>VXAV01009427.1:55078-72107 GCA_013399715.1 Alectura lathami | reverse complement strand
TCACACAGGAATGTCTGCACTCTGCCTGAAAACTGATGTCTGCTATCAGCTCTTAGAAGAAACATTTTAGCTACAAATGCAAATATTCAATTGTTGTCCAATGAAACCTTAAAAAACTAGCTGGCATCTTCAGGAAGCTTTGGTGAACATTTTGCTTGAAGACAGCTCTCTTACNCAGAAGTGTCAGATGGGACTGCCAAAGAACAAAGATCCAGGACTTCTTTCTCTATGCAAAAAACATGCTGAGTCTAGACCCAAAGTCTCCATCCTTACTGGTGACAACATCTTCATTAGTAATAGAAAATGACTTAATTTTTTTANAAAAAAAAAAAAATTTTTTAAATAGAATCTGATGGTTGCAATTTTAACACAACATTATAATGTTGCAGTAGAGGAAAAGTCAGTGACAAATACATCTAGTACCCTGAGTAATGTGAGCATCGGGAGAAAGAAGAATATTAATATCCAGAAGTGAAGGGGTGAACATGGTAGGGAGATGCTGAATTATGCAGATATCCAAACATAGCTAGTTGGTGTAATCTCAAATCTATCAGCCTTGACAGTATCCTTTTAAATGACTCCTTAAAAATGTTAATTGCACATCATAGGCATTTCAGCAATGACATTTCTGCCATTGAATGTCATGGGGACATTTTCCCTTTTATTATCCTTGAACAAGAGAAATGAACTACTATGGTTAGCCACCAAATAACAGTACCATGAAATCTAATGGATCTACCTCCAATATTTATGTAGGTTTAGCTTTTAATAAGCTGCTTTTTACATTTCCAGTGAATGAGAGCTGTGGATGGTTAGGAAGGCAGAGTTGTTAAGCTTTGCTTTATGGACTGTAAAATAAAGGTTTGCCCATCAGATTTCCAGAGCTACAGATGCTGGAAGCCCTGGGGTTCATGATTTTTGTAAATCTGAATAAGAGATGCTTGATAACTACAGACCAAGGAATTTAATCACATTTTTGTCCAAGTTCTACAGGATCTTTACTAGCGTCAGGACAGGTTTGGTAAACTGCATAAATAATGTACATTGAGGGTTATTAAATACGTATTCTGCCTAGATTTCTAAACTTTTCTTTTGTAATCATCATGTACAGGACAGCCTGATGTTGCCAAAACTGTGAACTAGGAATAGGAAGCTCAATGTGTACAACACTTTCAAAACTGCCCTCCTGTCCTTCAGACTTCTCCATGCACAGCCTTGGTTTTACAGTGCTTGTCACAGTTTTCTATCATAACTCTCAATGCACTGCAGCAAAGCTATGCCAAGAGATGGTAAAATGCTTCTTTCCAAGTTTGACCTTGCAAGGTCATACTGCATAATTGCAGCGTACAGAGTCTGTAAGAGAACACAATACTATTACGCGTCATTGTGGTGATCACTTTTGGACACATATTCAGAGCGGACCAGGCTTTTCTGTTATCCAGGGTAGTGCCCTCAAGTGTAAGCATACCTACAGATAAGTAATAAAACTGAATTAGGCCACTCTGCCTGACTGTCCTCATCTGTCAATTTTCACCTGTGTCATTCCTTCCATTTATATGGAGCCTCACCTGATTTACACTGTTACAGCTGAGTTCAGTATTTATTGTACTATCAATGCTCAGACTTTTCCTTAGACTAGTTTGGGTTTCTGCTTTGCCCTAATTTTATTGTACTTTAACATGGTAAAGAATGCATGAACAGCATACAGCACTGAAGAGAATTTACAAGGTAAGAATAGGATTAAAACAGCACAGCTTATATTCTACAAATGCTAATAAGGGGAACAGTATGGTCTGACACAGGAGATATGACCTGAGTTTGGGGAAAAGGAATATATTCCTGCTGCAGACTGCTCCTTAGTGAAGCTTGCAAAAATATATTGACTTCCAGGAAACAAAACTGCTTCTCCACCTTCCCCAGGCTGATATTCCCTAGCTCTAGATTGTACACAGTATTATTCAATTCCCTGCAGTTTCTAGTCCGAGGGACTCCAACAAACAGAGTTTGTTCTGTGATGAAATTGCAGCTGTTGACCTTATTTCTCAGAGGACGTGGTTCATTTCAAGATCTTTTACTCAATTCAGGTAGCCTTATAGGCGCATGGAAAAGCTCTTCAGCTAAATTGGAGGTCTCTCTGGATAGCTGCCACCAAACAGTTGTTCATTTTTTCTGAGCTGAAAAATCCCGTTACCTTCGTCATGCACTCAGATTAGAAAAATTGCAGTCATGCTGAAATGGAGAGTAGGGAAGGAGAGTGGAGCTATCACTCGCAAGCTTGGCTCTTCATTGCCCGCTGAACTTTGCCTATGGCCAGCAAGTTTGGAAAATTACTTTAGTTCACCTTTTGGTTATTTTCTTCATAACATTTTCACCATAACGTTCAACACTTCTGTATTGTTTTCCTTTTTACTATGCCATTAAATGCATGCTTACTTTACATCCTTTGTGTCTATGAAATGCAGATATTTTATCACTTTACATGCCCGATGGGTTCTTAATTTGGCATGTGTAGATACCTACTTGAAAAGAAATGTCGATCTGTATTCCCAGATATTTCTGGTGTTTCAAGCGTAGCCCAACAGCATATATGGACAGATATCTCACAGTAAAAGCCATAGGAACTGGAATCTGAAGACACCTGACTTCTAAGTTAAATGTGCATATCAAACATCTGATTTACGTATGCTGTTACTTATAAATAAATGTGATTTGTGTTGCAACCTGATTAATAATGCAGTCGCATCTACCAAACAGATGTAAATGCCTGATACACTTACATCTACATGAGCAATACCTGGAGGCATGTTTTGCATAGCAATTGGCACTTAGGCTACATCCCTTTCTTTGATCAATGTGTCATTTGAGGGCATAGCAGACCACAAGTGTTTTGCATGGTCCAGCATTAGTAATGAGGTGATAAAGAAATCAGCATCTTCACTGGACAGGGTAGCCTTTTGGGGGCTGCTCCAATAACCAGACCTTCCTACATCTCTTTGCCATTTTGATCAGATTTTCTAAACCTCATTGCTAATTGTGGTTGCCTTGATTTTTTGTCCTCACCCCAGACTGTTTGACATCTGTCAGTCCATGCCCAAGAAATTTATACGCTGAATCATGCTGGATTGTAGTATCCGCAGATAGAGCTTGGTATGAGTGACCGACACAAGCAGAGGCTGAAAGAGGAGGTAGAGTCCATCTGACTCATCCATAGACTTAGCACATGGAGTATCCTGTTCTGTACCAATTTCAGTGGCGCTATCCCTAATAAGTGGAGTAAAACGCACATACAAGTTATTTGTTACCAAAAAATCCTTTATATAGGCTGCTTTTTCGAAGGTATTCCGTCTTTGAATGTGTTTCACTGGCTGCTCCCAAACTAATAAATGGTGAATGGGCTTTTGTGTATTTGATCTCATTCTGATGCTTTTAGAGGGCTGAAAGAGGCATATAATGTAATGCTGATGATTGGAAGGATTCTGACTTCCTTGCTCTACTTGAAGGCACTGGGTTTGCAGTAAATCTCTCAGAAAATCTGTGTTCAGGGTCTCCTTTCCAGTGATGGCCCCTGGAAGATTTTCAGTGCTTTGACACTTGCCATCTCCAAAAGAGGAAAATCCTGCTTACTTACAGGGATTCTGGAGAGATTCCAGGACTGAGTGAATACAAAGTAGAAAACGTCCTTCTCAGAGGCAGGAAGAGATGATGAATCACTGAGAAAGCTTATTTCTTGACCAATCTGCCTACATATTTTGTTACCAAAAATTATAGTGAAGACATTAGCAGACTACTGCCTTGCAGAAACTGATTGGAAAATGAAATAAAGGTGGGAGATGATGATAGCTGTGTCCTGGGATTTGCATGTAGCCTTTATGTGATGGCAGCAGTCTGAGGTGGAGGGTCACACACATGCTTCCTCTGGGAAGGGGGAAAATCAATCCCATATGCTTGTGACTGGATGTGATGTAGTTATCAGAGAAAATTAATGAGCCTGCGGTGTTGATGGCAGTATTTATTAGTGGTTAGTGACTCTAAAAAAATGCTTTGCGTAAAAGGAAGACCCAGTCAGGTCTCCCTTCTTTGGGGACCGTCTCATTCAGGTTTCTGCCTGGCCAAGAGACGAGAATTTCTGCTCCTCTATACTCAGATTAGCAACATGACTCCTGCTGTTAATTCTAGGATAGCGGTTAACATCACCAGCTGGAGTTAGCATCCATGGGCAAGGCTTGTAAAGAGAACCCAGACACCTCATATTCTTAATTTTTGTTTGAGACTAGAGGAAAAAAAATCATTATTATGGGAGATAAGGGCACAGGAAGATCACATCCCAGGTTTCTCTCTACCTTACGCCCCCCAGACAGTGCATGTTTTGGCAGCTACTTGGCAGTGGTACAGCCACAAGTACTGCATGGTGTGGGGTTGAACCCAGCTGAGGTCATGGGCCTCAGTACTGAAGTTATAAAGACACTATATTCAGGTACCTGAAGTGGCAGACAGATACCAGTTTTTTTCTTTAAAGCTCTATGATGCCTAACTCTTATTGATTTTATTTTAGCTTTAAGGATCTGTATCTTCATGTTTTGCCTGAGGGCATTAAAGGATCCTGTGGAAGAGCTGGAAAGAGAAATGAGATTTTCTGTCTCAGTCCAGTCCCTTAATAAAAAGCTGTGTTTTATATCAAAGTTTATGACAAGAAAGCTAAGGAACAGTATTAACTAATGCAGCTCTTATCTGGACTGTGTGAAGAAATCAAGTAAAACATTATATCCTCTGTTTTAGGATATGCATATACATGTTGTTATGTTGCTCAAGAGTTTGTTAACTTATACCTCAGATTTTTCCTATTTTCCTTTGAAGACCTTCATAATACTTTTCATGTGGTAGTTTTCCATGAAATTCTGTCCTCCCTGTCTGTTAATTGCCAAAGTAGATCATCCTTTTCTTTCTCCTCTGCTGGTTTTAAGGTTTAAAGATGAAAGCTAGGCTAATGTTGCAAATAAGAAATTTGAACTGTGTTTTGTCTAGAGTAGTTGGCATTCTTCTTTAATTACTACATGCTTTCTACAGTTTAGCAAAGGGATTACCTTTGTAACAGCTCTTACTAAGGACCTGCTGAAAGAAACTGATATTAAGCATTTGTTCTCCATTTGCTGATGAAGCCTTTCAGGATAGGGATGGATGGCTCAAGGGCATAGTGGTAGATATTACTGCATTTTGCTCATAGGTGACTAATTCAAAGGAACCTGGGTGGCTAATGAGCCAGCCTGTGTTAGAGCTGAGTGCTGACCATGAAGGTGAATTGATGTGTACAGAGCTATGTGCATAATTTCATCATGTTTAAAATCATCATAAGTCACTTTACAGATCAGGTTCTAATCTTGGGTAATTTTGGTTATACTGCTCTAATTTGTTATCAAATGTGGTTAGAATGGGTACAGGAGGAGTAAGAAATTGAAGAAAGCAGGAACAGAGGAGCATATGTCCTGTACTCCATTACAGTGTTTTCCAAGATGGGAGGAGGCATTGGTGTGTACATGCAGGTGGGCTGAAGTACAGATGACAGGCTTTTGATGACAGCATATATCTGTTCGTGGTGGTAACATGCACACATTTTAGTGAAGAGAGGGATATGCAGTGTAACTGAGAGAAAATAGGGTTTGCAGTCTTTTCAATTTTTTATATCATTTAATAAGTGCTGATCTTGCATTAAGATGTCACTGTCAAGCTGGATAGCATTAAAAAGGAAAAGTGTTGCTATATTTTCAAAAGGTTGAAATATTCTTGGTTCCCTAAGGACTGTCAGTGAAAATCTGTTGGAATAAAGGATGGCTAAAAAATGTTTTTAATCTAGGCTTTTTAAAATTTCTCTTTTGAGACCCACTGTAATAAATCAAAAATATTGATTTAGCCTACAGCAGTCTTAGGATTCACTTATTTAAGAGTTGAAACTGCTCTATTACTCAGAGCAATAACCCATCCCTTTGAAATCTCTCGTCAGAGGCTCCTGGTGCACACATGTAGACAGGCATTCAACAAAGATTCCCATTCGTGTATGGATCTCACTTCAGCTGCGATCTCTACCCTGCTTTTTTTTTTAGCAGTTATCTGCCTTCCTTCCCCCACTGCACCCTGAAAGCCTTTGCAGCACTGGGCCTGTGGTTCTTGTGGGCTGAGCTGAGCGCTGCCGTCCATGGCCAGAACAAGCCAATTCAGCATCGACACATGGAACATCATTACACTTCTTACTAGCCCTCTGCAGAGAAACAAAATCTGTTTTTCGTTCTAGCATCTATAGTATTATCCACGCCCTAAGTCTATCTTATGCATGGCTTGTAGATACGTGACACCATGTTTCAAATCCCCTGTGTGGAAGAGTAGGTTAAATGCAGCTTTTGATATGGCCAGTCTTGGGTTTCTGTGCAAGAAAAATGTCCTTCCAGAAGAAAATGTATCTCAGGGCACTGAAAGTTTGGACGATGAATAGTTTCAAAGAAATGTTTACTATCATGCTCAAAAATATTCTAAAATCAGGAATCATGGTTACATTTACACTAGCTGATACCATAAGGGTGTGTTCTGTCCAAATAGCTGGCAGGAGTTGGTGAGTTCCATGGCAGTTTCTCCCAGTGTCTCTTCTGTTCTACCTTTAATGCATTTTTTATTCTTTCCATTAACGGAATATTTCTGGTCTATCTTATTTTTCTAAACCTGAGCTCCTTAGAAGCGTTCACACAGCTCTGCAGCACGGTTCCCCCTCATCCTGCTGGGCTGGTAATTTACTGCCAGCCTCTGCCAGTAGTAAATTACCAGCCCCATCCCTGGCTTGCTGGCTCAGCTGCTGTAACTAGTAAGTGGCACGTAGCCATGGCCCATCTGCTCCAGCAAGGGAGTGGCCGTGGGGTCAGTGCTCCTCACTTTGCCTGTGTGCTGGAGCGATGCTTAGCAGATCAAAGGGAGTCTTTACTCCCTTCTGCAAGTGCACAGTCCAATCTAGCCATGAATTATTAGCATATTTATAAATCAGAATAAATCCAAGGGGTGAACCAGCTCAGGGGAACTCTCAGTCCAATAAAATTAGACTCATATATCCACCCCAGAGCAATTTCTTAGAAGCCCTGCCTTCACAAAGCTTCATTTGTAATCACTACGTGCTGCGTACTTGAGAAAAGTTTTATAATTGCTTGCTGTTTCGTCTGCTGAACAGTTCTAAATGTTAGGTATTAAGGAACTGCTGTTTCAGTCACTGAACAAGCTCTGAACATTAAATGTGCTTCATGAGAAGTTTTTTTTCTCAGCCATTACACATCTCTGAAGGCGTATTTTTTTCAAGTGGATGCTTTCCCAGCTGTTGATATCTCTCAGTTTCTTCTGTATGAAAAGAGAAGGAGGAAACTGATGGCAGTGTGACATTGCACAAAGGTTTTATTGCTATGGGTGCATTTCTTACCAAAGCAGGTATTGAAATAATTATGCGGGTCATCCTGAGAAAGTGCCAATAAAACCTTTATCTTGTACCATATGTATTTTGGCTTCTGTCATGTATCTTACAGAAGAAATGCAGGTGTTTTGAGGCAGTATTGTAAATGGTGATAGCAGTGAATTCTTTTACAGAATGGCTCAGCAGTTATCCAAAATATGTCTTGTGTACTCAATGATGTTGAAATGTGAGATTCACACACCAAAGACCATTTAAGACTAGAAACAAGTGCAGTGGTTTTCATCCATACCAGCATGATGCTTCAGTGGTTAACCTGAGGTTTGGAAAAGCGCAGAGCACTTTCTCACCCTGTAACACTCTTCCACATGACCTTGTGTGTGTTACATAGACCCTCCTTCGTTCCTTGTATGCAAAATTGAGACAGCTGTGTCTACGGTGTAATGGAGATTTAGGGGTGTATGACCCTCATATTTCTATGTATTGAATATGGATAGGCATCCTGAGACAGTTACTGAGAGAACCTGTGTCTACACTGAGGGCTGCCTACTCCCTGCCTGCAATGTAATCTCTGGAGCGCTTCCCAAACAGGGAAATCAGAAGTGTGCATGTCTGCACCATAACTGTAGCCAGCCCGAACAAAACTTCGTGCTGCATAGAATGGCATCTGCCATACTGCAGGTGAAATCGGGAATCGTGTGAAATAGACATGATCTCCTCATAATCCCCATGTCAATCATTGGACATCATTACAAAGGTGTGGGGAAATCTAGAGATGGCAGCTAGAGCCGGCTGTGGTCTGTCCACACTGCAGCTAAGTGTGCCATCAAATGCTTTATAGAAACAGCGTGCCCAAGGCTTTCCTTCTGGGTATTTCCCCTGGAGAGCTCAAAGCCAGTCTCAAGCCTGCAGATAAGCATCGTGGACAGAGCAGAACACCAGGCAACTCTAAGGAATTCTCTGAAGTACCAAGGGAATTTAGGTGAGGTGAATCAAGAGCTGGGAGCCAGGAGGTGGTCAGCCCTCACCTGCAGCAGTGCATCGGCAGTCAGTGGGCTGGCTGGAAATGAGCACTTTCCCACCTACAGCTTCCCACCCAGAGCTCTATGGTCCCACCCGTAGAGTTGTGGGACTGTTGTTGTAAAGCTACACATTTCACATCTGCTCTGAGGCTGCTTAGATAAGTGAAGACTCCTCGATCAGGGAAACTTTCCTGACAGATATTCTCTCTTAGAGCAGCTCTGTTGTGTGCAAAACTTTATTCCCTGTTTAACATAAGTGAAAGCACTGAGACAGTCAATCACATGTAAAAACTTTCTCTGTCAGCTACTAAGCATCAGATCTAGAAATGGAGAAAATAATGGCCTTTCAGGTGTCATTAATCTCAGGAATAATGGTGTCTTTTAGAACTAAATGAACACTGCAGCTCAGGTGATTCAGGTATCTTTGCATATAATCATGCTTTCAAATAAATTGCAAAGTTCAATCCAGTCTGTATTCATTTGGGGACATCCCAGAAGTGTGTAAATTATGGTTATGGCAGTTGCCTTCTATTTACAAGCTGTAAGATTTATTTAGTAGGAACTCTTCAAATGGGAATAGGTTGGTTTTGAGTTATGAATCGCTAAAGCCATCCGTCCTACGCGTTACCACACAAAATCACTCTTTAAATGCATGGAGGTAGTACACCACTATTGCGGAAGTGTTACAGTGTCTCTCTTTTGACATAACAAGAAAGCAGCAAGGAAATAAATTTAAAGCATTAGGTAGCATTAACACTTTTCAGAGTAAGCTATCCAAATGAAAACCCATAATCAAAACAATAATTATCGGGAACGCATTTACCTTCAAACTAATCATGCAAAGTAAAGCAAAAATATGTCTTAAGTAATAAAAAATGGTGATTTCTGTTCAAGAGGTAAAAAGAAAGTCTAGTGCTTGAGAATATAAGTGCTTTGTATGTGGTCAGTCCTTGATGGATTTTCTCAGAAATGGATCTTTGTGTATTGTACATTAAAAAAATAAAAAATAAAAAAAATCAGAGGAAAACTTGAAGCAGTTATTTGGTGAATGCATCCAGAGGTGTGATGAAGCTGTAACTGGGTTACTGAAGCTAGGATAATGCCAATCTTTCTCTTCATTTGAAAATTACTGCATCATGGGACTTGGTAGAAGTGCTATGCTGTGAAGTATCAGAACTTTCTATGATGTGAAAAGACATTTAGAAAGTGCCAGAAAGGTTCATGTATATTTTCTGATGCATCTAACTTGTCCCTTTTTTTTTAAATTAAACTAACAGATAGTCTAGTAAATTCCTGTCATATATTCTTTTTAATTATAATGTAGTTAGAGAAATTTAAGGTGAGGGAAAGAATTTCAGGCTGTCTTCCCTATTTGTTTTTCAAGTCATCTTATGTTTCCTGAGTTTAGCATATATTTTACCAGCCATAGCTTTATTCTTTCTGTTTGGTTTAAGTTGTATGGGTTTTTAATCTCCAGAACATACCTTTAAGCTTAGAATCATTTCATTTTGCCATTTAACCATGTTAATTTTTTTAATGGTTTCCATGCTGCCTATATCAACCGCTGTTACTCTGTTTCCTTGCTGAGGATTTATACAATTTTGATGTTAGTCATATACAATTAATCTTGTTTGTCTTTTTGGCTAGGCTAATTCTGGGCTCTTTTGTCATCATAAACTGCACTGGGCTTAAATTTGGCTGATCTGGGTCAAATCCATCTTGTAGCAGGGTTAAATTATACTTGCAAAAATTAAAGAACATGTAATGGAGTAAGTATATCTTGCTTTCATCAAACACAAAATCCTGGGGTTCATCCCTCCACATTTTTTTGTGTTCATAGTAATAGCACGTGACCCATTTTGAACAATTCCAGTTTGTATGCTCTGAAGAAGTTGCAGATTGGAAAGGACCTTATGTTATATCTGCATATAAATAGCTGCATTTTCCAGTAGCTAATGTGATTCACTTCATTTGCCTTCTTCAGCAAAAGTAATAGCTCTTCCCTTTCCCTGTTTTTCTCTTTCAGAAGTAACAGTCTATTCAATGAGGTCGTGCAGATGGACTTTGAAATAGCCAGTTTCAGCAGCCTGTCTGGAACGCAGCCCATCACCTGGCAGGTGGAATACCCTCGGAAGGGGACAACAGACATAACCTTGTCTGAAATCTTCATCTGCCAAAAGGATCTTGTTGGTATTGTTCCACTGGCAATGGTAAGAAACTGTTTCAGCATGTTGCTCCATGTGATCTCTGTGGCGGTCTGAGAGAACACATACCAGGCCTCAGAAAGGAGTGCTCTCTGCTGGGCCTCCCATTATATGGCTTTATAGGACTACTCGCTAAAATCATGCTCATGTTAAATGCTCTGTACATGTCATACAACTTTTGACCACAGAAGAAAGGAACACTACCACTTTAGAAATCTCTCCCACACTTTAAATCCTGAATTTCTGTCATGCAGGGTTCCCTCCAAGCTACTACCTGGCAACACACAGCCAGGTAGATTTACCTCCCCATTTCTAGTTTTGCTGTTACAGGGCCTGAACTTGCCAGGTGCCTTGAACACCTTTTGCTCAACATAAGTTGCTTGTTCTTTAGTAGGCTGAGACTGATAGTAATTTTGCTGACTGTTTCCCTGATGTCTTAAGAGCCTTCAGTTTCAAGGAAGAAACAGAAAATAATAATGGCCTCCATAATGTGTTTAAGGAAAATTCTGTAGGAGCATAGTATAGACTTACATGTGAAAAGTTGCCTTGGGTTACAATCGACTTGCCCTGCTCAGTATAGCACCATTTGTGGGCAGTTTACCTCCCAGTGAAATCATAACTGTTGCTAGTCTTTACTAGGCTCACAAATGTGATTTGTGGAAGCAGGTGTTTCCTTCTTTTCCTCTGGCTCAATGAAGATGCAATTGCTTCTGCAAAGCAAGGCTGGAACAGTGGAAGCACAGAGATCTAGCAGTCAGGGCCCCCTCCTGCACATGAACAAGCTAGGATTAAATTCCTGCTCCAAGTCACACACCTACGTCTCAGGTGTAGGCATTTTATCCTCTGTGGGGTTTAGGTACATGATGAGGTAGGCTCTGAGTGTCTATTTTAGAAGTCCTGAACCTGAAGCAAAGAGAGAAGCACAAAGCTTAGTTATCTAGAGCAGGATCAAGTGTCAGTTAAACAGAGGAATTAATAATTCCTCTGTTAATGCAGACACTAGCATTACTCTATGTCAGAGATCATGATTTGTAAGAAGAGTTAGACATATCCATCCCATTTGTGAATATTGCCTTTCCTGCACATAACCTTGGTGGTAAAATTCTGGCAGTCTTTTCTTTGAACAGTGTTCTATGGTTTGCAGCAGATAACAAGGGGAGTATTATTTCCTGTAAGTCCTAGTCTTCCATATATTCTTCCCATTTGAAGAGTGAAACTGCTGCTCGTAACAAATGAGGTCATGCGCAGTAATTTCCTCATCCAAAGTATGTTAGGTCAGCAGAAATCCTGTGCAGCATTCCAGATCTGAGAGGAAAATAATTGTCCTCATTATCTGTAGAGTTGAGCAAGGAATACGTATTTGAGCGTCTGTATGAAAGACCTACAAAGGTGCCTAAGGAAGTCTGTTCTGGTCAGGTTTTATACTGCAATAGATCTGTTCTGTAGCTTCCAGTACCAAATGATATACATCTGTCTACTGGCAGACTTTACATCTCCTTCTTGTTCATTTTTTTGGAAGAATTCACCAGCTTCTTCTCTGTATTTCACACCTGAGGGAAGCAAGATTTTTTTAGTATCACATGACAGGGTCTAATGCCTTTGCACTTGCATAAAAGGTTCAAGCTTTATGCCCAGACTTGTGTCTATTCTAGATTAAAATTAATCCATTTACAAAGGTTCTTTGAAGAACTGACGGTCTAAACTAATCAATTTACTGGGATATAAATCATATAAGGTGAGATCCTTTATTCCCAGTAGGTGTACTGTGGGTTTTGCAAAGGGTTCAAGCAATGAAATCATTAAACCCTTCCCTTTGCAAAGCTTTCTTGTGTCTATTTATCTCGTTTCTGTACCTTGCGATAACACCTGGCCAGAGCCAAAATATACTGTGTTAATAGAATCCAGTTGGATGGGATACCAATGCAAAATTGGCTTTGCTAGCAGGATATTAGTAGATAAAGGGAATTTTCACAGTTTTCTGTTAGCTAAGACTGCAGATCCAGCCAGGGTGCTTTCTTCATTTAGGCATTAATCGCTGGCTGAGCTGATTACCTGGCAATTCTCCTGTTCAGAAACAAGAGCCACAATGAAAATAGAGAAGGGGATACTGTGTCTGCTGAGGAGTCAGACCACACTCTTTATCTCAGCTGCACACTGTAAAGCCACAGCACATTGTTGTGCACAAGAATTAGATCTCAATGTTTATCAGCAAGTGTGTTTCGTAAATCCTCTAGAGGATAAAGAAGATTATATTGATTTAAGCATGGAGTGTTCCTACAGCAAAACTGCTGACATCAAAAGTAAAATCTGTTGTTCAGAGTTTCTAAAGCTGGGTGAAAAAAAGATAATAATAATAAAGAGTGAGAAGGATGTGTTAAGAAAGTGAGAAGAAGGAGCTGCCCAATGGTATGGTACTGGATTAGGATGTGGGAATCCTGAGATCTGATTGAGTCTCTGCCACTGGTCTGGTGGGCATCCTAGTCAGCTCTAGAGATGAAAGTAGCAAACCTTCAAGGGGTTTGAGAGTGACATAAAGGTTGTCTCTGACTCATAGAGCAAAGCGTCTCTCATGTGAGCCATTACGAAGCGCGAAAGACCTTGTATCCTTTATTGGCCTATGCCTGATTATGTTACTAAAAGAAGTAAGATGGAAAAGAAGTGGGCCTTCCAAAGATTAGTACACTTGTTGCTACAGTATTTTGGATTGAAAGAGATTAAAGAAAAGGCATTGTCCGTTAGAACTGAACCTAGAATTTTAAAAGAGCCTTACAGGACTTAGATAGTAGAGCAAGCTGTAGGATACAGCTGCTGAAAAATCAGTGGAAATTCATCATACAGTCAGAAGAGAGGGTTCATTAGAATTCAGATTCTGTGTGCTTAGGTGTGCAGCCAAGTAGTGTAAACATGGAGGAAGCAGCAACACAGTGATGCTGCTGGAATGAAATAAAATGAGTGAGAGAAGTATCAAAGCTACTGGGCTGAGGATAAGTGTAATAACTTTTTCCAAGGAAGAAAAAAAAAAAAAAAAAAAGAGATGTAAATTAGAGGTAAGTATGTTTTTTTCCTGAGCTTGGAAGTTAATCAGTCTGAGTAATTTTAGAGGACATTTCACCCTTCAAGTTACTTGGAGAGAAAAATGAGACAGAAAAGTTAGGAAAATGTAATTCTAACAGGTTCTGTTGCTTTGAAACTCTTGCATACAATAATTTTTATATGTACCTGTGGTGTATGATGCATCTCAAATAGATCCTTGTCATACGTAGTTAGTACTTTCTCTAACAAAATCTTGAGTATGGCACTTGGTGTAACCATCCACTCCTTGTATCTTTCATGCAGGCTGCATGATGTTGTCATCAAAGGATGAGATTAAATTTATATGTTGTGTTTCCATCATTGAGTAGCAATAATAAACAGAGGTGAGATTTATAAAGAGGCAATGTCATCTACTAGACCACCTGATCCAGATGGAGAAAGATAGATGCTGTTTCAGGCACACAATCCCTCCTTCAGATCTCTTGCTTCACACAACAGTTGCAAAATACTACAGCTGGAAACTCAGGCTTGTAAAAATCAACAATTAGGGGAGTCAAATAAGAAAACAAAAAGGGTTCTTACAGCAAAACAGAAAATATAACCCACTGATTGCAGACAGGAAAAATCTACCCCAAAGATTTAACCTTCCATTAGAGAAAATCTACTGTCTGAGTCATGTCCTACTCAGGCATTTCTGATTTTATGTTACTTGTTGCAGGATCAATTAGAAAAGTGCTTTCATGGGAGCTTAATTAATTATCTGCTAAGCTGCTTTTGAAAACCTCTTCAATTAATCACAAGTAACCTCAGAACTTACCAATTAAGTGTACAAGGTTGCTTAATTTACTTCCTCCATTTTCCTCGAATTTCTATCCTGTCATGTGTAAATACAGCCAACTACATTGATTTTGCCACTTGACTAGATTAAAAAACAAAACCAAAATTGTTCACATTTGTAGCATGCATGCACACATGAATCTCAGCTAACAAGTTGGTATATTTGTGTTCAGCACAAGATCGTGTGTTAGGAATTCTCGCAAGAGATTTCTTTTCTTGCTCTAAGAGGACAATACATATTTTAATACCATTCAATTTTGCTTTGGGGTAGAACCAGGTAGAAGGCCATTGCATGAGTTCATTGCTTGATGCCAGCAAGACGCATCAGTATTAATGGAGAGCTCCTTCCTGGAAGATAGATTGGTGAATCAATAGTTTAATATTTATGCAAGACCATCTGTGTCCCAGTATGTGGAACTACAGTTGTAGACCTTAAACAACAGGACAAACTCTGAATTAGTTCATCTCTGACTGTGATGTGCACAAACTCCAGGTATTTAAAGTGCTGCAGTATAAACCTGATGTCAGAAGCACACAGTTCTAGTCTGAATGTACTCCAAAAAACATGTGTTACCATGGGAAGCCATGTCATTTGCGTATTTCCTCTTTGCAATGACTCTAATACTAAACTTCCAGTAGATCTTTCAGGCTCCATTCATTAGGCTCTGTAATCCATTGATAACTGCTTGCAGGCAGATTGGAGTGGTCCTCAGGCATTACGTGTGAGTTGTTGCTGCTCTTTCAGACCTCACGCTCTCAGAAGCTTGTCTCTTCTCCCCCGCAGCATCAGTGGGTCTAATAAAAGGTGCCAGTTCTCCCTGCACACCCTGCCTTCCTACAGATGTAAAATGCATTTTTTTTCCATACAAGCTGCTGGTTAATCCAAGTTCAGAATTTGCACAAAGAATATCCAGCGAAAGCATGTAGCTGAGAGTCAACTCTGCTACTCATTAGGCAACATAGTCTCACACATATTGTTTGCTCTAGGAGGCGTTTGGTTTTCAAGTGCCTTTCGTAAGGCTTAAAACTCAGTGTAATGATGGTTCTGCTGCACAAGTAAGTGAATGGACATTTTAATGGACATTTTTATTTATGCTTGTTAGCTTACTTTTCCATTAAATCACAGATGTTGAAAATTTAACTCCTAAAGCGGTGGTGTATGACGTATGCCACCCCTTTGGTAAAGATTTTTATAAGGTATTTAATTGCAACAAAGGGAAACTAAGTCTTTGTATGCCACTGTAAAATATGGACCTAAACAAATAGAGTTCTCATCCCTGCACCCTCTGTGATTTCACACCATACAGCTCCATCTACTTCAAGGTCACAGAAGTGCAGAATTCTCACTCCTGTTAGTCTTTGAGTCTTGAATGAAGCAGGAGGCAACAGGCAGTGTGAGGAGGCACTGTGAGGAGGCTATCTAAACACATCCATTTTCCAGTTTGCTTATCACGAACAAACTTTACAGATAATCTGCATGCTAGACTTTGCAGCTGACAAGTATTGTCTCACATACTGAAATTATGAATCACATCAAATAAATAATGTAAGTTGAAGCAAGATTATTTGACTTAAAAAGTATCCTGTTGCTATTAGTAATACAACTTAAATGAACTGTAAAGCCCTAAATAATATCATAAAGTAAAGTTTTTATAGTTTACTTACAGGACTATGTTCTCAGTGAGAGATTGGTCTTAAAATCCTCCGATGCTAGGGCAGAGGCAGTAGCCCAGATCACTTAAATGCCTACAGTTTCCATCATGGTAGGTTACAACTGTTTAAAAGAGGATAGCAGTCCCTCTTTTAAATTTAAAGATGATATTATTTCACTGAAGTTTGTGTCATTGCTCCGTATTTACATCAGATGAACTCAGGAGTCTGCCTACCTGCTTATAAATTAGCCATGTCACATAGTGCATTGAGCTGTGACTAGCCATGCATATTGATTAATCTTATCTGTTAAGAATTCTCTCTTTTTTGTCTACCCACTGGGGAAACAAAAGTGAAAAAACAGTGAACTGTTGTCCATTGATCCTAACTTGGTCAGAAGATGCAAACAAAGAACTCAGAATGGCTCAATTTAACAGTCCCTTTTTAAGTCCCAGTCGTTGTTTTTGTAACCACTGCACTTTTGATTCTAGCTTCTGTTGTTCTTTTCTCTCCTATGGTCACATTCAGTCCCTCCTTTGCAGGAAATGGGAATGGATCAATAAGGCTATCTCAGCTGGATGGAATTAATTTTTTCATCGGATCACACTATATGTCATTTTCTATGCAGCACAGCAGCATATATAATTTCCTCCTTCAGCATCCCTCATATCTGACAATGCTGTTGAATAGATTACTTCAGAATTTTTAAACAGCTGAGGAGAGGTGGGGCCAGCTAGCTTCCAGATTTTTAAAATGTTCTGTAAAAGATCTCTGCCCTATAGAGAGCTTTTGTTTTTCTTTGCCAATTTCCATGCTTGTAGTAGAGAGATATCAGTATGAGGCTTAATATA
>VXAV01009427.1:17386-44136 GCA_013399715.1 Alectura lathami | reverse complement strand
TAAGATTTATCTCAATATGGAGACTGTAAACAGAGACAAGATCATTGATTAAAAAGGCATTGCCTTTGCAGAACATTGAGTTCCCATACTGAAAAGACACTCAGATCTTTTTCATAAATTACATGGCTCACAAAACCTACAGGGTTTTGGTCTGAGACTTTCCCAGCCCATCTGAGTCCTTGCTTTCTCTCATTCTGGCCCCAGGAACCTGCCACTGTTTTCGCTGCAGTGGGCCAGCCCCAAGAAGAAAGGGTGTAGGGGCCCAGCCTGTCCTGATGGTCTTCACGTGTGTACTAAGTATGGTCAAAACCANTTTGTTCTTCAGGGCAGGTATTGTCCTTAATTTTTGTGCCATGTCCATTGTTGGCCATTTAACAAAGATTTAATAAAGAGAAGATACCTCATAGGGCTGTTGTGTGTCAAAAAGAATTAGCTTCCAAAAGAAACAGAGATCTTTTGTTCTACTATCCTGGGCAAAAACAAACTGCAGAAATGGCCACTTTTATTGAATAAATCTGTTTCATATGCAGATTTTGAATCGCCTGATTTTTCAATCCTATTAATTTGTTCATGGCTTTCTGTTTTCCTTCGCACTATGGATCTAAGGGTCATGGACTATCTTGGATTATCACCTGGATCCATGTTTGAGTACTGGGGGATGCAACTAAGTAAGAAGGCGGCCCCCTTGGTTTTACTGCTTAACAGCATTATCCCATTTCTCTTGCAATTCCTCACACCGTAAAAGTCCTTGTGTTGCTGATGAGTGAAACAGAACAGGTTTTACATATTGTGGGCTGATAGCAATGGAATCAAGTGAAGGAAGAAAGCAAACCAAAATCCCACCAAAACAATTTGTCCTCTCCAATTGTCTGCCATGGGGTGGATTTGCCTCAGGGAAGTCCTCAGTTATGTGAAAACTTCGGTCTGTAGGAACCTTCCTGTTATTCTACAGCATGTGCTAAGAATTTAGAAACAATGTCAGCTTCTGTCCTTTTTTATATATACTGTCTGTGAATGTGGAGTGTCAAAGAATCCAGTCGGCAGAAAGCTCAATGTATAATTTATTTTTAATCATGGGATTATGTAGATAAACAGAATCTGCTGCCTAACAATGTCAGTTTGTTAATCAGCTGTAATCTTAGCAGTATTAATAACCCAAATCTGCAACTATCATGTCACCAGACTCACAAATGAGCATAACAATTGTCTGCAGCGCAGAACAGTTCTGTGCATCTCTCTAACTAGGATGCCCTGGAAATTTGTAATGCATAACTTACTGCTCATCAGTAGAATATCTATGCTGTTTGCAACTGGCATGTGTGGAGTTTACTTTCTATCTCCCACATCTCCATCTTCTTTTGTGACTGTGTTGCCAAGGTGTCACTGCTTATCAAGGGTGATAGGCTGAACAGCTGGAAGCACAGGACAGCTCCTGGAGCCCTCCTGCATTGCCATTGTCTCTACCAATTCCAGCACTGTCAACAAGACACAAGAGCTTGCTGCTTCTGTCCCTTTTCCACAAGGCAAATGCTCTTTTAAGGTGGACAATGCCTGGCTGTCTCTTTTCCACAAAGTTTTGTAAGAAACTTTCTTTATAAATTAAAACGTAATTGGCTTTTCTGTGTCATTTCTTCAGGTCTACAGTGTGGATTTGTTACTCATGCGTTAGTGTGTTTGTGTGAGGGAGAAATATTAATGCTAAGCTACGATTAACATCGTTCTATGAGATTCCACTTACAGAATGTTCAGCCTGTAAACAGGACCATTCTCATGACCTCAGGCTTCCATGGATTTCTCTTGATAACACCATCTAATCGGATTTAGAGTTTAATTAAACAGCTGTCACTTTCCTTCCTCATTCTGCTGCAGTTTAATGTTGAATTAGTTTCTAAATTAGTCATGGCTGAATGCTTGCCTTCTTACAATTGAGAGGTTGGATGAACATAAGGTTTGCTCTTCAGCTAAATTCGGGCAACTAAGGCTCAGATTCTTGCTCCCACTGACATTGGTGGAAGTTCCCTGACTGAACCGGTGATGGGCTAAGCAGTGAGATTCCTGCAGAGTCAGCCGTAGTACTCTCACTTCAAATGGCCAAACGTGAGCACGTGATTCTTCTCAGCTCTGGCTGGAACGCATTAGTTTTATGAATGTTGTTTTCCCTTTCTAAAGAAGTACTGATTTTTTTTGAATACCAGTTCTGCTGAATTTTCTGTGAAGCAGCACAATGAGTGCAGCTGTGGAAGTAGATGTTTACACCAACGTTACTGCTAGTGGACTTTATTCAAATTAACCCTGGTGTAACCAAGACCAGAGCACGAACAAAAGTTTATGGTACTCCAAGTCATGACATCAGGGTTAGTTTACAGCCAAAATTCCACCTGGCTCTAACCAGGAAAGCTCTGATACTTTCTGTAGACTGGCGATACTTGCCTCAGTTTCTGTGTATTGATCTCACTGACCACAGGTCTCAATGTGATGTAATGAAGGGTCTGAGTCCCTGCCTGCCTCCTATCTCACCATTTTTCCTTGAAATTATTCATTAATTCTTTTCCTGATTTACACAAATATAACATCTGGGTTTGTAACTGTGGTGGCTTGGTACAGTCATGTACAGAGGAGTGCCAAACAATTAGGCTGATTTAACTTACCACTTTTAGCTTATGGGCTTCTTCATTAAATCTTTTTTATCATCTCTCTTGTCTGCGGTGCACATTTGGAGTGCTTAGTGCTGCAGAGCAGACAGACAGACAGGCAGTTCTATTTAAGCTCCTTTTATTTTTATGAGTTTCAGTTCAGCTTTTGAGGAGCCATGGGCTTATTTAGTTTTCTGCATAACAGCTCTTGTGTTGGGTTTGTTCTGTGCTACGTTAAAACCTTTGGCTGTATTGCAGCAATGTAAAAGAAATACAGAGAAGGCAGAAGTTGTGCCATAAGGCTCTTCCATATACAGGGATATAGGATACACGTTGCTCTATTTTACTCCGACAAGAGAATCAAGACACAGTTCCTTGGTCTTGCTTGTTTAACGATTAGAGATGAGTAGCACGGGGCACTTACAGACTGAATAAGGGAGTGGCAGATTTGAAAAGCAGATATGCTTTTATAGTACTATATAATAAATTGCTTATATTTCAGTGTTTCTAAATCTGTGTAATAGCAATGAGTTATGACTGCTATCAGTGGAGATTAAATGAAAAAGCTGTAGAAAGGTGGCTACCAATTGCTTCATAATGCTGAGGATCTCTAATGATTGCAACGATACTGGCTATGAAGGTACTAGGTAACATGTCCGACATATTTCCATTCCTCTGTGCACATCATGCATCTGAAATTCCTGAATTTGATCGGTCTACAGAGAAGAGACATAAAACTTCATACATAAACAAAAGACATAAAGCCTTTATCATGACAAACTGCCTTTTACAATTTTTTTTTGTGCAGATGCAGCTCTGAAGTCATTAATCAAAATAAATTCATTCAAATGCACATTCCTTCCTTTAATGAAACCATTAGCAAAGGGCAGAAGATTGAGGTTTCTAATTGCTGATAATGTGCTAGTAGTCAAATTTCCTGTCTTCTCTACAGAAAGGTCTTGGGAAATTTCAAAAGGTTTTTTAAACCTTTGTAGTAGTGGCTTTATATCAAAGCCACTTAGAATTGAGATACACCAATAATGATCTATTGGAAAGAGAGAAATAGAAGTGACAGATTATTACTTAGCAATTGGTACATCAGTTCTGCACTAAATAGTGCAGAAAGCAGGAAATCACATTTGCCTGCCAGGCTTTTCAATTTAAAGGTATAGGTCAGTTTCTTTTGTCCAGTGAGGAAGGATTGTATTCTTTGGGATGAGTGAAATAGAATAGGCTTATTTAGGATACAAGATATATAGGATATTGTGTTGCCATTCAGTTGTGAAAATTGGAGAATCATGAGACAGAGGAGTGGGGGAAACCACAAGAGGTCACCTGCTCCCTTTCCACTTCTACCTGACTCGAAGAACCGATGTTATTTCTGAAAGATGTATAGTATAACCTCTCCTTCAGAAATCTCTTATGATAGATGATGTATTTTATTCTGTCCCAGACAATCTATTCCAGAAATTCTCTATCATTATTTGCATAATAAAGGCTGCCATAGTATCAAACAAATCTTCCTTGCTGCATCTTAATCCCATTACTTCAGGCCCTGTCCATGGACACAGAAAATAGTTTATTCTTCCTCAGTTTCAGAAGACTTCTGTGTATATGGAGACAGCAATCATCTTTCTTTAGTTGAGAAAGCCTTTACTGAAGAATATTTCTCAAAATTGGACATAGTCCTGTAGCTGAGGTCTTGCTAGTGCAACAGCAGCAGCGTGCAGTTACCACCTTACGTTCAGCTTGTGATCCACCACAGACCCCAAATGCTTTTCTGAGAGTAGCTTTTTCTGTTGCATCTTCTCCATTGTAGAATTACTTGTTCCTACAAAAATGTTGCAACTTGATTTAACTTTTTTGCATGGCGTTTTTTAAAACTGCTGTGGTGTGTGCTCAGAGCTTAGCACCAGCTGCGGCTGGTGATGCAGCAAACACGATGTGGTGTGATGTTACTGACAGTCTCACCATCACCCAGGGTAACGCCGGGGTACAGTGCGCAGAGGGTCTTTTCCTGGTGGTTTGCAGGGCTGGGGAACCACAAGTATAGGATCCTCATGCAGGGCAGAGTGCCTTGTGGTCTTGCCTGCTGGCACTTACCTTCAATCCCATCTTTGCTAATATTTGAGTTTTTGCTGGGGCCACTGATTATCCGACACCGCAGGCATGAGCACAGCTGAGCTGGAGGAAGTTCTAGTGACTCCCAGGCAGCTGGTCGCAAGTCAAACTCAGATAATGAATTTACTCTGCTGCTTGTAGCACAAAAGTTTCATCTCATTGCATAATTGTGTTTTGTTTATTACCTTCTTGGTGGCAGAGGTATGGGGTTTGTTTCTCTGGTCTGAGTGCATTATTTTCTTATTTGTGTTGAACTTCATAAATTACCATTAAATACAAATATGGATAAATCCTCAAGCCAAAGAGTATGTTTTATATCTGAAACATTTCTATTTATGGTATTGCTCTTCCTCTGAATCTGTCCCTTTACATTAGTTTTTTCTACTAGTAACTCGTATCATTTGCTAAAGACAAAGTGGATCTGAGTAGAATAATTTCAAAGCAGAGCTGAGATAGCCTGAAAAGATGTCCTGTCACTTCCACAAACTCTCTTGCTGCTCCTTTACCCTGCAGTCCTTAGTTCACACTGTTTAACACTCTGAGTCACAAAAAATAAGGCGTAAAGGGATCAAAGCAGAAGATTAATTTCAAAGGACATGCAGCACTTGCAATAGCCAAACACACAGCAAAAATATGTTGAACCTGCTCTTTGGTGAAGCTGTGCGAGTTATTCAGTGCTTGTTGCTTTGTCAGTAGAGTAGGCTGAAAGTGTGGTCTCCATCTTTAAAAATCAGGAGTTTCTAAGAAGGGCCTTAGTAGACTTTCCAATAATGTTATTTATAAATGTGGCTCTAATTTACTGTGCTGAGTAGCTCTGTTTACATAAGTGCCTTAGGAATTATGTAGGGTTCTGACTTTCCTAGAACAGTCAATATCCCTTTTCTAATAGATTCTTTTTTTTGCATTTGATGGAGTTTCTTACAAGAGCAGTAGGAGAACCTGAGAAATAACAGGTTGCAAGATGAAAAGAAGATCTCACCTAGATTTCAAGCTCACTAAACCTGAACTGGAACCAGTGTCAATAGTATCAGTGCTCCATTTGCAATGCTCTTGACTTTGGTGCTGAGAATTTTGCTGAATATTTTATTTGCTTTATAGAGTTGGAATTTGAAAAAAACTGAGAAAACTTTGAAGTTCTTCCTGCATAAGAGTCTTGGGGTTACAATGATGCTGAAACACTTCAGCAGTTAGAGGAGTTAGCTTAGTCGATGGTGCATTGAAAGGATTTTATAAGCCATGAGCCAAGTGGAAACTTCAGATTTCCTTGTTATTTTCCCTGCAGTTAATAACATCACTAACTCCTTCTGGGTTCCTTACATTACTTCATTGACCGTATCAACGGAAATGAAATCATCTTGAAACAGTTCCAGATGCAAAGTTCACAGAAGGGCCCTGTCTTTGCAGTGGGCTTAGATTCTGACAGTCGTATTTTTCCTTTTGGTACTTTTGCATTCTGCCCCAAATATTGACAGTCAATTCCAGTTTTATTAATCCTGAACTAATGTTTTGGAAGGTAAATATTGGAAAAAGCCCCATGCACTTAAAAAGTAGAAGCTATCTGTGATGTGTGCCTGCTTGGACTGAACTGAGCTGCAGTCATTTTGCACACTATTTCATAGTGTAGAATGCAGACGATTATGTTTATTTAGCAGGTAAAATATAAAGTGGCTTTTACTGCATATTACCAAGTTGTGCCTAATAACAGATGAGTTTAGGTCATTAGCTGCTGAGAACTAATGCATCTCTCTTGAGTACGAATCGAGCTGAAAAGCTGGTGCTTGCTCTTTGGAAATGTTTTTAGCTGTCTCCTAAGAGTGCTGTGCTTTGTTCTGTGTGCAGGATACAGAAATTGTGAACACCGCTATTCTCACAGGAAAAACAGTGGCAGTGCCCATCAAAGTGGTCTCCATTGAGGAGAACAGTGTGGTGACAGACATCTCAGAGTCAGTTGAGTGCAAATCCTCCGATGAAGACGTCATCAAAGTAAGTTCATGCCTTCTGTTGGCTTCTGAAATTTCACATCTTTCTATATAATAACAGTGTGGGAACAAACACTAAATCTAGTCCTGCAAATTAGTTGTTCTTTTGTTTCAAAAGCATAATGGGGAGAATTTTTAAGAAAAGAGAAAGTTAGGTGCATCAGTACAACCACCACACTGGGTTTCAGTATGATATCAGCATTTAATTTTTGTGTCCTAATTTTAAAATGTCTCAGTAATGTCACCTCAAGTCCTCTGTGCAAAGAGTTCGCTCACTGCAAAAACAGCTCTGCTGTTAGTTATGCCTTTCCAGATGTTTCTTATTACCTTGCCAGCTGTGATTATCACCTCCACAGCTGCATCCGTGGAATGGATTGGATGTGTGTTCCCCAGCAACTGCAGTACAAAGTCATCCTGGTGGACTGCACATTCTGCTGAGAGCTGTTTTGAATTAAGAAGTTGATTCTGCCCAGCAGTGGCGAGAAAGTACTCACATGACCCAATCCATCAATTTGGCTGGAGCAGCTTAATGTCACACGGCAACAAACACCAGTGGGGTAGTACTGTCTTATGGCAACACAGCTCTCTCTGCTGTGACTTTGTAGTCAAAGCCCTGAAGGAAGTTTAAGTTTGTGCAGAGAGTCAGTACAAAGACTGTGCATGAATCCTGCTGCAGCTTTCCACGCTGGGTTTTCATAGTGCACGGTCTTTGAGCGAAGGTGATTTTAGCCTGAGTCCATAAGCTCTTTGGAAAAGGAATTTATTGTTTATGTGACTTTAGAGCATACAGCACGGTGGACTTTGTGATGATAATCTTTAGGTGTCTTTAACAGGCTATCAGCTCTCTTGGGTGCATAGTACACAAATAGTACTGCCACAGCATTATGCATTATAGTCAGTTCAGTTTGTGGGTTCATGGAAAGCAATAAAATTCCTGTGAACTTGCAGGTTCCAATGGTTTGCTGCACTACTGAAGAATTTATGTAGAAGCATTTATTATACCAGCAGCCAAGTAGGTTATAGGGAAAAATAGTCATTCTTAGAACTGATGAAGCCATTACAGAAGACTTCTACAGAGATAGCTTTCTGCTTCCAGTGGATCTTTCAGAGCCAAACAAATCTCTCCAGTTTGCTAGAGCTTGACGTGCTCCCATAAATCAAATGCTTAGCAGAGCTTTTTCCTCAGAGTTCCTGTCAACCTTTTTCCTAAGGTACCCACCTAATTACAAAATTGTAACTGGAATTTAATTTAAGTATCATCCTGATTTTAATCCCATTAGGAACCACATTAGAAATGTGCCTAAGGAAGATAAGCTACAAGATAGCATTCACAATTCAAAAAAATGAGGAAGGTCTACTGTGATCATCTAGATAAGCCATCTTGCTTAAGCAGCTTACAAAATTTCACCAAGTAATTCCAGCCCCACACAGATTTGTTCTTCCTTAACAGTGAAAATGACCACTGTCAAATTCTTCTTGGGCATTTGATATACATCACCAGATAATGCATAGAAGATGACAGCACAATTAAAAATTCATCTGCAAAAGTATCTTCTGAGTTTTATAGCTTTGGAGCATATTGATCAAGAAGAAATGAAATTCCTAAATCTTGCAAAGAGGAGAATGTTTTTCTTGCAGTACATCCTAGACTACTGCAGTTCTCCAGCCATTTGCTTGGAAATAATGTTTTCTTGAAGCACTATATCCTTTGATTAGCACTTGGGACCCTGCTGTGCTCTTCTCTTCTTCAGAAATAATTTATCTCCACTAAAAGGATTTCTTAAAATGGAGTCTGTTTGCACTATTGGAACATTTCTAAGTGGCTTCTAGAAGCCTCCCTATGTAGCCACTCTGAAGTTAAAGTGAAACAGATAACTGGAGGCTAACACACAGTGCTTATTGGAATTGGCTGGAGAAAATTTTCAGGTATAATTTCCTTCTCTTCAGAAATGTTCAGAAATTGCTCAGATGCGTAGGGAAAATATCTTCTGAATATAAGTGAAACCCCTAGAAATGCATCTGTGAAACATGAGTGCTAACTACTATAAACCACACAGCAAGTTAAAAGTAGAGCTCAGTGAAATGCTTTAGACAAAAAATTTTATCATCTCATCATAAAGGAAAAAGTTTTTTTGTTTTGTTTTGTTTTGAATCTCAAATATTCTAGTTTCCAGGATATTTCTTTACATGGGGAAATGAAGATACATCATTTTCCTCTGTAAAATACTGTTTTAGATACTTTGTTGGGAATAACATTTCTGTTAGAATGAAAGTCTAGTCATAATAAGTGGTACCTCTTTGTACAAGATCATGAAATCCTCAACAAAGGAAGTGTGCATGTGTTTACAGCTCATGTTCCCAAGCATTGCTGTCATAGCTGAATCATCTATCGAATAGATAAGTGTCCATTTGTATGGGTCATGTAAACAGCCTAGAGGTAATCTTTTGCCCTGCAACTTGAATGGCCATCAGATAAAAGCTTATTTGTATTAATTTTTACAGTACCTTCAGCTTGGCTGCAATTACATTATTCTCAGTGGAGATTTAAAGATAAGATATATCTGCAAGTTACAGGTAATAGTTTCCCCAGCGATAAGCTTGGTCTCAGGGCAGCTCAATGCATAGTTTGTGTCCTGTCTTAATCTGCTGACTATTACTCCTTTTACATTTTTATAATATCTCATACTCTCAGCTCCGAACAGCACTCTGTTCGTTTACTTCCAAATTTACTGTTGATTTCCTGACCTTTAAAAGTCTTTGAATGCTCTAGCCCTTCAAACAGGGGTCCAACCTTTTAAAAGAGGACAAAAAATTTATTATAGCACTAAAAATCAAGCAACAGCCAAATTCTACTTTGCTAAGATGGAATTTACTAGTAGGATCCATATATCTGGATCCATTAATAGTGATTGCTGTTGCATACGTAGGCTCCTTTTCATGTCCTGGAAATTCAAGTGTAATGTGGCTGTTTCTGCCCGTGCTTTTGTGTAGCTTGCTCAAGGGCAAATACTGCTCCGGGTTCCCAGCTCACCTGGCTGCTAGAACAGATGCAGTTTCGTGCTGTGAAGAAGAGCAGAGTTTCAGGAGACTTGCATTATCTTGTGACATTTCCAGAAAACTTTTAATGCTCACAAGCTTGTGGATGTGTTTTTTTGTTTGGTTTGGTTTGGTTTGGTTTGGTTTGGTTTGGTTTGGTTTGGTTTGGTTTTTCCATGAAAATAACTGAGTACAAAAATCTTCTGTGCGATGTGTATTTCAGAAGATACTGTAAACATTTTGTGTTTGTATTTCATTATTCTTGGGCTAGCTTTTGTCCTGCTACTCCATGAAGGGACGTTACGCAGATGATATTGTATTTTTATTTTATTGCTATTGTTGATAATGGGTAAAATGAGCGTAGTAGAATTGAATCATACTCTAAAAACCTTATTTACTAATTTATTTTTATTTTTAATGGCATTAATAGCTTTGATAGTGTTTTAAGACCAAAACAGGTTCACATAACATTTGTTCAAATATGCAGCTGCTATGGTATATGCTATGGAGACACAGATCTCGCCTTTAAGATGTCCCTTGGTAGCTGTTGATAAACAGTGGGCTCTTGTTTTCACTGGGACCGATGTGCAGAGGCAGACATTAACTGCAGGTAAAGGCCACTGGAAAAATGTTAGGAATTTCTGTTAGAAGCTCAGATCTGGGACAGAATGTCACAGCTGTCCTTCTCTTATCACAGTAAGTTGAAACAAAATCCCTGATCAAAGCAATGCTGAACTGTTGGGGGCTGAAAATTTCTCTAGGGCTGTTATGGTTGAACTCTAGCCTAGTATTTAAAAGACTGGAACCACTGCTGGTTGCAAAGCTTTCAAAGCAATAGTGGTGGGACTCAGACAACTGTCCAGGTTGCAGATCTTGATAAAGGCCCAGTACAGTAATCATTTACACACATGAGTAACTGGCTGTGAATACTGCTAACATCAGGGAACCTACTCATGTGAAATAGCCATTTAGTATTCATAAATGTTTCAGAGATTTTGCTATTTCTGGTGGAAACAGTTTATACAACAAAATTAATTCCTACTAAATAGACAAAACTTACATTCAAATGTCTGCTGTTCATTTGTGATCTATGCAGATTAAAGGCCAGTCTGGGTGCTGTACAGCACGTGATGCAGGAAAGTCTCAGTTTGCCAGTAAGGAAGCTGACAGATGGACGTTTTCCTAATCAACAAATAAATAGTTGTGTACTAATTGCAGTATCATATTTTTAAAATTTTATATCTGGAACCATATCACAAGACCCTGTTTCCTGAAGAAAATCCATCAGCACTGCATTATTTAGAAGATACTTTGCTATTGTCTTAATATACCCAAACTTAAACAAATAGCTACGCTTCAACCTCTTCAGTTCATAGAGTCACAGAATGGTTTGGGTTGGAAGGGACCTTAAAGATCATGTACTTTCAACCACCTTGCCATGGACAGGGGCTGTTGTTCAGTTAACTACAAAGAAATTCCACTGCTCTTCCTTGCTTTCCAGTATTTGCAAAACTTACATAAAGTAGATATAGAAAGCACTGTTTTCACTTTGGTAGGCAGAGGAACCACTGGTTCGCATTATCCATAGGTATTTTTGTTATAAGTTGAGTGATGCATTGTTCTGTCAGTAGATTGAGTGCAGTTCCAAGCTGAGAGGCTGAGCTGCAGGCAGCTAATAAAGAATCGAACTCTCAAGTCTCAGTGCTGTACTCATTAAAGTGCTGCACTCATTAAAGCCATCAGGAAAGCTCACCCTGAATTTTTAATGGTATAGGCACAGTCCCTCAGGGTCCTTAATGTCTCATCATAGTACCATGGTTCAAAAAAAAAAAAAAAGTATATATAGACAATAGATATCTATAAATATCTATGGAAATGCTAGAGATTGTTAAGGAATGACCTAAATATCTGATGTGTTGCTTTCCACAGGACTAATTCAAGATCTGATCTTTTTTTTATTAGTGTTACACTATTAGCATTATAGAGCAATCTCGTTGAGAATGAGTGCTTCTGTTCCTAAGCATAGTTTGGAGATAGTTGTACTTGATTCAGTGGAAAGTTATTACAGATATTGCCAAAATATAAAAATTAGGAATCTCTTAAGTATCAGTCGTCAGGAACCTAAATCTGCTCAAAACAAAGCTTCCCGTGGCATCTAAGGTTTCTTCCCTGTGCTTTCTTACTACAGCACCATCTGGAGGGAAGTAATGATGTGGTGGTGGCTGTGATGAAGTGTGATGCAGATGGTGATTTCAGAGGGAAGCAGAGTTTCAGGAGATGTCAGCCCATTAGAAATCCTGGCATGTCATGGGCATGTTACATTTTCCTCATACCTTTCAACTCCTGCCGCAGCAGCGTAAGCGTCCAAACTTGCACTGTGTTTCTGCACCTCAGCACATGCGTATATTCTTTGTATGGGGCTTCACTGCAAAGCCTGCAAGACTCAGAGGATTTAGAGCTTCACATTATGGTTTTAGTGTAGGCTGTAGGAGAAATACAAACAAAGGGCTGATGAGAAAGAAGTGGTTGTTCCTACCAGCTATTTTGATCAAGGAAGAACACTAACTTCCAATAAAAATCTGCTACAATGAATGTAATGCAATTGATTTATTGCCCATTTTTTACTTAGGTCAAATAAAACACTATTTGGAGTTCGTTAGCTAGGTGCAACTGTTGTGGAAATGAGTGTGTCATATATCAGGTAGGTTGATAAACTTCTGTTTAAAACGAGTCTCATTCCTAACTCAACCCTGTGAAACGAAAGGAGAAAGGGAACAGGGTTTCCTGGAATCCAATATGGTCTAACAATCGGCCATACTCTCTGCTCAAATGTAATCCTCTCCTCTGTGGTTTTATGGGAGTCCTGCAGAATGCAGTGAAAGCACAAAGGGCTGAGGCTAAACATGAGCAGCTACGGGCAGTCTTCTTCTTGTAACATGGAGGCAGCTGCTCATGGAGTGCTAGTGCCTTCCTCAGGTAGAGCACCCACACAGCCAAAACTGTAGCAGTACTCTTACTGNCCTATATAAAAAAAAAAAAAAAAAAAAAAAAAAAAAAAAACCGAAGTAGTTGTAACTTTCTGTCAGGAAAATAGAAGACTTGGACTGTCCCTTGTAAGACATCTGTGTTCATTCAAGTTCACTCAAGTCTTCCCTTGGTTATCTCTGGGAACTGGGAGCAGAAAGCTCAGTCTGAGTGATACCATACTGAGAACCAGCACAGCCACATTGCTTTTGGGTTCTGAGCTAGGAAGGCTCCCAGCACGGGCTGTAGGGACACACCAGCAGGCTCAGAAGAACCACTGGATGTCTGTCAGCGCTCCAGCGCATGGTGCACATACCCACAAGGGCCACCACAGATCACCTTCCTGAAATGAATGTGCAGTAGCTGATGAACTGCAAGCACAGTTCCAGCTCACTGCACCCCAATACAGCCTTGAAAGCAGAAGCTCTATCTCTGTGAGTACAGCCAAGCACTTTTTTATCTGATGGCTCCTCTTCCTTCTTCTAATAGTATATTTTTGTGTGATCTGTATGAATGTGAAAAGCTTTAAAAATACAACAGAAAGAAACAGCATGGAAATTTCATTGTTTTGCTGTTCATAAGCCCTGTTACTTTGTAGGCTTTTCTTCTGGTAAATCCAATATCATTTTTTTATTTTCTGAATAGAATTGCGATGAGAAAGTCCACGTCTTTGCCCTCCCCCATACTTCTCATAGTCCTGTGATTTGCTGGGATCAATACACATCAGCAAAGTGAAAAAACTTCAAGGGAGCTTTAGAGAAATGAATCATTATTGCACAGTTCTGTCAGATGCAAATACAACATACAGGCCAGCAATATAGGGAGCTTTCATAGAAGGTGTTCTGTCATTAATGTATAACACTATTGCCCAAACAGTCAGCCGCAATTGAAACTGAAATTCAAAATAGACCTAGTCTGAGGTACTTAAATCCAGCAATAAAAGGTGTAAATACCTTGCCATCACATAATAGGCAAAAATTTCAAAGGTGGCTAAAGAAACATTTAAGCCATATCCTTGCAGACTTCTTTCTCTGTCATCTCATGCCTTCATGCAGCTCACTGCCTGTTAGTGATGCCAGTGTGGAAAACCTATAAACCCAAATGAAAAATCAAAGCAGAGTGGCAGTAACAATGCCTCAAAATCCACAGAAAGTGCTTCAAAATCAACTTCAAAGCTGCAAGATCAAGACCAGGAAAGGGAATGGAAGAAATAGAATAGGTCTTGTGACAGCTATAGATTTGATGGGAGGATTAGCAGTTTTCTCTAGACCTTTTTGAACAATAAAGTCAGAAGAAATTATGTTTTGCCTCTCTTTTTCTCTTCTGTTACTAGCTGTAGTAGACATATTGTGAACTTGTAGATACATATTAAGTTAGGTAACAACAAGCAATGTGATGTTCTCAGATGTGCAACTACTATCCAAAGCATTTAGTTGGAAGAAATTAAAAGTGTCTGCATTCACCCTGTGATCCTGCTTTGGCATGCAAGATGTTTGGGACCACGCTGTATATGTAGCCTGGCACATCCCTAGTGAGAAGTAGCCAAACTCTCTCTTCTGCCCCATTTTCAGAAATTACTTGACTTGAGAGTGCACAAAACAAGACAGATTTTGTTTTACGTGATAATGGTAGCTGCAGAGAGCTCCTGTGGCTCAGCGCAGCTACAGTTCAGCTTCAAAAGCTGGTCATTTGGGAGCAAATAGATGCCCTCCAGTCTCAGCTGGCATTTTTTGCCCCTTTTACTCTCTCAGTTCTGTCATAGTGAATGATATTCAGTTAGTTAAATGTACTGCTTCTGCTGTGCAAAGCTGCAAGCAAAATCTTTGTAATGAGATTAGATAATGTACAGCCTTTTCCCTAAGAAATGCTCTCTAGCTTTGGGGGTTTTCTAGTTAGTTTTGCTAATCTGGCTGCTGATACTGAAAATGCAGACGCTTCTCAGCGGAGAGAGTCCAAATTGCTTCTAAACTATGGCCCTGACTTTACAGAGTTCTCTCCTTCTCTCCAGTGCTCAGAGCCTGTTCCCTGTGTTATTAGTGCAGGTTGCTGGGAATTTTGCCTGGGGGCTGATTGTAGGGATTGAAACCACTTTTGGAACGTGGCAGCTGTTCACAAGCACAGTGCAACGTGAAAGCAGAGGCCATCTTATCCATTGAAAACTGCAGAGCTAATTCTAAGAGTGGCTCCAATCACTTATTAAAGCATAATGCCTACCCCGCTCCCTCATCACTGCTTCCACAGTGGGAGTGATTAGTCCTCAGTCTTCTCAAGAAACTAATTCATTCTTTTTCTTTTGTTAGGTCATAAGTGAAAAACAACTCTCAACATTATTCTTGCATGCAGTGGGAAAATCAAGCCTTTTGTTTATTATGATAGTCTTATCAGGATAAAGTCTTCATTACTGTATTTACCTTTGTGCTCTCCCTGCGAGGGCAGCTTTTGGCTTCGCGTTCCGAGTCACTGAGCACAGCTCCAGCTGAAGTCAGTGGGAACAAGGGGTGGCTGTGGCAAGCCAAGGCACAGTAGCAATTAGCAACTCCTGTAATGGATGCCTTCTTTATGAAGGCTGCTCTAAGTGTCACAAAGCTGTAAATATCATGCCAGAGATCATGGAAGAGCTCAGGTCTGAAGCTTTAACTCTTCCCAGACTTAAACTGTTTAGCATGAGAAAATAGATAGTACGGACCTTGAGAGAGCTTCCATTTTCCAGCAGTAGGTTATTGATTATTCAGGATTATGCAGCCAGGAACTGACATCCTTCCTATGAAGCAATTTCCATCACCAAATGTTCATGCAACACAGATTTTCTAAATATATAAGAATTTCTACAGAATTTCTACAAAAATTGTTGTTGCAAGAATATTTTAGAACAAGGTCTACATCAAGGATGCAAATGTTAAAAAATCCTAAGGAAATACCTGAAAATCTAGTGGAATGGTTATCACTGTCTATTATTTTCTATATGATATCATTTAAGTGCTAGTGTATTTAATGGCTCAGTCATTCTAGAGCTCTGTATTTATTAATGGAATGAATTACTTTTTTCACAAAGCTTAACCTTCGTGTGCTTCAATTGCCCTTCTGGTGTGTAAGAGTGATGATACTGAGCTGAAATACTAAGAGAGTCATACCTTTGAAAAGTGCTGAGCTATTCTTTGCTACTATTCTTTGCTAATTATCCTGTAAGTTTTCTAATTGAAATTGAGATTCCTTTAAGAGGTACTGGAAAAGGCTTTCTGCTCATAGAAGTGCTTTCATAAATATTTAAGCATTTATGTAACCTTTGAATACTTAGCAACATTTAGATTACTATGTCAGAAATGTGCAACTGGGTTTACGCACCAAAATAGAAGGTTCTGGACCTTTCCAGCCTGATAGGAATGTTTATGAGAGAAGCCACTACTCAAATACTGCAAAACTTCTTATTTTAAATAAAGGATTAATTTGTTTAAAGACACACAGCAATACGTCTTGTCTTGTCAGAATTACAGAGTGAAAAGAATGTGAGCCTACATCATAGAAGAGGACAGACTGGAAGCCATGTATCTCAAAACTGGCCTAGCCAGTCCCTGAGAAGAGAGCTCATCAGGGCTGACCTGTTCAGAAATAGAGAATCTCAACTGTCTTGTTGAGAGGCAATGTCCTTCAAGAAACCTGAGAACAGATTCTTCTAAATTGCAATATTGCTCTCATCACACAAAATATAAAGTATGTTCTTCCATCAATAAAAGTAGTTTAGGATGGAAACAGATACAGGAGAAACATCCCCGTGATGTACAGTCTCTTCACAGAAATGCAAGCTTCTTTTTGTTCATGGAATTGAAGCTGTGGGTGACAGAAGAGGATTCAGCGTCAGCTACAACAGACGTGAAGGGCCTGAAGGGCACTGACACACAGGCCTGCTGGTGTGTCTGCGTCCTGGCTTGTGGGACTCCTACTGTGACAGCCCAGACATTATTCTGAAGTGCAGCAGATTTTTTGGCACCTTGATGCTGTTTTCTAAGGGAAGTTTGGAACATCAAAGAGTTTTCCATAAACCAGGTGCTGAATCCGGATTTATGTATTACTGTCTTGATGGAAACTTCAGTGAAGAGGGCAAAGCAGTCTCATTTTTCGAAGAGTGATCTGGGAGGAGAGTACACAACTCTTCACATTTCCAGCATGGACCTGCAGAAGCCTTAGACAAGTCATTTTGGTAAACTTTACTTAAAGTGGCCTCTGGCTGAACATGCCTCTACTTTATGTAGGTACCCCAGCAAGGTACTCATCACCCACAGTCCCTGCTCAGTCACACCTAAAACTTCTCTCCAAGAGTACAAGTTAATGAATTTTAATCATTTTTGTCTCCCTCTGCATTTACTGAGCAGTAGCCCTCTAGCGTCCTATGACTACTTATCAAGCTGCTTTTCTAACACAATTAGTTTGATTTCTCCAACACTTCTACTGCTTTTTTCATACCTTCAAATGATGGAAGCCAATCCATTTGTGAAACAGCTGACAAAAAGTAGAGTTTAAAATATTTATCCCATGGATATTTAAATATTTATTTGCAAGAAGTCTTCCTAGGTGTACAAGGCTAATGAATACAAGCAGGACTTCTATACCCTTATCGTAGCACGGAATCACAGAGTTGCAGAATGGCTGAGGTTGGAAGGGACCTCTGAAGGTCGTCTTGCACAGCTCCCATGCCCAAGCAGGCCCACCTAGAGCCACTTGCCTATATCTCTTCATTTCTGTTCTGTTTTTTAGAGTTTTGAGACTTTTTAAACCTCAGAGTGTTTAATTAAGGGCAAACCACAGAGACCTGTTCCTAGAAAACAGGTTGATGCCTCAGAAATTGTCATGAACTTAACAGAATTGCCATATTAAAAGCTTCTCTTTTTGTCCTTCAGAACTGACCTTCAGAGAACTTTGGTATGGATTAATGTCTCCAGAGGTGAAAAATCACCTGGACAATAAACAAGCCATATACTAGACTCACACAGTCAGTGCCATTTATTTGTGGGTACAACCCTGTGTTCAATAGATACAAAACAGAGCAGACAGTGTTTTGAGGTAACCATCTTTTGAAAGACAGCCCCAGCTTATATTAGACATGAAATTTGTCTTTTTTAATCTGCCTTCACCAGCAACTGGATGAAGATTTCTCAGGAATCTGTAGCAGAATTTAGCCAACAAAGGAGGGGTACTCTTTCAGAAGTGTCACCAGCCCATTTATGGTTGCAGAGCCCAAGGCAAGGACATGGTCACATCCTTTATGGTGACTTCAGGCAGCTCATGTTGTGATAGACTTCTCTCTTCTTGCAATTCTGCAATACAGAGCTCATCGTGGAAACAAGACCTTAATCTGAAATAAGTGAGTAAAGGAAGACCCAGAGGTTTTGCATCTGACTGGTAGCCGCACTAGGAATCTCAATATTCCTTGCAGTTAATTTGTTCATCACTAGATGGAAAGGTACATTGTTCCCCAGATCACAAAGTCACACAGGTGCCATTCAGGAGTGACTCTTTTTTTGATTTCCAGGCAGTAGTTTGCTTTGTCAGCTCAATAAAATGTGATTTGTTGCAGAGAGAATCTATCCAAGTCATTTGGAAAGGCAATGGCCTTTGTAACAAAGGGACACAAAAGTCTGATGCCAGAAAATGAGAAACAAAGAAGAAACCTCTAGGGAATTGTGCTCTGCCCTGTCTTTAGCCATCTAGCTTCTTTATTTTAGTTTTAATCTGGAGAAAGAAGTTAGAAAAATAGTGAAAAGGAGAGAAGTAGCTGAATGCAGCTTAATAATGAAAGAAACTGCTGAAATAGCATCAGAAAGCTCTTTATAATGCAAAACTTCTTGCTGATCTGCTACACAGAATGGAAAAAAACAATCACTTAAAGGTGGTGGCTAAGCAGGCTTTCCCTTCATCATCTCTCGCTTCTTCTGAAGCCAAAGATAAAAAGCCGTTTCAGACAGAGAATGTTTTCATAGTTAAAGCACAAATACTATGGGAGATGAGAGACAGATCACTGCTCAGTCTCCAGCCTTCCAGCTTCTGTCAGAAACTGCCTTAAAAGTGTTGAGGGCAGATGAGAGCTGGTCACTGTGCGCTGCAAAACCCTGGAGGAATCAGAGAGTTACTTCTATCTATCCAAAATGCTTAAAGAAAAATACTCTTTAAATTAAAAACAATTTCAGTTCTAATATGGTCCAGCTTAATTTATTACTTTTTTTTTAATCTCCCTTCCATACTTCCTCTGTGATTCCATGTGGCAGTGGTTTTGGTTGTCCCTGCCACTCTTGTTTTCATCTTTTTTTAACCCTATGTGCAAACTGACCGAAATAGTGTTATAAAGCTGCTTGGAATAACTCCAGAAAGAAGTTGGCTGTGATGGTATTTCCATCTGTATGAGCTAGGCTGAGCTAAGAGGGCCTGTTGTTGCATCACATAGCCCCTACAGTTTTTTTTGAGGGGCATCCACTTAGCAAATTAGACCCTACACTGTGAATTAGATGCTGAGGTACTGCTCCCTTCTCCGTTTCATCCTTGTACAGCACAAATTGGGAAGTCTGTTGCCTTTCTTTGTAAAAAGCAATCAGTATTACTTCAAGAACAATGGCTACCTGAAGGCACAAAAGCTAAAAAGCATGTAGTAATACAATATCAGCTCCTGTACTCACTGTGCGCTACGTCTTTATCAGAAATAAAGGAACAGAAGGAGCATGTGTAAGGACATTAGCAACGCTTATACTTGGTGAAGAGAGTAATGTTTTTCTCAATGCAAGTCATAAAGACCTGCCACTGTTGCTGATGCATGTCCAGTACTAAATATTAACCTGTAGCAATTTTAAGAGCTGCTTGGTGACTGCAGCAGGCACTTCCTTAGGATGCTGTATATATCTGTTCAGCCATTTGTTTGTCGCATACCCATGAAGGCATATAGCAGCTTTACAAATACAGATGGAGATTGGATCTCAGCCCAGAACCATTTAGGAATTGCAGTTTCACTGCTATTGTTATTGTATTTTTTCCTTGACAGATGCCTTTGTTCTGTAACTGACCATGTTGGGCTTTATTAAAGCCTATTTATTAGCCCATGTTGGGCTAATATTAAATCATACACCTAGACCAGACCTGGTCGGACTGAAGCTGAATATGCTATCAGGAATCTTTTATCAGCCTGTGCATGTGGCTTACTATGCGTAGAAATAAGGAGCTTGTACAATTAACTCAGAAAGCTCATGCATTTGCCTTTGAGACCAGTCTCCCAAAAAACTTCTGCTCAGAGAAGACAGAGCTAAGGAGAGAAGAGCCGTATCTGAAGCTGCTTTGTCGAATGTCCCAGAGATAGGCTCTTCTCCTCCAGACACCCTACTTCCTGTTTGGCTCTAGAAGTTGTTCTGCTCTCAGGCACTGCGCAGCTCTGACTCTTGCTGACCAAGGCTGCCTGGGCTGTATTGCTTACACCAGTGGGGGAAAATAGATGGAAAGAGTTGAACTGACTTTCCTGAGATCATGGAGGAAGGCAGAAATTAGAGTCCATGTCAGGCAAGACTTCCCTGTACTTTCATTGAAACTGTTGTGCTACAGGTGACATTCATTTGTGATACTTTGTTCAGAGGGAATTCCTTTTGACTTCAGCTATCAAAGAAGTACAAATCTGGTTAAGATACTTCCCAAGCTTCCATCAGAGACAGAGAGGTGGGCAGCTGCAGGGATGGGGGGAATGATGCTGCTGAGCATCATGAGAGTCAGCCACTGGCCATTCCTGTTTCCATGCAATAGAGACAGCAGCTGGACAGCAGGCTTGTGTTAGACATAAGCAGCTCAAATATGGGAGCTGACTGCCCCAGCATGTCCCAGTAGTTGAACACTGCTCTAGGCAGAAAGAACACCGTGATTAGGGTGTCAAGGCTGTAACTGCTGACATGTAGCCCTTGCTTGCCTGGTCTGTAGTTGTTTTCATGAGAAACATTTTCCTGATGCTTCTTCTCCCAGGTTGGAGCTGATGCAAAGTCACCATAGAAAACAAGAGCAGCAAATCTAGGACAGGGTCGTTCATGTTCTCTGAAGTTTCCTTTAGCAATCTCACCACCAAATATTTTACCAAAATGTGAGCAGCACTTAAACCTGACAGAGGACACAAAGTGGGATGTGTGCGTCAAACGGGGAACAATTCGGCTCCTATATCTGTGGTCACAGAGGACACCCATCTGTTTTATTAGTGTGAGGACATGAACATTTCCAGCTGACAATCTTCATTTGAATAAAATGGTATTGAGGAGTGGGGATAAAAGGGAGCAGATGATGGTGTATGTTCAGGTGGAGAGACACATTACCACCACTGCCGATATTTGTTATACGTGATGAAATACATCTGATGGGATGGGAGCAAGAACAGGAGTTGAAGAGATCTGCTGGGTTTACTGTCAATTTCTGCAGGCATACCAGCTCATTTAGTAATATAACAGCTCCCATTGCTAGCCACTTAATATATGATTAATGTGCCACAGGATTTCCCCAGACGTTTATGACACCTTTAGGAATAGATACGACAATGACTTTATCACATGGAGTCACTTCATACTATTTGCATCCCTCTTCATGATTTATATATTCAGGAGTGATTTTATCACTGGTACTCAGTAAGGTAATAAATGAGAAAACTCAATGGTCTGTAAATTACAACATTGATTAAAGATGTGATTACTGATATAACTCTTACATGGCTATGATAATACTTGCTTATATTTCAGGACAGTATTTACATGTTAATGATGAATCTACTGCAGCACTTAGAAATACCTTACAGCTTCAACCAAAATATAAACATTTATAAGTGGATAATGTTTATAGCAGAGGGAATGAGTAGACTTCTGTTATTCTTCAGTGGCCGAAATCCACTCCAGAGCCAGCTTTGTCTTGAAGACTGAAAGGAGTGTCACCTCCTGCTGAAGATCGGAACTCACTGAGGGTAAAGCTTCGATTTGCTGCTTGCCACCATTGAGACCTGGCATGCTCCCATTGCAAAAGGCCATCATTTATATGCATAAAGAAATGGGAGTCTTTTTTGTTTGTTTTTTGTTTTGAGATGCCAGGGTTACTCTTTGAGCCTGTTTTGTCTCAGTGATTACCTTCTCTTCTTTCTCTCTCTCTCCTTCACCTTAGGTTTCTGACAGGTGTGACTATGTTTATGTCAATGGCAAAGAAATGAAAGGCAAGGTGAATGCACTTGTGAACTTCACCTATCAGTATCTGAGTGCTCCACTGCAAATCACAGTCTGGGTTCCACGCCTGCCTCTTCAGATTGACATTTCGGACACAGAACTGAGCCAAATAAAAGGCTGGCGAGTCCCCGTGGTTTCCAACAAAAGGTGGGTTTGAGATGCGCAGTTTTTTGGGCATAATAGAGTTGATTTTAATTCTCAGCAAGCACAGCTGCTGCACCCAAAATGCAGCATCTTCCCGTGAGGAACAGCAGCATTGGAATCCTCAGTTTTGCACTGAACATTTGCAGATGTGCTAAAGGTTTCAAAGCCTGTGGCAGTTTTTCTTGTGTGTGTCTGTCATGTGCAACAGAGTACAGTGTTTTGTAATGGTAACTGTTGTTGTTCAGACATAATAGCTTAGGTGAAGAAGTGGTGTAGTCCGTTTGTATGGTTCTTCATCATGCTAAGTAGCCATGAATTAGCAATGGTCTTAATAGAAGGGAGGGCTTAGTAACTTAAGGGGGTCCTCTCCACTAGCACTCTAGTGTTAGTTTTCACTAATGAAAAAATTTCTGTATGCTTTATTTTTTTTAATCAAAAAGACCCACCAGAGACAGTGATGATGAGGATGAAGATGAACGGAAAGGAAGAGGATGCACTCTCCAGTACCAGCATGCCATGGTGCGGGTCCTGACACAGTTTGTAGCTGAGGATTCTACCCCTTGGGGTCAGCTGAGCTACCTGCTGGGCTCAGATTGGCAGTTTGACATTACAGACCTGGTGATGGATTTTATGAAACTGGAAGAACCTCACATTGCCAAGCTGCAGGAAGGCAGGATTTTGATTGGACGGGAAGTAGGAATGACAACGATGCAGGTACTGTGCTCTGGACTGCCACATTCTGTCATTCCCATAGAGAATCTATACGTAGGCATAAAATCCAGTACAGTGTTCTTCTGTCCTGAAACAGGACAGAGTGTCCCACTACATCACTGTAGCCTTCTAGAGTGTCACACACAGCATTAACCCCGGGACTAGGAACCAAGCTGGTGACAGTCCAAGGCATGCAGCGTGGCCGGGAGTGGGAAGCCATGCAGCCTTCAGAGGATTTAGAGAAGGCAGCAATTGCAGATTTTGAGAGGTCAGAGCCCTTGTCCCTCATGGGACCACTGGTCAGCTGAGGAGCACCATTTTGAGTTTATGACACAAAAATCTTTAGATAATGCTGATTTTCTTTTGACTTAGTTAAACATTAACTCAGGAAACAAAAATACAGCCTGGTGAATAACCTTGAAAGGCTGATAGTGGAAGCTGACAACACCATATCCCAGTTCTGCCCCAGCTGAATGCATAGTAAAGGCCAGTGCACAAAATCTGAATAAAGCTGGTCCATAGGATGGGGAAGGTGGAGAGGACAATGTGTGCATGAACAGTGTCATCCTGTGTTCCCACAGAGACAGCAGTATGGCCCTCAGTTCCATTACAGGGAAAGATATTCTATTACCTTGATGTTCCATTAGGAACAGCAAAGACGGGAAATGAGAATTTCCAAGCAAAGAAGTAAAGGAGAAATCCTAATGTGTCTAACCTCCCTTTGAAGTGACTGGGAGATAAGCCTGATATGCTTATCCATATTGGGATCCAAAATAACACATGAAGAAAGTTTTATGTCAACTCTTGTAGTGAAGTGATGCAAATAACACAACAGAGACAGGATAGTTTTCAGTATTGGATGCAATTCTTAGCCATAACCTCTCTAGTGAATGTTTTTTCCCGCCCTCCATGCGCAATCAGACTGCATTTTCAGTGTGCTCTCCCACTAAGTTCTATGCATAAGGCTTGGAGACAAGAAGAAACAATGACCTTAAGAAATGCTATTTTAAACAATTAGCCTTTTTCTGAATTGATTCTTTCATGTTTCTCTAAAGGTTTTGTCTCCTCTGTCTGACTCCATCCTGGCAGAGAAGACAGTGACTGTTCTAGATGACAAAGTGACCATAACAGACCTCGGAGTCCAACTGGTGGCTGGGCTTTCACTCTTTCTTCAGCCAAGCGCAGCAAGTAGTCGGGCTATTGTGGCTACAACCGTTGCCCAAGAGCTGCTTCATACTCCTAAGCAGGTAGTGTACACTCCAGGTTTTGCTGTTGTTGCCCTTTGTGGTGGGACAGTGTTTTGTCAGTGTGAAGTACAGACAGTATTTCAGTAGCAAGTGTACAAGTAACCCTAGCACATGTCTGTGGCAATTGCTTTCCTCTAGAGTTACTCTGGAATTGTCTCCTCATTTCCTCCCTTCAAATAGGGACTTAATCCACACAAAAAGTTCTGGCTATACTAAAGTTTGTGTTACTACATTTTTAGTACCCTTTCTTTAAATAATGCAACATCTGTTATTTTTGCAACACAGACAGTCTCTGGACAGTGATCTCTGTTTGCTGTATGAGCATGCCCTTGTTTTCCATGCCAGAGAGCACAGAGCTCTGTGTATCACAACAATTTAATATTTTGAAGAGCTATAAAATAGGAGGAGAAAGAAAAATACATTTCTTTTCCCTCCTTTTTTTCAGATGAATTTGGGGGGTTCATCATTAGGGTGTCACTATGCTGATCCTTAATTTAGGTCAGCAAATTTCCATCTCTGTAAAAGGACGCTTTCAAGCAGTGTTTCAGGTCACAGGCCATATGGAAAAGAGGAGAACACCAGACCAAGGCAAACAGTTGTTAGGGAACAGACGGAAAACAAGGGTCAGTAGCCGCAGAACCAGCTGTGTGTTCATTGTTCTTTCAGTCAGTTGATTTGAACAGTGGGGCTGGGGACCATGCAATTAACTCTGCCTACAGGTACTCCCCTCAGAGAAACTGCATGTCATCTCAGGGGGATAGAGAGAGATCTCAAGTCGAGTTTTATGGTCCATTTTTGTGATTATTGCTACCTAATTTTCTGGAACATAAAAATAATTTAGATTGTTTTATAACTTAGTGACAGGAAAATGTCCAAAGCAGAAGGACATGCTGCCCATCTGTTCAATTTACTGCATCCTGTAAACATAAGAATCTTGTGTAATTAACCCATTTGTGCCCTTCCTCCAGGGCTTGGAAACCACTTCTGACATAGTGTCTTCAGACAAAGATCGTAAAAGCAAAAACTAAAGCATGCCTAACCCAATTCTATTACGTAGACAGAACACCATTTCTAATGCATCATCATTGGAAGAATCATGGCTCTGATTGCAGATAAAGTAGCTTGTGAATCTAGAAAGGTTGCACATCCCATTCTGAGCAATGCCTTCTGCAGCGGTAGTGCTGGCAGTGTGGGGATGCTGCTGTCCCTACTGCCTGAGCCTACAGAGAGAATACTGCATCATGCTCATTGAAGGTACTGACTGTAGAACAGGAGGCAAGAGCGAATTAAGCACCTTTTTCTCAGTAAAAGAAGATTAAAATGTGGAAAAAAATCAGGAACTAGACTCTATTAGAAGGCAATGGAAAAACTTAAATAAAGCAAGATCTAGAATGCCCAAGGGAAATCCAGTAGCCATCCCAAATTAGTCAGTTTTCCCACTCCCACACAATGCAGGTTAAGGAACTTTTAAATATCAAAGTTGAAATATCTTCCGAAAATTTGGAAATAGTTTATTTTTGGTGGCCATCTGCTCAGGTAGGAAAGCTGTTCCATTTGGCTTGCAGACTGTTGTTAAAATAAATACTGCCATCTTCAAGCCTTCTTCAAAATGTAAATAGAAGAAAACCTTCAGTGTTTACATGTTTTCAGACCTGAGTGAGTTTCAAGGACTCCTACGTTTCAACTAGCTCTGCAGGGGAAATTCAGTTATATCATAGCTTTTCATCACTGTAGGGTATTGCATGGGGCCTAATGAACTGAAATGGGAGTGGATAACAGAAAAGAAAGAAAAAAAGAAAGCCCTTAATAAATAGCTGCATGCATTAATATATCTCTCAGTGCTACTGTAAAACTGAAGATATTTTCTGAGGGAAAAAAAAGAGCAACATTAGCACTTTTTAAAGGCCAAGCTCCTCTTCTTCACATATGTAGCTGCTGTTGACATTAGTGACAAGACCAAACCCTACGAGGTCATCCATAACCTCAGGGAGTGTCCTGCAAGATGTCAGCTTTCCCTCTGATAGGAGGTGAGGGTGCTCAGTGCTACCTGAACCAGGATGACAAGCTGCAGTTACTTACACGTCCCTGCCCTTTGGATTGACACAATACTGTCCTTTTTCAGCCTATGTCCTTCATGCAAAAAAGTTCACTGGGAGTTCACTGACATCTCACCGTTAAGTAACAGACATTGAGAGTATTTTTATGGTGTGGATTCATTACCTTGTCTAGCAGTGTAAATTATTTTGAAATTGTATTTCTATGTTCTTTAAACTGACAGATCAGTTTAATGGCACCTTGTATGACAAAGGAATTAAGCAGCATGGGAAAGAGAAAGGATGTGTTGTTAGATAAGAATCTGAATTCTTCTCTTGCAAATACAAGCAAATTCCCTCTGGAAAGGAATGTCACATTAGCAGCTTGGACAAAAAGGAGAGAAAGACATACACAGTAGGGGAATGCATGGTTTGAATTAAGATCTGAGTGTTGGCTGCCTTTCATTTCCACATCATAACAATCAATCCCAATTTTTACTACAAAAGCCACAGGCTTAAAAATAAATGCACATGTAATACTTTGATATTTCATGTGAAAAAATTGCTTGGGAAACCCATTTCAGCATTCAGGTCCCCAGATAAAGCAATCAGA
>VXAV01009426.1:7895-59797 GCA_013399715.1 Alectura lathami | reverse complement strand
CAGCCGCCCCTCGGCCGGCGGGGGGAGCGGGGGGGGGCCCGCGGCTCCCCCATCAGCACCGCTTACCCCGAGGTTTATTATTACACAAATGTGAATTCCAGAACCGGCATCTGGGGAGCAGCTGCTGGGAGTTAACCCCTCGCGTGCTGCGGAGCGGGAGCAGCGGGCGGCGGCGGAGCGTGGCCGCGAGGGGGTCCTGTGCCGGGGCGGACAACGGGGCACCCCTTGTGCTGCAGCGCAGCCGGGCAGCAGGTGCAAAGGGCATTTGCTTTGCAGGGCCACGCCGTGTGTGTGGATGGGGAGGTGGGTTCCTCCCTCTCTTTCTTTTTCTCTCTCTCTCTCTTTTTTTTTTTTTTTTTTTTTCTTTTAATAACGCACACTTCTGTTTCCATTCAGAGGTTTTATGGGGATTTGCTCTGCCTCCTAGGCAAGGCCTGAATTCGCAGTTTGCTTTGGGACACAGCTCCAGAGGATGCTGCATTTGGCTTCTGATGAGCAGCCTGGAGATAAGGGGTGAGAAGGGGATGCCGGCTGCTCCCCAACAGGAAGGGCTCAGCCCCAGGCGGGGGGTCCACCTGGCACATTTGTGCTTGAAGAAACCCAGCCTTGGAGGCTGACAGGAACACAGTGCCAGCAGAGATGGTGATGCCACATCTTTTGTGTGATGAGAAGTGGGGAGTCCTTGTAGCCACGTGGGCTCTGAGTGAGGCTGGAGGTGGTCCTGGGGAATCCTGCAGTGGGGAGCAGGGCTGGGGCGGCCCAACGGGCTCCCCTGGCCAGCAGAATTCATTGGCTCCAGCCCACCACCTGCCCAGCTGGGGCTGCAGCAAATGTGGAAAGCACCCGCCTGACTCCCGGGGAGCAGAGCAGACAGCGCTGGGACAGCTCATCTGGCCAAGTCCCTCCTTAATTGCAGGCCTCCTGTTCCCTGCTGCTGATTTACCCACAGACTCCCTCCAAGCCTGCACCGCATCGCTCCTGACACCAAAGTGGATCTGACAGGGAGACTTGACAGACAAAATAACAGCAGCCAGAGCAATCACTGTCTCCCAAGGAGGTGTTTATAATGCAAGGAACCCCTGGAGGGATCTGAGCAGGAATGGGAGCAGAAGCTCCTTTGCCTGGGCTGCAGCTCGCAGGGAGCCCCACCAGCGCAGCCACCCCAAGCAGAGCGGGGCTGGCAGCGGCTCCTGCAGCTCTGGCAGCAGCAGCTCCTTGTCACTCGTGTGCCTCGTCACTCCGAGCCCAGCTCCAGCTTCTGCCCATCCTCTGCCTCCACTCTCCCACCCCTGAAGCTCACGCTGTTTGTTTCTCTCGGCCTGCAGGATCTTTGGGGCAGGGAACAAGCCTCCCTCCGGGCTCCATGATGCTGCCCTGTGGTGCCGGGTCTCAGCTCCAGTGAAACACGGCTTGTCTGAGCGCCGCGTCCCCACTGCCTGCTCCAGCAGTGGTGGTGGGGATGGCTTTCCCCCCCGCAACACACTGGATGCAGGCCGGCAGCAGGGCAGAATGACAAATCATTCTGACTAATAGTCTAAACAATGTGAAACAATGGAAGTCAGGGAGCAGCATATAAAATATGCAGCGTGGAGGGGGGCTGAGCTATTTTATTTGATTATTAGATGGATATTCCAGTGGCTGGGATCCATCAGGAGTAGAACACGTGTCCATCTCAATAACGGCTCGGGGGGGCTGGAGAAGCTCCTTCCCTGGGGAGCAGCTGGGAAGGCCAACTTTGAGTCAATGCCAAGTGACAGAGGGACACCATCCCCTGGCACACTGGGGCCTCCATGGCACTTCCCAGAGAGAGGGGAGCAAGGGTTTGACCCTGACCCAGGGCTACCCAAAGGGCCAGGTGGACGAGGCCCACGGAGGGTGTCTGGACATACACGGCAGGCTTTCTGTCTTCCCTTTGAAATTCCTTTCTGTTCAGAGTTGTTCTGGAAGTCAAAAGCTGTTAGGATCCCCAGGACGCCCGGCGAGGCACACCGGCTGGGTTTGCTCTGATGCTATTTCTCTGCACAGCTGTTTGTGCCATCAGCAGCGGGGTTTCTCTTTAAAGGGAAGGCATTTTATCCATTAGAAAGAAATCCATAAATGACGAATATGTGTTCAGCCTAAGACTGAGTGATGAAATCTCCCTCGCAGGCGCAAAGACCCCGCTCTGTCTGCGGCACCCACCTGCAGCGGGTCCCCGCGGCGGCTGCTGGGCTTGCGGGGAGCCAGTGGGCTGCAGGCCCGCATGGGGCTCTGGCCAGGAAGCTTTCTCTCCCCCGGCTCCTTTCACTTCCCGTGTCGGAGCAGGGCAGGAATGCTGTGAGAACAGCCGCGCAGGAGTTGTTCCGAGGCTCGCGCTTCCAGCTGGAACAGAAACTGTAGGGTCAGCAGAAGGGGAGCTGGGAGAGCTGCTGGTGGGGAGGAGCAAGGAAGCGAGTTCTCCTGTGCCTTCTGCAAGGGGCCCCCTCCCGCCCGCCCCAGCAGAGCATTGCCTGGGCTGTCGGCCGGCCCTGACGCCGTCCTCTCCCCACCAGCAGGGTGCTGTTTTATCCCCATTGCCATGACTTGGCTTCTAGAAGTCTGCTGCTCCCTACATGGAACAAATGCAAGTGACTTGAACCTTGCGTGCACAATTGGCATGCACCACCTCCTTTCTTGCTTTACACTCCTTGGGTTTTCATTTATTTCTCAATTAGGTCGTTTATATTGTACGGAAATATGTGGCCTGGAGCTGGCAGACGCACCAGCTGTGCTCGGCGTGCCCAGCTTTTAGCACTTGTGCCAGAGCTGATGGTGGCAATGAGAGCTGGAGTGGCTCGGTTTGCCCAGCATCCCCTCCCACTTCCACCTCTAAGAGATGGAAAGCGAGCACCGCAGCTCCTGCGGCTCCTCCTGCGTCAGCCCAGCACCCCTGGTCGGTCAGCTCGGGTGGGAGCAGCACGTGGTGTGGCAGGCAGATTGCCATCTCCTCATGCCCTGCAGCTCACAGTCCCTCCCGCACTGACAGCTGGACCTTCTCTTGCAAGTGTCCCCATGGCTGAGGCAAAGGGAGGAGAAGGCGAGGCAAGGGGGACGGGAGAGAAGCAGGCAGAGAACAGCAAATCAAACCGCGGGGGCAGGAGGGGCATTTCTCAGCTGCCATTGGGAACGGTGGCTCTGTGTTGTCACTGCCTGCACCTGACGCAAATCTGCTCACTGGAGAATGCTGGGAGCGCGGAGCAGAGCACTCCTGATCTCACGGGTCTGTGCCACAAGCACGAGGATCCCAGGCACAGGGAGAGATGGGAGGAAAAATACATGGGAGAAAACCAAACAGACATAAGGGCCCAAACATTGTCACTCGTAGAGGGGGAGCGCTCCCCTCAGAGGGCAGGAGGCAGGCAGCGCGGCCCAGCCAAAATGCTTTAAAAGCCTCTCAGTTACATGGCATTTGTTCTTCAAAGACATTAGGGCTGGTAAAAAAGCTCTGCCATTTACCTCTGCCTCTGACATGTTAATGGTTGTAGTTTTGTATCATTAAAAATTGAAATGCGTAACACTTCCAGCGGCTGCCAAACCTCCCCACAGCCCGGCTCCCCCCTTCCACTCTCCTCCACCAGCTCCTGGTTGCTCCCTGCGCTCTTTTCTCTCCATCCACCTCTTCCTCCTTCCCCTCCCTCCTCCTCCTCCCCTGCCCCCAGCCCCCTCCGCCTGCAGTTTACCCCAGCCTCCCTCCCCAGCACTGCTCTACTGGAGTTCCAATTTGCAGGAAGCACTTGATAATCTGCTGCTTTAATATTCTCACCTTGCCATCCTCCTATTCAGCGGAACTTGGAGAATTAGAAAATGTATTTATCTAGGCACACTGGAGAGCAGGAGAAACAAAGAAACCAGCAGGGCTTTTCTAATGAGGAATGACTAATATGGCCCAGGAGAGCCCATCCTCTTCCAAGCACTCAATTTTCCCCAGGTTTTGCATCCAAAGATAACATTGGCAGTGCCAGTGGTGACGATGGGGCACCTGCCAGCCCGCAGCTACTGTGGGCACTGTGCTCCCCGCAGGGCTGCCGGCGGCTGCAGTGGAAGCTGCTGTTTGTTTTACCTGCTCTCAGGTGTGACACAACCTGCTGCAGCCGAGCAATCGGTGTGGAGCCGGCAGACGCCAGGACCTGGAGAAGCTGCTGCTCGTCTGCCAGCAGCCCTGCTCCGGGTACTGGCACCGCTCAGAAGTTCAGGTCCAAAAGCGCAGCCCTGCACTGGGAAGGTCATTGTCATGGCATGGTCCCCAGAGCTGGCATCACCGGCCTAGGAGGGATACGGGATCATCCTCAGGAAGGGGTCCCAGGGTGTCTGGAAAGCAGCATTGTGGAGAGGAGCAGCAGGGCCAGCACCCTTCTGCCCCTCTGAAGGCTGGCGAGGTGCTGGGACATGGGCAGGGAGCACCAGGAGGGATGGAGATGGTTGAGGATAATTGGGATTTTTATTGAAAATGAGCTAGGAGGAGTTTTACTGGTCTGAGGTTAACACAAGGCATCTGGGGATTTTTTTTTTTTTTTTCCCAAGTAGAGCAGCAAATGTGGTTTGATGGGCATGGACAGGAGAACTGGTTCTAAAATTTTGCTTGTGTAGCCTAGAAAAAAATGGGGGCTAAGAGGTTTGTGATAAATACACTGGGGAGGAAACACTCGGGAATGCAAGGAACTCTTTAAGTGAGAGGAGACCATCAGCATAAAGCCAAACTGGTAGAAACCTGTCATGAGTAAATGTCAGCTAAAAATTAAAGGTTTCTCCTGATCATCAGATGAGGGAGATTATTAAATCGCTTTCCAAAGGGGTAATTGAGGGAAGAAATGTAACTCGTTCAAGATGGGAGTCTGACACATTTCTGAATTTCACTTTAGGATGGAGCTGAATTTGACAGCCCAGCCCCCTGCCTGCGTCCCCCTTCAGCCTGCAGCCGGCTGCACCGGCAAGGGCGGGCGGCAGAGCTCCGGTCCTATCGGCCCTGCAGCCTGCTGCGCTCCCAGGCCCTTCCCCAGCGCTCCCCCAGCGCACACCCAGCAAGAGCTGCATGCACGGGCACTCGCATGCACAGATCTTGCACACATGGGTGCTTGCACACACAGACCTTGCACACCCAGGCATTGCACACCCAGCCCTGCTGCCTCCCTCGCAGCAGGCCAGCCGCCTTCAGACGGCGGCCACGTGCAGCCCTGCACTCACGCACCCCCCGACTCACCTGTCCCCAGCGCAGAATCTTCTCTGCTAGTTAATAAGCCGTGGCATGCCAGACATTGAAAGTATGAAAATTGGCCAATTTCTTAATATTTTAAACCCCATCACATGTACTTCGCTGGTCTGAGCAAAGCGCTTTATGACACCTTAGCAAGGAAATGGGGACTATCATTCAGCATAATCTACCTGAGCTGGACTGACCCCTGATCCCTAGCAGCTGCAGCTGTGACATCGCGATGCTGTCACCAACATGGCCAGTGTCCTCCCTGGGGGACAGCCATGGGGCCCTCTCCTTTCTCTGTTCAGGGTTTTGCCCTTGGCCTTGTGTGTGCTGCGGAACTGGGATGGCAGGAGTTGCTGGGGATGAGGTGGCTGATTTGCAGCCTGTGTCGGAGGGGCTGGGACGCAGGCAGTGTGTGCAGGGGCAGGAGGTGATGCTGACACTGACGCTGGGAGCAGAGGCACAGCTCCCTCCTCCTGCTGCCCAGTCCCAGACTCCTCCAGGATGGGCTGAGCCGGATGGGCTTCTATATGGGGATTTTTTTTAATTTAAATCAGGGAAAGGTACTTTTTCTTCTCCCTCTTATTCCATCCTGAGTGTTGTGCACTACCACTGACAAAGGAGCAGGAATTCCACGCATTTCTTTGGCTGTTTAGCAGAGCTGCTGCCCTACTCTCCCCTGTCAGACACTAATCTCTCCTAATATTTAACAGTCCCAGTAGGCAGTAGGATTTATCCTCTGGCCTTTCTACCTGTCATTTCATCCCTTCTCACTAAGGAGCCCTTTGATTCCCTTCCGAAAAGAGGTGCCAGGACCAGTGTGATGGATCTGCTCGTGCTGGCAGTTCGGGAACCGGCTCCATTTTTCTCTGTTCCAGCTGTCGGGTATTTATCTGGGGCAGCTCGGTACAGCTGGGGAAGGCTCCTGCGGCTCCTTGCAGGGAGCTGTGTGGATGGGTAGGGGCGGGGAGGTGGCGTGGGTGTTAATGCTGCAGCTCCTACAGGGCCTGCGTCCAAACCACAGGCTCGGAGGTTTTAGCTCCCGGATTGATCTGGATCTAATACGACCATCCGCTCCCGGAGCAGCTCCCCTCTTGCCACCCCCGTCCCCTCCCTTCGGTCTGCCTCTCATCCTGTCTTTCCTGAGTGCAGGAGCTGCAGGCAGAAGGCTCCAGGCTGTCCTCCCGCCTTGGCACAGCACTGGGCAGGCCAGCAGGGAAGGGCAGGAGCGCTGCTCCTCAGTGATGCTCCTTCTGCTGTCACCTGCCCCTGGCTAACGACCTTTGCTGTCACCTGCCCCTGGCTAACGACCTTTGCTGTCACCTGCCCCTGGCTAACGACCTTCTGCTGTCATCTGCCATGCAGGAACTGAGCGAGGACTGCGGCAGGAGGGTCGGGTGCTGCTGCTGCCTCTCTGCTCCTTTTCACACTTTGCTTCTTTCTCTCCTTCCTAACTAGTGGCAACCTCGGAGCTCTGCAGGGCACTGCTAAAAGACAGATGATACTGCCGGAGCACAGCTGTCCGAGGCCATGGAAAACACGCTCCGTATAATCTTTCTGAAGGGGCATGTGTTTAACATTGACCTGGTTACTTGGCCTCTCCCATATACACATGCCATTTCAGACAGAAACAGCGGGGCTAAATTTGGCAGCTGGAGTGCTGAGTCGACTACCTTGCAGCGGGCAGTGCCTGCCTCCTGCTGCCTCCATCGACAGCAGGGCACAGAAGAGGAGCAGGGCCAGGATTAATCCTGATACTGGGAATCTCTTGGTATGGTGTAAAGAGCAGTCAGACAATAATTGCTATTAAGAAATGCAGTAATCTCCAGGTGCTAAAGCCATACGTGCCTTTTGGGGTTTGAAGGGGAGCTGGGAGGACACTGCGCCAGGTTGTTTCTCTCCCCTGTGCTCTGGTGTGATGTGTTTCTCCCCACCTGGGTGCCAACCTGTTGCAGAGACCTGTGAGACACCTGCTGCAGGGCAGACAGTGCCTCGTTTCCCATTAACAGCATTTCCCCTGGGTGCTTGTCTCTTTGTTTCGTGGTCCATGCTTAGCCAGAAGGGGACCTTTCTCCAGTCATTTCTGCAGATAAACCAGGGAGAAGGAGAAGGGCACAACCTGCCCTCCACCCACCCAAGCATCCGACCTCTCACCCAGGCCCAGCCCAGCACGGTCCTAAGATGGGGGCCCCCAGGTGATTTTCCAGCGGCGACAAAAAATTTTCTGGCAAAGGTAGGGGTAAGGCCTCTGCTCCCTGCCTGCCCTCTGACAACACCCTCTAGCAGGGAGATGCTGTGTGCATGCCCCAGATATCCAGCATTTCTCTTTACTCCCCAAACAGGGCCCAGGCAGGTGCTGGCAGGACAGACATCCCCATCACTCTGCTTCTCCCCAGCTGCACATCTCTGTCCTCTAATGCAGCCACCTCTAGTGCCAGTCACAGCTCGGTGTGATGAGAAAATAGCCATGGGGAAACCCATTTGCAATTTAAGCATCCGTGTACTGCTATTTCACCGCGGTGCCCATGGGGCTGGGGCGGATTCCAGGAAGCCTTTGGACACAGGCGGGCTGTTGGGAGGGGGTGAATAATCATTACTTTTGTCCGGAGCTCAGCGCCGTGGCTGCCGCTGTTGCACGCCCATCAGATGGAAATCCGCGTGCAGACAGCTGGCGAGCCACACCGCACGGCCCAGCCGGCGCGGGCTTAGCAGCCTGAGAGGGCCCCTTGGAGAAAGTCATTAGTGAGGCTTCGGGGAAGGAGCGTGCACCGCAGTGTCAAGGCACCGAGCTTGTTTAAACAGAGCCGGCGCGAGAGGAAAGGCTCCCCGGGGGCCCCGTGGGAAGCTTCCTGGGAAGCCAAGGGAAGTGTGATTGCTCCGAGCTCCGGCTGCTCGTGCGCTGGTGCTGCCCATCCAGCGCACAGAGGCCCCGGGCAGTGCCACCAGCTCATGGTGCGAGCCTGTCCCTGCCACCTCCTCCAGCAAGGGACGAGGGCTGGGGCTGCCTTTTGGCTCAGCCCTGACACTTCGGAGCTCCTCTGCAAGCAGACTTGGTGTGAATGAATGCAACTTGGTGGGCTTAAGCCCACCATTTTTTGGATCCAAACTGGCACGCTTTCCACTAAAAACACCCCCTGGCCCAAGGAGCAGGGCTATCTCTACACACAGCTTGTACAGCTGCGGTGCAACGCTGCAGGGTGTCCTGCGGGGACCGCCGTGTGCCCTGGGAGCTGGTGGATGGCAGCAGGGTCACAGCACCGCAGGCAGCTCTGGGGCTCTGCTCCCATTCCTGTGGTGATGGTGGCTGGGTCTGGCCCCAGCCCCGTGCCTCAGTTTCCCCATCTGAATATTAAGGATAAGCAAGGTACTGGATGGGCGGGGACTGGCATTAATTGCTGCTTGCAAAGTGCTTCGGGGTCCCGGGGTGGAAGACGCCAGCAGAGCATAATTGCAGTGGCACTGTGCAATTGGCCCGGAGGGCTGTGGTGCGCTGGGTAGGAAGGGATTATTTACTGGAGCCAGCAACAGATGCATGCCCGCACGTGGAGGCTTCTTGCACAGCCACACTCAGCCCTTGCTGAGCCCGTGCTCGTGTGGAATGCATTTTGTCTGCCGGGGCCATGCAGCTGATTGCGGGTCCCACCTGCTGCGCATGTCCAGGGCAGGGGCTTCCCCTCCTCGTGCCCCACACACACAGCACCTGCCAAGGGTCCAGGGGGGGATGAACCCACTGGGCACCCCCAGGTTGCCTTGCCCAGCTTCCAGCACACCCACACCCGCGGTGCTGCACACTCTCACCCTGCCCCACCCTCACCCTCTGCAGGGCTGCCCTGCCTGCTGCCCAAGCCTCGCCGTGATGGATGTGATGAACATTTGCTTGGAGAGCTCTTGATCCTCCTGTGCTTGCTCTGAACCCCTGATCATTGACGACTCTGTATGGGCACCATTTTTCCTTGTCACGCTGCAGCTGTATCTGGAGAGAGAGGGAAGCAGGTCCTCTTCCCTGCAGTCGGGCAGCAAGGAGCCACGGCTGCAGAGGTTCACCCACCTTCGGGAAAGGCCAGGCATGCGAAGAGCTGTTGCCAGGAGGTCCTCGGGCACAGAGCAGGAACAGAGATCGCTGCTCGGCTGCTGCCCGCGTCCGCTGGGGTGGCACTTAAGACCCTTTTTCTGCCTGGTTTTGAACTCCCCCCTGCTCCCTGCTCTTTTCCCCTCCATTGCCTGCTCCCTGCCTTCCTTCCTCTTGCTCATTTCATTTTTTTGAAGGGCCGCAATTTCTTTCCGGTTTTATTTCTCATTAAAAATAAATACCGTTGCTATAATTTACAGTGAGTTTAATTAGAAATGAGTTACATGATCTAAGCGTTTGGATTTAATTACTCGTTCCTGAAACAATTTTCTCATCTGAAATGTCCCCAGTTAATGATCATTCATTAAATAGGATTGGAGTCTCTTAAGTGGAGTTAGAAGGGTTGCAGGCTGCCTCAGATCGCCCCCGTGGCCAGCACGGTGTGGGGCTCCCCGCTCCCCAGCCCCAGGGATGCCTGGGAGCAGGGGGCTCTGCCCCACTGCTGTGGGCAGGACGCAGGCGCGATGCAGGCAGAAAACTTGCAGCAAAACCTGTGTGAGCTGAGGCTCTGCTCCCCGCACTGCAGTCCCGTGTCACTGAGGGCTGTCCTGAGCAGCCCCAGCCTGAGATTTTGTATTGCTGGGGCAGGGGGTAGATGATTTTCTCCAGGAATGTTGACTAATCAAAATTGAAATATTTACAAGAGGTGTACAGCAATATCAACTGTACTGTTTTATGCTTTACTTGCTCATTTTTATTCCAAAAATTTCTAATCAAAACCACATCTGGAAGGAGAAACCCTTTGCCTGCCCCCAGCCCCTGCCTGGGCAGCGGGGCTCTGTAGGAGGGGGGTGAGCACTGCCCCAGCTGGGCAGGGCTGGACCTGGTCCCCGTCTTGTGCTCTACAATGGGACAGGGTGGGACAGGCCAGGAAGAGATGGGAGAACTCTCCCGCTTCTCAGTTTTAACCAGAAATTCCTGAAGAGTTAAGCTGAAACTAGCACATTCCCGTAAAGAGATTTTGTTTTGACACATCAGCATTTTTCCAAGAAAAAATAAAAAGATAAAATCAACAAAAACAACTCCAGGCCCTCTGCACTTAGTTGGAAAACTCTGGCCCCACTTCTGCTCTGAGCTTCCTGGGGCAGCGAGAAGCAGCGGCTCAACCACAGGGACGGAACCCAGGGGACAGACCCCGGAGGGACGGAGCCAGCGGCGCAAGGCAGGACCCCCACGAGCTTGCCAGCAGCCTCCCCATGTCTGGGGGCAGGCAGCCGCTCCCAGCTCTGCGGGAGGCAGCTGCTGCTTGGAGGAGCCCGTCCTTAGCAGCGGGCGCACCTGGCCCAAGCCTTCCCGCAGGCAGAACCTCCCTGCAAGGGCACTGTGCTACGCACGGCCTGCAAACCACGCCAGCACCTTCCTCTCCCCTGGTCTTTGTGTGTCACTGGGAAGCAGCCTCTCTGCTTTCCTACTTGCACGTTGCTGGGACCACTCCTTGCATCCTTCTTTGCCTCTCTTCTCCCTCTCCTTCCACCCCACTCCCTTTTTGCGAGTGCACTCCTGGAAAAAGCAGTTTCTCTCCCCGTTCCCTGTCTCAGGGCTTTACTTACACACCCGTATTTATTTCCCACAAAACCAGGAAACCTGAGCAAGGAATCTGGCAGGGGCTGGTGACCAGCAACAGCTCCTTCCCCCAGCTGGCACCCGCAGTCCACAGAGATGGGTGGCAGCATTGGGTGGGAGGACACCGTCACCTAGTGACTCGTAGGCGACATCCAACACATTCCTGGGTGTCAAACACACCCTGGCACAAGTCCCTTCCCGGGGAGTTGTGACATGGGAAGAGTAAGATTTGAGGAGGGAGAGGCACGAGTATGAGTCAGCCCCTGGGTAACCTTGAACGCATTAGCAGATGGCTGGGACCCAACACAAGACGTTTGCGAAAGCACCACCGCTCCATCAACAAACCTTGTTGTCTGCGGAGAAACAAGAATGTTAAAAGAAGCCGCAAGGCCGGGGCAGGGGGTGTCTGATTGCAGAGCAAGGGGCGGTCGCTTCCAGCATCTGTCAGTGCATGGCTTTCAGGAATGTATATATATAAATAAATGCAATGAAAGGTCCCCAGTTCCAGTGAAAGGAAATGATTTCCTCCTCAAGTGATTATGGGCACCATTATGCAAATAGTAGCCAAGCCAACAAAGCAGCCTCATAAGGAAAAGGAAACAGAGCCAGCAAAAGTGGCTCTGGGATCTCCAGGCGGGGAGAGCAAGACCTTATCCATGCAATAACGCAGGCGGCAAGCAGCGCGGTGCTGTCGGCACGGGGCATGGAGACCGTGACAGGAGCTATCAAAGCATTTGTGCTGTGTGAGAGTGGGAGAGGAGAGGAGAGGAGAGGAGAGGAGAGGAGAGGTTTCACAGCTGAGGACGGGGAGAAGCCCGGACCCGCACTGTGCGCACCCAAGGCTCTGCCTGGAGTTGTGCCTCCCTGCTTCTGTTCAGGCTCTGCCCCATCGCAGGCACTGCCCCCACCAGCAGAGCTCAGCTCTGTCCCTTTCTTCTCTCCTTTGCAAGCATTTAGCGGTAGCAGATAAATAAACTGACATCAATCATTTGTGCATAGCAGCATGATCACCTTACGGGACTCATTTCCTCTCAAAATACACAAGTTTAATTTCTATTTATCTTTCCTTAAATTTTAATGTCTACTTTTGACATAAATATTTTAGCGTTCAGGGAGGGTCGCAATCGAAACGCGCTGGAGGAGATACCAGGTGCTTTCCCTCGGGCTGCAGAGCACCAGAAGCCAGCTCTGCAGACCAGCGTGAGCAGCGGGCAGTGGAGCAGCAGCTCCCCGTGGGGCACGGCAGGGTCGAGGACGCTCTGCCGGCACGCTGCATCCCAGCACACGCGGTCCTGGCAGTGCCTCCTGTCGCCATGTGTGTGCTGCAGCGCCCCGTGGCAGGCCTGCACCTCGTATGCGGTGTTTGTGCAGCGTGCTGCAGACTCGCCCCAGAGAGCCCAGGGGCTTCGTCAGATGTTTCTCTAGGTCAGTGACAGTTTATTTCCTCATGGAAATTCACCTTCCCTGACAGAAAATGTACAGATAGCAAGAGAAACATGCCCCCCGCGCCCTCCCCTTTCTTGCTGCAGCACAGACTGCTGCTTTGCTCCTGGTGGCAGCCCCAGGAGGGACCAGGCGGTGCCTGGAGCTGGGCACCTCTGCAGGGCCTAGGGTTTGCTCCCTGTGGCACCGAACTTGCTCCAGCAGCTCCTGGAGGAGAAGGGGCTGCAGCAGCCCACGAGGCAGGGCTGGCCGTGGGATCGCTGTGCAGCCTGGGCTCTCCATCACGCTGCACCACACGTGGTTATCTGCGGCGGAAGACAGGTGCTATCGAATCCATATGGCAGCCAGTTAGTCTCACTTTGCTGCGGGATGAATTATGGCAGGAGGAGCGAGGCAGAGATCAGACCCAGCCAGGGCTGCGTGTTGGGGATTCTGCAAATGAACCAGATCCTGCTCCGCTCCCGCTGCTGTTTCAGGGATGTTGCCTCCCTCAGCCCTGGTACTCTGTAGCCACAGCCCAGCTCTGGGACCTGGGTGGGTGCCAGCGGGATGGGGAAGAGCAAAGCTGCATGGGCGCTGCAGGGTGATCTTCCCCCTCCCACCCCTGGCACACAGGCCCTCCTGGCTGCCATCTCGTCTGTTGGGTTGTGAACGAGCACCATCATGGCTTACCTGGCAGAAGGAGATCAAGCCTGGAGACCTCCAGCTGGATGCCATCAGCCCTCTGTCAGGAGAAACCCTCTTGCCTGTGCTGCTGGATGAGCGATGGACTGACCAGTCCCTGAATGGGTCACGGTGCATAAATAAAGCACTCTGTCAGCTGGGCTGTAGGAACCGATGGGCAGCTCCACACTTGACAGGCCAGGACAGATTTTGCCTCCGAGCCATTAGCAAATGTAGGGAAGGGTCTTGTCTCAGCACTGCTCCTCACACTGCACACCACTTCGGTAACCATCATCCATCACCCCCAATCCATCCTGACCTACCCCAAAGAGCCACCGGGATGCTGGTGTTCACATATTCCCTCTTTATTATTTCCAGCCTGGTTTGGGTCCTTTTAACCCCTGGCCTTGTGGGCTTACCTTCGTCTCAGAGGAGTTTATGGAACAGGATCCACACCCTTGCCCTTTTCAGCCCGAAGAAAGCTCCTCATGACACGGCAGAAATCCAAGAAATCAACAACTCCAGAGGTCTGTAATAAGTCTGAATCCTTCCTAAACCCAGACACTCAGCGTGAAGAGGGGTCAGCGAACCCTGCACCCCTTCCCGTCTGCCTCCTGCCATCAGCCTCTGGGTGGGTGATGCGAAGCAGACGAGGCACGCTGGGGACACCCAGCTGCTCCGGGGGACCGTCATGGTTTGTGTCTCTGGAGCACGCACGAGCCATCTTCTGTATACACGTGTGCATGTGTGTGTGTCCTGGCACATGCCTGTGCCCGTGCAGGAAGTTTCAGGCTCCTGCTGTCCCTCTTGGAAGCCCCTCAGAGCCAGGACTGTCCCCCCACAGGAGGGAAGGGCACGGTGACAGTGCCCAGCCTCAGTCCCTGCTGAGCACGGAGCTGTCACCTCGCTGCCAGGCTGCACGAGGTGGGCCCTGCGGGGGGAGGGGGCCTGCAGATGCACCCATCTTCCCTCCCTACCGCCTGCAGGTAAAACAAACACGGCCTCAGAAACCCCCACGCAGCATCGCTTCGCTTCACTTGCTTCTGCAGACGCTGACGCTCTTCCTCTCTCACTCCTGTTTCCTCCCTGCTGTTGGCCTCCTCTCCCTCTTGGGGTGCATGGGGGGCTGGCGGGGACAGAAAGCCAGGGAGCAGGCTGCCAAGGCCCATAAATAAGAGAACCCTGTTTGCTTTCTCCTTGTCTGGCCCTGTGCAAATATTTACTGCCCCCATGACCCGCGGAGGCAGCAGCGGCTCTGTGCTGGGTGGCTGCTGCGGGAAGCCCCCGCCCTGCTGCAGGGACCGGCTGGCTGAGCACCACATGCTCAGCTCCTCGGGTTCTCTCCTTACAACCTGACACCGTGCTTTCCCAGGGCCAGAGGCAACGGTGCAGGGTGCGGAGGTGAGCACAGCGTGCACAGCGTGCATCCCACCCATCCTCACCCTGCTCGAGTCTCGCTGAGGTGTTTTGAGCCGCACGTGCAGCTCAGTGCTGGAAATCCAGGGCCCCAGGGAGCTGGTAAAGCACATCAGCTCTCCACGCAGCCCAAACAGACCTGTGAGCGGTGGCCACCCCTCGTGCTGAGGTCTGCCAACACAGCACAGTCCCCCACAGGAGATGCCGGCTGAATCCTGTGCCCAGGAGGTTCTCGGTTTCAGCCAGGACTCTGCACGTCTCTCGTCGCTCCTCGCTTGCTGTCTGTGTCTCTCTCAGCCACTCTGGGCTGGTGTTTTCCCTCCTGCCCTGCTTGTTGGCTGCTGGCTTGCTTTTTCATTTGGAGATAAGCCTCCATACCTACTCAGCTGCATGAGGCAGCTCCATGCACCCACCAAGAGCAGCACAGGCCCCAGACACCAAGACCAAGCACCTCCAGCCCTGGAGAGAGCATCGTCCTGCAAGGCTGCACAGCCCCGGGGGTGGTGTTGGCAGGGAAAGTGTTAAGGGCCTCCTGCTGGCAGCTGCAATCAACTGGCCTATCTGGGATTTGCTGGGCCACCTGCAGGCTGTGTATTTATTGCAGGGCAGGGGCTGGGCCCTGGTTTGGGTGTTGGTCACCTGTACCTCCTGGGGCAGGGGGCAGCCTAAGCTCTGCTCCCCCCTGGTTCGAGACCTGGCTTTGTCCTTCTGCTGCAGGAGCCCTGTCTGCTCTGCTTTGTGTTTGGCCAGAGCTGTGCTTTTAGCTTGATTTTGCTGCTTAGAGTTCTGCAGCTGGAGTTCTTGGTGGGTGAGCACCTGGGTGTGCCTCCAGAGATGATGGCTTCAGCTGGTGCCAGTGGAGGGATGGAGATGGTGTGCCTGTCCTGGTAAGTCTGATCTTGTTTTTCCTCTCTTCTGGCTTGCTGTGTTAGGTCCATCTCCCTGTGAGGGAGTCAGGAATACATGGAAAAATGAAATGTGCTACTTACCCTGTTGGTGTACCAAGTGCTGGCTCTGTACCCAGACAGGCCTATGGCTGAACAGGTTCACTAACAGCTTTCTTTTGTAATATCTCAGCTTGGAGAAGTTAATTATCTCCAAATATTGGAAAGGGCAGATGGATTTTGTAGGATTTACTTGGCTGTGTGATTTTGGTGCTCCAGAGATGCTCTGTGGTCTGGCTGTGCTGAGTGACACATCACTGTGCCTGGGCACAAATGCCACTTGAGTCCGTTGCTGCTGTGCTCCCCGCCCGCCGGCAGAGCTGCCTGTGCCAGGCTGCGTGGGGGCTGCCAACGCTTCCCTCACTCGTGCTGCTGGGCCCTGGTGCTGTGTCCTTCTGAGGACGTGCTGGGGGCAGCTTTGCAAGCTTCCCCTCTGTGTTTATAGCTGAAGGCTGTGACTGGAAGGCAGAGCTGCAAATCAACCACTCCTGGCCCAGGCCTGCATACAAATGTTAGGAAAGGCTCCTCTGCGCATCCTGTGTGGGTGCAGTCTGGTGACGAGTCCCTGCGGGCTGGTGAGGAGCCCTTGCTCCAGCTGGCTGGAGGATGGCCCCTCTCAGCCTCTCTTTCATCACTTCCCTTCCTCGACCTCTTCTCCAGGGCTTCGGAGAACTCTGTGCTAATGCTCTGGCAGCCACCCCAGGGGTGGGGCGTGCAGGCTTTGTGTCCCTGGGGAAGTTTGTTCCACCCCTCTGGATGGGCTGAGTGCTTGCTGCTGGGGATGGGCTGGGCCCCTTCCCTGCCTCAGCCATTTGGGAGCCCACCTGTGTGTGCAGCCTGGGCTGTGTTTGGGGACAGGCATTTTTTGGTGCACTGCTTACACCAGAGATAAATTCTCCCTTATTTTTACATCTGCTCCATCTCCTTGTGCCTTGTTTCCAGCAGCGAGAGTTAAATGTGCCATCACATTATCAGCATGCTCAGCCCAGAAACTAAATAGAGATGTTCCCAGTGAACTCACTTTAATCTCAGTTTGTTTGCCAAGCAAAGCAATCTCCCCATGCAGTTATGGCTCTCAGAATCTGTCGAGGTGGAGGTGACTGCTAAAAAGGAGACAGACACATAGATTCTTGCTTTTGTGCTTGGGCTTAATGCAGAAGGTGAACTTTGAGGGACCTTTGCAACACTCCACTTCTGTTTATAGGCAGAGGTTGACTTCAATGTTTGGGGGATCTGGGTCAAATAGCTGGAGGGGCTGTCTTCCAGGGTTTCCCAATTGTTGGAGCTGATTGAATTGGACTGGGGAGGGCAGTGACCACAATGCTTCCCTCCTAGCCTCCAGCTGGTTTGACTTGCAATGCAAATGTTTTCTGCTGTCACCTCTTAATGATCCCTTTTCCCATCGTGGGTGTATAATTTCCCCTAGAAGTCTCCAGTGAATGGTTTCCATCACAGTTATTTGTCCCTCTCTTTTCAAGTCTGAGGCAACTTCTATAGAATTGCAGACCTGGCATGATTTGGGGAGGGAGTGGATTGAATTGCAGTATTTCATCTCTGGCTGTCAAGAGAGCCTGCATTACCTTCGTGGGGCTGACAGTGAGGAGGCACCAAACCTGCTGTAATCAAGAAAATGAGCTGCCCGTGGCCCACTTTGCAGAGCAGAGCTCTGGGCTGGGAGCCCTGGACAAGCAGCATGGCTCCCGGGACGGAGCAGGAGAAAGGAATGCTTGGCTCGGCGCAGCAAGGGAGGAAGGGAGAGCAACTGCTCTTCTGGGGGCTGCTATTGGAAAGACATCATAGAGGAGGAGTTCATAAATCCATGGGGCTTCTCCTGGCCGAGGCTTGACTCATCTGCACATCAAAGGAGAGCAAAAGGCCCTCTGAGAGAGGCTGCAGGAGCCAGGGGGAGAGGGGGCAGCTGAAACACCGCGGCCCCGCACCTCATCCTGAAACACAAGTTCTTCGAAACCCCTTGTAGGCAGCGGTGTGAAATATCACCTGTGGCCTGCAGTGTGCAGGATGTGCTGTGTGCATCTGGGGCCCAGCCCGTGCCTCACATGGCAGCAGATGATGCTCGCTGGAAACACTGACGGCATCGGTGTGCTCTGCGCAGTGCTCACCTGGGGCTGCGTGCAGAGGTGCAAACCCAGCCTGCTGGCTGCAGCCGTGGGGCTGTGGAGAAACGTCCCTGGCCTGCTTCCTGCAGCCCTGAGTTGCCAGAGCGCTTCCGTCAGGTTTTCCCCGGTTCTGGCTCTCACGAGCATCCCAGGCGGCACGTGGCAGCCAGCAGCCCCTGCTCGGTTCCACGGGCGGCTCAGCTGCAGCACAACTGCGTCCTGAGCTGGGAAGCCCCTGCGGGGGGAGCTGCGGCATCCTGCCCCGGGGATCGGGGTTGTGTATTGCAGGTTTAATTCGAGGGGTCATGGAGATTGATGGGCAACACGAGCAGGACGCTGACCCTGGCCAAGGGGTCACTGTTCCCATATACATTATGCTGAATTATTGAGCATCAGAGCTACTGTCTCTCCTATGTGCTGGGTGGGAAAAACTGAAGCATCCCAGGCTTTTTAGCTTAGCATGAGGAAATTGCTACAAAAATTCCCCTGCCCTGTGTAAGACCCTAAAACTGGCTGCTCTAAAGCTGCACCTGGGATCTGAGATGCTCCTTGCCCCAGGACATCCCTTTGCTGTGTAGCACAGGGATCTACTCTGCTGTTTCCTATTGCAGGGTAGAGTCTCCTCCTGTGACGTCCTCCGTGGGAGGCAGGAGCTGAGGGAGGCGGGTGGGCTCGTTGCTGGGCCCTGGGCTGGTGTTGGGTCTGTCGATGGGAGAGGGCAGCCCTGACAGGAGATAAAGCATGTGCCATGTTTATCGAGCGCTGCCGCTGCAGGGAGCGAAACCTTTCCTCCCTGGGGACTGTGTGGCTGATGGATACTTAGGCAGCCTCTGGCTGTGTGTTTTTCTCCCCTCTGACAGCATTTCTGCAGCAGGCCCTTTGGGCTGAGGAGCTGCTGAACCCAACGGCTGCTTTGCCTGAGCCCCGGCACAAATCCCCACTGGGTTTTGAAGGGCAGGGACCTGGTTATCCCTCCCAAGGGGATGGGAAGCTGGGTCTGTGCGGGGAAGCATGGGTCCTGCAGTAGGAACGGAGCCACAAGGGCTGCGTGCCCCATCCTCACCAGTTAGATGGGTCTGGATGTGCTGTGGTGCCTGTGCCGGGGCTGGGCTTCTCCTGTCTCCTGCACCTCAGCACCCAGATGCAGTGGGGTGGAAGAGGCCCTCTACTCTCACAGAAAACGTGGCTCGGTTTTTGCATGGCTGGCTCTGGAGATGACAAATCTGGGGATGCATCCAGAGCAGCTCCCATCCCATTGTCCCAACTCCTGATGGGAAGAGCTGAGCAGGGGATGGGGCAGCTCCTGGTGCTGCTGGTGTTCTCCTGCATCTCTCCCCTCCCCATCAGAAGCAGGACAGGAGGGTAATTTCATTCTTACCAGGCCATGTTGTCCTGTAATCCTGCTGGGGAAGTGAAGCAGAGTTAGAGCCCAGGGCTTACACAACTTTCAGTGTGAAAAGTTTGAGCTTTTGAGCCTCAAAGGCTTGTGGAGAATGTGACAAAGCCCAGCCCTCCTGCAGGGCTCACCTCGTTGCCAAACACAGCCAGCTCTGGGGATGAGGTGTCACGGGGATTAACACAGCTGCTCTGCGAGAAAACAGCTCTCAGCACAGGGCAAGATGCTGGGGGAATGTCGGGAAGGGTCCATCTGGAATGTCCCTGCTCGGAGTCAGTCAGAGCCTGAGGAACGTGTCATTCCTGAGGCAGTCCCATGTCACAAAACCTGCAGAATACTGCTGGGACCCTGCAGACCATCACTGATGTGGCCTCTGTCCTGGCCCAGGGTGCAATGCAGACCTGAGCCGCTGGAGCCTTGCAGCAGGGTGCTGCTTGGAGCCCGGCACGCTTTCAGCGCTTTTTCTTTGCTTTTCTTTTCTGTTCTCTTTTCCCAAAGAAGTGAAAGTGTTGGAGGAGAAGGCTGTGTAAATCAACCTGCTTTATTGCTGTGCACTGTTAGACTACTGCTGCATTTCACCCTGGAGATGGCTGCATTTCAGTGCAGGATGAATTGATTTCTGGATACCAAAGGTCAAATCCTGAGCTTCTGACTTAGTTCTTACTTAGTCTGTACAAAGGCAGAATCCCCTCTGAAGCAAGCGTTTGGATATCAGCTGCTCTATAAATAACACAGAACTAAGTGAGAACTAAGCCAGGCTCTGAAGCGCTTGGGAATCCTCCAGAATGGATGGTCCTGGGTAACTTCAGATTTGAGGAGCAAAGGGAAGAACAGAGGCTTGGATCACAAAGCGGGAAGGCCTTTTCCTTTTCAGCTCTTCTGCAGCCCAACTTGCTCGCTTTGACGGAGGATTCCCTGAGAAGTGCAGCCTTGCTCTGCGCCGTTTGGTCTCGTCACCTCGCAGCAGCTTTTTAGAGCTGGGAGGATTCAAACAGGCATGCAGCAGGCAGATGAAATGTCTGCGTTCCCACTGCCCTCTGCATTCCACCGCTCTTTGCTTCTCTGGATCCAGCTCTTTTTCTGAGTTTGGCTGTCTTTCCCCCGAGGGAGGCAGTTAGCTTAATGAGGTAGCGCTCCTCTGATTGTTCCTGGAGATGCAGGCGGTGCCCCATCTCCACTCGGCCGCTCGGATCCTGCCAGATAAATCATGCTGATTTAGAATTGATCGTTCTGGGATGTGGAAGAAAGTGGAGTGGGCGGATTTACCCCATTAGGGTGCATTGATCACCATTACTGCGTGTAATCAGGGTTAATCTCAGGATTAATTGGGGGGATTTGCCGATGGAACCGATCAGCAATTTGTGTTAGTTACTGCTCTATTCGCCTCTAATGGCTTAATCAGATTACAAATTAAAAGTGGCTTCTTCCAGAGAATCTCCCTGGACTTCCACAGCAGACAGAGCGAGAGGAGAGGCACATCCAGAGCGCATGGCCTGCAACTCGGAGCTGAGATGCACAGACAAGAGGATGGGTGGGGGGGCCTGGGGCTGGGCTGGGGGCAACACAGGCACGATCTGTATGAGGGTTTCACCGGACCAGGGGGGAATCCAGCCCTGAGCTGGGGCTGCGCATGGTATGCGCTGCAGAGCTGTGTCTGGAGCACCGCAGCGAGGCTTGCGGGCTGGGACCAGCGGGAGTTGTGCTTGGGCTGTGTTGTGGGGAAAACCTTCAGGAGGGAGTGGGTGGAATTTCAGCTCAGAGCAAATCATTAAAATAGCAGTGATTCTGCACCAAATAAATTAAGGCTGATGATCTGAGACTGGTAAAACTAATGATAGAAAGGGGTCCTGTCCTGGACAGAGATTTGTCTAGCAGGAGTGGAGCTGAGAGCATCTGAACTCCATTAGCTCTGTAGATTATAAAGCCAGTGGGGCCTGCTGGAGAGCATCCCTGCTGAGAGGAGCAGGAGAGGAGCCCTGCAGCAGTGCCATCCATCTCGGCTGGGGATCCAGCACCCGCTGGCCCGGCCAGAACTGGGAGGAATTAGGAGCTGTCAGGCCCAGCTCTCCTGTGCAAAGGCACAAAATGCATCTTTTGTTTGGAGACATGCTGCTACCGATTGGCCTCCGCAGATGGGGCTGGTTAGAAGTGGGGAGTGCTCAGTCTTGCTTCATTCCTAAGGGCAGATATTGATGGGGTTTTTGATAAGTGACAGACAAGTGTTGGAGATATATTTATTCAGCTATTTATAAAGACATTTGTAAACCTGAGGAAAAAAAGGAGAGTGAATGTTTTGAGTGGCTGCTGACAAGTCAGAGCACTTTAATAAATCACTTGTAATAAACTCCCTTACGTGCAGAGAGAAACACCACGGACCTCCTTAATAAGCCATTTGTGATGGAACAGGCAACACTTAGAGAACAGAAACTCATTTGCGGGGCTTGCTGATGTGTTCCGCCTGTTCCCTGCTGCGAGTTGCTCGCCAGGTACGCCAGCGTCGGTGCGCTGCCTGGGCTGGGTGTAAATCTGCTGTGAAGTCAGTAACTCACGGGGAGGGCACCTCTGCCAAGAGCCGCTGCTCATCAATTACAGCGGAGTGGGACAGGGCAGCCCATTCCTCATTCCCTGCTGGCACTCCCGTCCTCTTCCGCGGCTGCCTTATCTCCCATCGGGCCGGCCGAGACGAAGCCTTTTTGCGGGGAGCGTGTCAGGCGGCCCCGTGCTTCTGCGTTGCTCTTTAATCCAGATCTGGCTGAGGATTAGGTCATGGCACTCCCTGCTTTTAGCAGATCCAGCGGGGGCAGCTGCTGCTTGTCACTTTTTCCGAGCCTTTGAAAATGCAGCAGCTCCAGCTGGGCGGGACCTGTGGTGGGTCATGGGGCTCGGGGTTGTGGAGGTGGGAGGTAGGGGGTAGGGGGACAGGCTTGAGGGGCCGAACGGCAGACATGGAGGGGGCATCTGCGCATCCTGGCGGTGCCAGGGCAGGGGGGTCCCTCTGGGGTTTGCCAAGGTGCAGCTCGTTGGAGCTGAGCCCGTCTGAGTCCATCGCAGTGCCCAGCGGCATGGCTGCTGAAGCTCGAGGAGGTGTAGGGACTCCTCCAAAATCCGGCTGGGTGTTGGCGGAGGTGGGCACTGCCGTGGCAGGGTCACGGTGCAGGCTGCGTCTGAAAGCCTGGCCTTCTGGAGCCTATTGTGTGGTGGGAAAAAGGAGAGAAACTTTCTTTTTTCCTTTGATCTTCAGACTTGGCTTAGACTGGGGGATCTGCAAAGTGCTTTGTGCACACCAGGCTTTTAAGGGGACCTGATGCCGGCTTCGGAAATGTCAGGCATTGTTCTGTCTATCCTGGAGCATTTGTATGAAAAGGTGAAAAAACACTGCTCAAATGGAGGCGAGACTCTCTGACTTGACTTTGAACGCTGCTTTTGTTATTGTGCTCCTCAGGCTATGTGGTGTTTTATGAAGGCTTTGCAAGAAATTGCAATAAATATCTTCTGCTTCTAATGTAGTGCCTTCAGAAATGCAAACAAAGGGAGGGAATGGTCAGCGGTCATCCCTCCTTTTTGTTGTTTCAAACTAAGGATTCCTGGGACACAGTTCAACAAGATCTGTAGAAACAGATATTTAAGTGGAAAAAAAAAATCAAGCAAACCTTATTACAAACTAAAATGACTGTTATTTGTTAACACCCACACGCTGACGTGCGGTGCGTACAGGAACGATGCCTTTCTCTCCCCAAGCATGGGCTCTGAGGAGACACAACTGTGTCTGAGCTGCTCTCTGCCAGGTGCAATTCCTGAAACCTCTTGGCAAGAGTTAGTGGGGCTGCTCTATTTGTTTTTTTACTGTTTCTTTATTAAAAAGCTCCAGATACAGGCAGGCTGGCTTTGTTCAGTGCTCTATTGGTGCCTCTGCTCACCCTGTCTGATAAGTGGAGTGGCTGACGCCTGGGCCGGGTGCTTTTGACTTCCCTGCTCCCGCGCGTTTCCAGGTGCTACGGCCTGGCTGTGTGTCCTGTTTGCTGTGCGTCTTCGCATCCTCCTGGCTGCGTGGGCAGCTGTGTGGGTTTGATCTCAGTCTCCTGCAGTCAGCCAGCTAACTTGCTACCATGTGCTGACTGCCGACTGTTAGCCTGTGCCTGAAGGGCCCTTGCTGCGCAGCGCAGTGGACCAAAGCTGTGCCTCTGGAAGAGGGGTTGCTGGATGTTCGGGGGATCTCCAAACCGGTGAAGTTCTCCTCTGCAAGGCGTTCTGAAATTGCTCTGTGCAGCCTGAAGCATTGCTCATGTCTGGAGGGAAGCAGTGTGTCTTCCAGGACAGAAGCTTGGCCAGTGCACATTGGGAAGGTGCCTCGTGGCCAAGAGCATCCCTCTGGTATCCCCGCAGTGCTGTGAGGCCCTTGGGTGCTTCACCCTCCTCTGCCTCACTGCAGCCCAGGACTTCTCCTGGCACGGGTGGGTCAGGAGCTGCCCTCTCTCCATGCCACTGGTGTGGTGGGCGGTAAGGAGCAGGGCTTGGGGTGGCTCAGCACCAGCTCCTGCTGCCACAGCTTTGCTTCCTGGGCCAAGAGAGCCCTTGGCTGCCTGTGAAGAGAGTAAGCCACATGTTTTTATGGCTGTCATTATTGCTCTGTGCTCTTCTCCCTTTTGGAGGAGGTTTAAGAGAAGGCACTCAAAGCAGTTTTGGTGCTTGGCAAGGCGGCTGGAGACCCCATCTGTTGCTTCTTACATTGTTAATCTGCTCTTTACTTCCCATGCCAGCCTGGTTTCTGTTAAATGAAGCCTTACCAGGTCACGAGAGCCAAGTGGCTCCTAAATTAGCGAAGACATTAATCAGGTCCCATTTGGATTAGTGCAGGGTGTCTACGCCCTCACCCTGCCCTCCATAAATTATGCAGGTTTTATATCTTCAAGGCTCTTCTGGAATCGTGTCCTCTCTGCCCTCCACCCCCTTCTCAATTGCTGGTGACAAGTATACACAGCTTAATTGGTTGGCATGGAGAAGGGCTGACATTAATTGGCTGTGTTTGGCACGCAGGCTTCCCATCTTGCAGCGCCTCCCAGGGATCTTATCAGCCCCATCTCCGAGCCCAGCAGCTCGCCTGCCAGCAAGATGGGATCTGATTCCTTGCTTCTGATGACTGAGATTTTGCTTGGCTTCCCAGCGCTTTGGCTGGGGAAGAGCAGTTCTCACACCGCAGCCGGCAGCTCCCGCACTCAGTGCATGAGGGTGGGAGGGGTCCGCAGGGATCTGCAGGTGTTGCATCCCTGCGGGGTGCTGGGCCCTGCACCCCCCACTGCCACAGCTCTGCATTGCCCCCTGCCCTGCAGCTTCCCTGGAGCCCTGCTGGGTGTGCAGCTAGATTTCCATGTCACACACCCCATACACAGCGTTAGAAAATGAGCCGTCCATTCCCACTTCTGGATGCTGTGCTGGGACTCTGACAACTTTAAATAGCTAGTTAACTTATTTGAAGGGACAAATCTAGTGGTTCCTTATCCTGATTACTTTTTGCATGCCTCCCTTCACCTGATTAATTCTTAGCCCATCTTTGTAATTAATGGTGTGAGAGACAGCAGCTGTCCCTCCTCTCCAAACAATCTTTTCGCCATCAGGGAACAATACTTGTGCTGAGATGAACAGGAAGTTTCTGGTAGCTCTAACTATAAAAATAATTTGATGCTTTTTTTATTACCTGGTTATGACTGCTTGCTTTCACTGCACTTACCTAATAGGGTCCTAAATAGCCACGAGTCCCTCCCCGGCGCAATCAGCGCTGCTGTGTCAGCGCTGGTGTCTGCGCCTAACAGCTTTGGAAGCACTCAGGCAGGGCTGGGGAGGGTGGGTTCATGCTGCTCTGCTGTGCAGGCGATTGCACTGTGGGTTTCTTTAATTCAAATGTGCAAAATCTTCCTTTTTTTTTTTTTTTTCCCCTCCAAACTGAGCTAGTAATTTATTGAAATAATCTTAGACTGAGAATGGAAGTCAGCAGAAAGGGAGAAGCCAGCTGCCCCAGCTCTCATTTCCTGTGGTGCTGGATCTCTCTGGGGACAGGCACCTTCCTGGGGCTCTGCCCTTCGTGACCCTGCACCCACTGATGCTGTGCAAAGTGGCGGCGGGTTCCTAATGAAGCCTTCAGCAGCCTGCAGGAGCTGAGGGTAATTAGGCTTTCACGAGTTTTGTAAAAGGAGTAGCTTGAATGAAGAGAGGAAGCGAGCTCTTACCGGCTGATGGAAGCTGGGGCCTTAGGAGCTGTGGAGGAGATGGAGGCTGTGAATGCCCAGCCAGAAGCCAGGGTTCACCTCAAGGGCTGACTTCATTCTGCTGTGCCAAGGTCAAGCAATGGAGACCCTCAGGGCCAGGTGAACCTCCCATCTCCTCCCTGCAAGGCTGCTACCAGCACAACCTGGCTGTCAGGGGATAAAAATTCAGCTGAAGCTTCCCTGTATTAACAGGACCCCTTGCCCTCAGCAGCCTGCACTGTGAGCCTTCTCCCTCTGCGTGTTTTTGCACTTCAGCTGCTTGCAGGATGCTATCATCTCTCAGCTCAGTTGCTGCTTGCCTGCAGTGGGCAGATGCTGCTCTTGAAGCACTTGTCTGGATTCCTCCAGCCTCTGCATCGTTACAGCCTCCTGTTAAACTCCTCTCAGTGTATCAATATCTTCCCTAGTGATTACATGCTTAAAGGGCAGGCAATGGCCCCGTCTTCTAACACACCCTCTCCAGCCCTGCATAAACACACAGCAACATGTATACAGGAAACACCAACAGCCCTGCTGGGGAAGCTCTCCACTCCACCCGCAGCTATCTCTTGGAGCAGGAGCACACACTGCGGCTGACAGCTCCTTGGAGCATGGCTGGAGGCTGCTCAGCGCTAAGGCAGGGTGGGCTCTGAGCCCTGGCTTGGCTGAGGCTTCCAGAGCAGCCTTCCTGGAGATGTAACAGTGAGTGGGGATTGATTTTTTTACTAGTCTAAATGGACCGTAGGAATGCCTACCAAAGGCAGAAAGTTCTTCCAGCATCTCCTCACACCCATGACACAGTGGTGAGGCACTGCCGCTTCCCTGTGCTTGGAGGGCAGGGTGACTTGTTCCTTGTGTACTGCCACTTGTCCTCATTTGTGCTAAAATGGTGAAAAGCATCCACGAAGTGTCTAATGACACTTGGCTCTGCTGTGGCTCTGTGAGGGTTGCACCTGATCTCTCTTGGCTGGGGCCACTGAGTGCTTGAGTCCTTTCCCAGAGCCATGGGGCAGCCCATGTTGGCTGCTTGCACCCTGCCACCCACTGACGGCGCTTTGGAGGTGCCAGGCCCACCCATGACGGGCACGAGTCCTCTGTTGTAGGGAAACAAATTCAGAAGTGTCACTGTGTGGTGCCAGGTGGGCTGATGCCAGCCCCAAGTCCAAGCAGTTCTGTAGAAGTGTCCTCGGGACAGGTTCGTCCCAGGGCTGCCAGCCTGTCCCCTCCCCACTAGCACTGATTTCCCAGCTGGGGGAAAGGAATGACGGCATGGGGGAAATATCTGTGGTGCCAGATGCCAGCAGATCCGAGGATGTGCTTGTTTGTGCCCTGCTGAAAGGCTGCTCTTCACCGGGGCGTTATTCTTTAGCAAGGGTTTTGGTTTCCTCTGAGTGCGCAACTCATTTGGCCATTGGGACCTGCATCCCTGCTGGCAAAGGGAGACCAAGCGCACAACAATATGAAATCCCCAGGTGATGAATGGGGCACTGCCTCCCTCACACTGACCCTGCTCCTAGGGGGTCCTGCCCCAGGGCACGGGGAGGCACAGCAGAGCGCCCTGTCCTCAGGGGTGCCTGTGGGAAATGACTTTTCCAGAACAGCAGCAGTCCTCCAGCAGAGGCCAGCATCCCTGAAATCCCAGGGGACGCTCCATGGCTTTGCACCCCTCGGGTTTCCTCACCAAAGAATGGGAGCCTGGGGTGTGTGAACACGCACGCAGCTCTCAGGTGAGTTCGTACTCTAAGAAATGCTGTATTTTCGCGTGGTGTATCCCTTGTTAACACAGCATTTAACCTTTGCCCTACATTGGAATGTGATCTAAATGACAGATGCGATCTGTTTTTATTATACTACTCATTTTTCCTTAATCAGATATTAATTATTAATCCTCACTGCTTTCGCAATGCAGAGGCATTATTGCAGATGAGTGAGCAGTCCAAAGTGCTTCGAGTCCAGCTGATTAGAAAATGGGTCCTGGCAGGACTGCTGCCCCGTGAGGGGGAGGAGGAGACCAGCAGAGGGGAAAGAGCCCCAAGGCCGCAACAGCACTGACACGGGGAGGCTGAGCTTTATCTCTTTTAAACCTCCTCCTTTTGCAATAACCAATACTTGCCCCTTTCACTCCTGTGCACGGCAACAAGCAGCCCAGAGGCAGGCAAAGGAGTGGTTGATTCCTGGGTCAAGTTGTAACCAAAGACCTCTGACAGGCTTGCTTTGTTTTGAAAGATTCACAGTGACCCAGGCAAAATTAAAATAAAAATTAAAAAAGGGGGCATACCTCTCCCTCTCTGTCAACTGGGCAGCTGGGGGGGGGTTTACTCAGAGCATTGGTGGGGCCTTCTGCACTGGCTCCAGCAGGTCCAATTCCCCAGCTCCTCTGCCTAATTGCACTTTCATTGGCAACTACAGCAGCCCCTGCATGTGTTTCAAATGAACTCTCCACTTCAGGCTGGTTTTACAGATCACCTTTGTGTGATTGGCATTTAAAGCCTGCTTCAGCTGAGGGAGAGTTACTGCCTGTTTTCCAGCCTGTGTCTCCCTCCTTCAGCTCGCTCTGCCTGTTGCATTTCCTGATATTCCCTCAGGTCCTTGTCAGCCACATGAGCTGTGTGTCTCTCCCCATGGGAAGCTGCCCCTGGGGACCCCAGCTGGGTTTCCCCGCACAACAGGGAGCGAGGATCTGCCTGGCCCCTGGGTGCTCATGAGGGGCGGAGGAGGTGAGCGCAGAGGGAGATGGAGAGCAGAGGAGGGTGGTGGTAAATCCTTCCCCGGAGCTGCAGCGCAAACAGGAAATGATCTCTTAACGCTGTGCACCTGCATCTCCAGGAACAACATCCAAAAGGGGCCCAAGCCCGGAGCAGGGTCTAGAGGAATGGTGCTCTTGAGCGCAGCAGCAGGGATTTTTAAGACTCCTTGGCTGGCTTCAGTCCTCTCTCGGCTTCTGGTTCCTGCCTTTGCCTCTGCCAGATGTGTTGCCTCTCCCTTGCCCTGCAGTAAATGATTTCTGGGCTGCAAAAAGCACCGAGGTGGCACTCTGGGGCTGTGGGCTGGCGGAACACTGGGAGCCGCTGGTGCCCAGCGCAGCGCCGAGCAGCCCTGTGACCAACACGCGGCTGGCATGTGGGGACAGCGCTGCTGCTGTGGGCTTCCCGCAGCCAGAGCCGGCCTGGAGCTGTCAGAGCAGTGAGCTCACGGCTCTCCAGCAGTCCCTGCCAAAGTTCCTCATCAGAAAGAATGAGCACAGATGAAGATGTGCTTATCCCAGGGCTGGGATGGCTGTGCCGAGCCCGGCATGGAGCCACCCAGGGTCAGTCCCACACTGTAGCTAGGTGTCATCAGCCACCATGGGAAGGTCAATGGGCCCGGAACTGGAGCAGCAGGGCTCCTGCTGGCCAGGAATCTGGCTGGACTGCTGGAAGTGGGCGACCATCAGCGTCCACACGTGTTAAAGCCCTGGTGAGGCTCCTGTCTGGCCAGGTGCCTCCCGAAGCGCAGGTCCTGCAGGTCTGCTGGCTTTTCTGTCCAGCAGCGACATGAACTGAAGTGCCTTGAAAGATCCAGTGCTGAGGGTTTCCCCATTCTTGGAGGATCTGACAGGGCTTGAAAGGCTGGGAAGCTGAAATCACAGCAGTTCCCTGCTCAACCGCACAGAGATGGATGCACTTCGTTTTTGCCGCAGCTGGACCAGCAGCTTCACCTTGCTGCGCAGAGTGGGCAGCGCCTGCGTGCAGCGGGGCCTGACCCTGGCAGGGCTGTGAAGCACTCCAAGGACGCAGCCACTTCCTAACAAGTACCCAGCTCGGTGCCATGACAGGTCAGTCAGCATCCCTAGCCTCCTCGCAGAGGAAGAAAGGAGGCAGAGGGTTTCTGGCAACGGAGACCTAAAGCTTGGAAAAACCTGAAAGAAATTGCCTGCAGCTGCTGCTGCAGCTAGAACATGAGACATGACAGTGCTCTTTGGATTCCAGTGCGATGGGAGAGGTGTTTTCTGGAGGCTTGCCTCCTGTCCCGCAGGGGGCATAACCGGTGGTTGTGGGATTTAGCTCCGCGATGGTGGGATTAGGCGTTCCCGACCAGGACGATTCCACATTCCTTCTCCCTGATTTACCGCTCCGTGCTCTCCTTCCTTCCCCCGGCACAAACTGCCTCGCTCAGCCCCTTCCAGTTACGGTGTTGTAGGGTTTGCAGCCCAGCCCAGTGTCCCCTTCTAGTGTATTTGCCTTGATTTAATGCTTTGATTTGGAAGTTATTTTTTACAATAAGGGAAAGATAGTCCATGCCAAAAAAAGCAGTTTCATAAAATGCTGAACATGACTTGCATTCTGTAATTGCAAACCTGAGAGACTTGGAGTAATTGACATTTTGGATGCGTTGCAGAGTATCATATTTAATCTTGAAAAGCAGGTTCCATGCAAAGGAGTCAACTGCCAAACCAAACTCAGACTCCTCGCCGGGTCCCTACCATAACTCATTTTCAGATCCATTCAGCACAGACCTGAACCTAAATGTTTACGTTTTTGATTTGCTAAGATAACATTCCTGGGTCACCGAGGCTGTTTGTCAGGGGCGGCGGCGGGATGCGCTGGGTGGGGCCCGCAGGCGTGCGAGGGGCACGGCCAGCACCCGGCACGCTCCCGGGAGATTGTGTCCGTCTCCCAGGGTGCGTTTCCCTGCACCGTGGGACAGCGGTGAGGTCTCGGCATCTCCTGGCGGGGCTCGTTGTCTCGTCACCTCTGTGGGTGACGCGGGAGCAGGTGTGCACCCGGTGTCAGGGGCGAGGCTGCAGCTGCTGTGCTCAGCCTCCTGCTGGCGCAGGGTGCGAGGCCGCGCTGCTGGCCTTGTGCTGCCGGGGTGTCCGCCCGTGAGGGTGTGGAATGGCACGAGTGTGGGACAGGATGCAAATTGAATTTCACAGGAGCGTGACTCAGGGGATGTGTATTTTTGCTGGTGCATGACTTCAGTGTGTGTGTAATTCTATAAACGCGTGGGATGTGACTGATGCTCGGTAAATGTGTCTGAGGCGGGAGCAGCGCTGCAGAGGCGAGCCAAGCTTTCCAGCGAAGCCACGGGTTCTCCTTTTCCTTTGTCTACAAGTGTGGCTTCTGTAAAGTATCTGTCCCGCATTATCGTGGTTTACAGCCCGGCTATAAACATTTGCTTCTGTTTCAAATACAACAAATATAAGCGGAAGTCTGCTCTCTGCTTTATGCATCCTGGTAGGAGATACCAGTCAAAGCTCTTAGCAAGGGCAGCCCTCTGCTTGCAAACAGGGTGTTTACATTGCCACGGATTCCAGCGGAGCGAATACTAATTTACAATGGTGCAAATGAAAAGAAAGCAGAAAACTCAGGAACGCAAGGGGGAATTGCACACCCTGGCCGTGGAAATAGAGACGCAGCCCTGGCACCGCGGAGCTGGCTGCGTGCAGCCACAGCAGCCAGGCCTGGGCGGGTGCCAAGGGCAGCGCTCGAGCTGCGGCCACAGAGGTGTCCCTGCGGGGTCCGGGTGTTGGGTTTGTCACAGCTCTTGGTGTTGTCAGGAGCAGGGCCGTGCTGGTGCTGTTCCACGTGCTGGGAACGCTGCCGCGGGGGCTCCCAGACCTCGCGGGCGTGCGAGGGGATGGAGCATCCCCTTCCTTTGGGGGGGGGGGGGGGAGTTCCAGCAGTGCTGCCAGCATGGTTTGGGAATAATCTAGGGGTCAAGGCTGGCATCGATCAGGAAGGGGTTATTATTTGCCCAGCTGCGCATCTTTATTCATAACGTGCCCATTGTTCTTAACATTTTGCATATTTCATTGTGAGAAGCGGGGCAGGAAGGGGGGAAGCAGTCGCCGCATCTCTGGGAGCTCGGCTGCTCTTTTATTTCCTCGGAGGCAGGCTGCCGCGGGAGCCCGTGGCTGTCAGGATGTTCACATCTGTTCCTGATTTGTGGACAATGGAGCACCATCCACTGGCTGCACATGTACGGGCTGTGACAACTTGACAGCCTGCCCAGGAATTCGGGCCGTGCGGTTGCTATCCAAAGCCATCAGCGTTGGCCGATCCAACGTTAGAAGCGGGGAGGGGGGGGGTTTCATAATTTCAAAGAGGGAAATAAAAGAAAAGTTGTGTTTTCTTTTTTCCTTTGGTGCTTGTTGTGAGTGGCATTAGAGCCTCCCTTTATCTGGCGAGAAGGGGTGTGTGGAGAATGAGCAACAGGAGCTCGTAGGCTTCAAAGCTGGGCCTGCCATGGGAGGGGAGGTTCAGCCTCTCCAGCTCATTCTGCAAGAAAATATCTGCTCCTGCTCTTACCTTCCTCGCAGGACGGAGGGTCTCCATCTGCCCCAGAGCAGGACCTTGTGCAGGAGCAATGCAGCGTGAGGCAGCGGGTTGCAGGCCTCTGGGCGGGGTCCGTTTGGCTGGGGACGTGGGTCTCCCTTCCCCTTGCACCACCCCAACGCTGCCTGGGGCAAGGACAGCGACAAGAGGGAGAAGGGGAGCAGCTGGAGCGGGGTAGGGCAGGTGGCACCTCCCTCGGCGTGCTCTGGGGCTGCTTCCCCGCACCTCCGCCTGCCTGCTGTGTTGCTTTGCCGCCTCCTGTGCAGCACTTGGGTGTACGTAGGTCTGAGCAAGCCTGACAAAATACGAGGGACCTAAATTACATTACCTTGCACACCAGCTCTGAATCTGACCTTGGGGATTAATTAGATAAACAACAATCTTGTACTGTACCTTATATAAATGTACAAGCAAGGCACCATTAAGGATTACCTTGTCACTAACCTAAGCCCTTAGTGATTTAATTAGACAATTAGAGGGTGCTTGGGAATGCTCTCGTAGTAACCAGAGATATTAACACCATTTGTATTTATATTTAATGGCATTGCAGAAGGGATTTTAATTATTCTGACTCTTACTTGTCTTTAAACTTCCGAAGAGGAAATTCTCCCCTGGCTGCAGCGGTCTCGCAGGTGCTGTCGCAAGCATCGACCTGGGCAGGGCTGAGGGCCGAGCCCCTTCATGCTGCAAACCAGGTCCTGGGAAGAAGGCTTTCTGCTAACGTGGGGTGGAATCTGCCCGTCCCTTGGGTGAGCGCAGGAGGGGAAAACAGCCCGCGGGTTTGCTGCCTGCTGCCTGCTGAGCAGCACTGAGCACCGAAGGCTGTGCAGCTGGGAGGGTTTGTGCGGGGCTGCTTGGGGGGCAAAGCCAGCGGCACATTTGGCAAGCTCCCCTGCAGCATCCCCGCCTCCTGCACCCCGCAGGAATATCGGGTGCAGTTGGGTCTCTGGGGAAGGTGTTCTGCTCGTCAACTCCCAGGTGATTTAGGAGAGGAGATGGAATCCTTGGAGGAGGAGAGAGGTCCTTGTCCCAGCACAGGGCAGCTCCCAGCCCCTTCCTCAGCGGCAGCAGCCCAGCGCTCTTTCCTCCTGCCTTCCCTGAGATGCCACTCTTGCAATCTCTCTCTGACAATAATTGCATTTTCACTGTATTACAGCCCTGGTAATACAATTAAGCCTAAATAGTATAGATAAAGTGGAGACTAATCTGATTTGCCAACTAATGTTTGAGTCAAGTGGAGTTTTTCCTGAATCCAGCTGACTAAACCCACAGCCTCCCCCACTCCCTGCCCCTCGGTGGAATGTGGGCACGGAGCGATGGGCGATCCACCAGGGGGACGGTCCCGGCTCTCTGCAAAACGCAGGGACATTTGCTTTGGCTTCGTGTGTGGAAGGGACTGGGGTTCCCCTGGGAGCTATAAATGAGACAGCGCATGGGATGTCCTCGGGTAATCAAAGACAACGAGGAGAAGTGGGGTCAACGATCCGTTCAATGAAAGCATAAGGCAGATGATAGACTGAGCCGCGCGGTGGTCTGCCAGCAGCCTGCGCCGAGCCGTCGGGATGGGAGAAAAGGGAGCGCTGGGCTGGTGCAGGGTGCGAGAGGGGGGCTGCGCCTGCTCCACAGCCCTGCACAGCAGAGGGTTGCGTGGAAGAGGGGCCTTTGCTGGCCTCTAAACTAGGAAAAACCCTCCTGGAGCCTAGAGAGGGGATGTTCAGCGTGACCTGGTTTTCTGGGAGCTGATTAAGTGGACGTGAGCCTGGTGGGCTGAGGCAGAGGGTTCCTGCACACAGCTATTCAGGGTCAGGATTTTGGTATGTTGTTGTTGCGCTTTTTCATTTGCAAAGAGCAAAAATATGAGAGCGGAGCTCGAAAAACCTGTGTAAATAAGGAATAAGAAAGGAAAAATAAAGCTGCAGGGAACAGCTTCCCCTCGCGTGCTGTGCTCTGCCTTTTTTAGGCAAATCTGCTGCTCATCCCTGCAGCCCCGGAGCTCTCCCCAAGCTGCGGTGCCCCGCACCAGGAGCTGCCCCGAGCTCTGGTGGTGGCCTGGGGAGGCTGCGGTTGGTGTGGCACAGGGACCAGCTGCGCAGGCAGCCTGCACCAACGCACAGCAGTGCTCTGGAGAGGGCTGTGCTGAAATACTTTGTGCATTCTTTTTATTTATTAATATATTAAGAAAAATATGCTAAGGATTGGTTTTGAAGATAAAAAGCAGCATTATGTGGCCTCGGGAGGATGTCCCAAGTTCAGGGCCCAGAGCAGCCCAGTGGTGTGGGAGGGCCAGTGCTGTGCTGGGCCAGGCCTCCTGCGCAGCTGAGCTCCCAGCAGCATCAGGCAGGATCTGCAGCCGTGCTCAGCGGATGGGAGATGGCAGGGGAAAAGCCAGGGTGCTTTTTTCGAAGTAGATGTTCTCTCCAGGCTGCCAGACAGGAAAGGAAATGGGAAAAATAGTGTCTTTCATGTGGGTTGTGCTCCTTGTTGCAGGGAGTCGGGCTAGGATTAGCTGTCCTGCTCGACAGAGCCAGGCTGCTGCCTCCTGTGGGGTGCCCGAGCTCTCCTGCTGGGGCTGGCTGGGGCCAGCAGCGTGCGCAGGGCGGTGGGAGCTCCCCAGTGCTCACTCAGCCAGACCTGCTTTGCACCTCCTGCCACCTTCCAGAGCCCCGCCAGACCCAGGGCACAGCGGGTCTCAGCCCCTCGGGGAAAGGGGAAGGGGGAAAGGCTTTCTGGCACAACGAGCTGCTTGTCCATGCAGCAGATGGTGCCAAGGCGTGGAGCCCTCGGGTCTGTGTTTGGCACCGGTGGCCAGCGCTGGGCTCCTCGGCTGTGCCGGCAGAGCCTTCTGCTGATGGCACTGGGGTGCTCGCAGCAGCTCGGCGCGGGGCGGTGCTCACGGTGCTCAAGGCTGCTGTCCCCTGCCAGGAGCGAGCCTCGCCCTGCGCCGTGGCCGCTGTCCCTTCCATCGTTCTCCTGGCAGCTAAGTTGTTAATAAGCTTCCTCTTGCTATGATTCCATGTAAATTACTATTTTAAAACAACTACAGATGTGCTAAATTGGCTCAGCATAATAGGATGAGATGGAGAATAAAGGTTCCCCCAGTGGGCTGTCGCCAGTGCAGGTAATTTATTACCTGGGTGGCTAATTATATGCTTCTCAGCTTTCTAGGGTGAAAACATCTTGATATTTCCTAGTTAAGGAGCCCTGACACAAGTGAAATGACCAGACATGTGAATAGGAAGCATGGTGATTAAGTACCTGAGAGATGAAGAATGCAAAGGAAAAGGCATTCTGCAGCCAGAAAAAATGAACTGTGTGATTTCCCTCTGCACCTGGGGGAGCGGGGAGGGCTGCACCTCCCCAGCTCCGGCCAACTCAGGCACTTTGTGCATGAAAACTGTAGCTAACTGAATTCCAAGCTGGGAAAAACCTTCTGCAAATGAGAGGAGAAATTGTTCTATGAGTCCTGCGTATGCGCTTCGGGACTGGGCTGATGGGGAGGAGGAAGGCTCCAGGTCTCCCTCCTGGCCACTGTTCCCTGCTCCCCTCCTCGCCGTGCAGCCACACAGACGGACACTGCTCCCCAGCACCATGGGCTGCTGCGTCCCCCACACGCCACCCCACGCCCCCCTACCCAGCGTCACTGCGCTCCGATGGCCACTGCGGTCCTGGCAGGCAGACCCCTGCCACCAGCAGCTCCTCCTGCCCCAGGAAACTCTCATTTCCCCCTCTGCCTGCTGAGAAGTATAAGATCCACATCCAGCCTTCTCACATTCATTATTTGCTTGATGAAACTTATTGTTTGCATAATTGATGTGTTTGAGACAAGGTGCCTTACAAAGCAGTCTGTTGAACACCGTGAGATGGGCCCATTTTCAAAGTACGTAAAACCTGCGGCACCAGGCAGATCCCATCCAGAAGGATGCCTGCTGAGCTGCTGGTGTCACCCCACGGCTCTGACTGTGTCAGAGAGGCCACGTGATCCCGGAGTGCTTGTGGTGGAATTGCAAAAACAGGCAACAGAAAGGGAAAAAAAAAAAAAAGAAAAAAAGTCTCAGAGTCATTTCTCACCCCCCTTGGCAGAGCCCTTGCACTGCTCCCTGCTTGCAGAAGGGAAACCCCCTGGGGTCAGCATCCTGGAGCCGTGCAAGGATGGAGAGGGCACTCAAGTGCAAACCCAAGCAAGGACTCCCTGTGAAGCATCGCGGGGTTGTGGAGCAGAGGGGCTGGGGTCACCTGGGCTGGCCGCGGCCCTCTGAGGGCTGGGAGCAGCACCACGAGCTTTTCCCATGCATTCCAGCTGGGAAGGCCGGGGCTGGGTGACGCCCGGCAGCACCCACGTCATTGCTCTCGGTTACTGTCACTGCGTCACCCCGGGGCTAAGGCTGAGATTTTCCAGGAATCCCCTGTTTTTCCTGAACCATGGCCGTGCTGATTCACCATTTGCCCAGCTCCACAGCCCCTGGAACATGTGGTAAGGAAGAACAGGTCCCTGGGAAAGCAAAGTTAGTGATAAAAGGAGAAGCAGAAAGCAAGGTGTTTGCAGCATGAAAGGAGCCCCATTCTCCTGGATGAAAGGCAAAGGAGTGCGTGCGTGCCTTTGGACTCCGCAGCATCTCCCAGAGCTCTGGTTTTATGCTTCTTTATCCTTCGACTTCTTCCTTAATGAGAAATTAATTAGCGTTGTAGTTCCTGCCTGGAACTTGTAAACATGCAGCAGTGCTGCTGTCACCCCGCCTTCGCCATCCCATCCCACCCCCTCCCCGAGGTGTAGTCCAAGATATCTGACAAAAACACTCGAGAACAAAGCTGCCCAGCTAATTCAGGGAATTATCAGGAAGCCTGGAGCTGAGCGGAGATAATGAGCCCGAAATAGCAGCCTGCTGGCACTGCCTGCGCAGGGTCTGCAGCAGCTCCTTCAGCCGCGGGGCCACCGGGACCCGGTCCCAGGGAAAGGCCAAGGTGAGGTGGGATCATGGATGCTCCTGCAGCCTCCCATGATGTGATGTCCCCAAGGGTGATGTCCCCTGTGTGGGCCTCCCTGTGCCTTCAGCAGCTCCTGTGCTGCTCTTCCCACGCACCTGGGCTGAGCCTCCCCTGAGCCTCGAACACACTGCCCCGCTAAACTGAAAGGCGAAAGCTGCGAGCAGGCTCTGCCTGAGGGGCAGCAGGGAGAGAGCAGGAGGTGGGAACAAGGCTGAGGAGAGAGCTCAGTGAATCCCACCGCCCGGTACCCTGCCATCCCGGTGCCCGCTGGCCTGCTCCCCCTGCTGCAGCTGCTTGGCAGCTCCCTGCCTGCAGGCCAGGCGGTTTCTGCCCTGGGGAGGTCCGAGGGGAGGGGAAGCGCCTGGTGCAGATGCCAAGCCTTTCCCCGTGGTGCTCAGATGGTGGGGCCGAAGGGACTGCTGGTTTCTTCATTTCCTCGTGGAGGAAATGTACTATTCTGAATACGACTTGTAGCTGCCTCAGGAGTGAGTCATTGCTTTGTACATAAGCTAAACACTGGAGCATGATCATAAATAAATAAAACTGACTTCATAAACTGGAAATGAAATATATCCTTTCCTTGTTTGAGATGCACTGTGATTCATGCAGTTGCTTCCTAGTTTAGATTTTATTTTAAATGCGGTTTTGAAGCCTTGTAGGGCTCTTTGCAGTGTTTTCCATTGTTGTGGGTTTGATTTGTCCCGTGATGCAGCTTGAGGAGCATCGTTTGCCCGCGTGCTTGGTATCAATAACAAAGTCTCCCCCGCGCGCCTTCTCCTCTGCTGCGCAAAGCACGAGTGAGCTGTCAGCTTCTTCGGGAGCCTGAGTTGTGCAAATGATCAAATCAAATCCTTACTTTTTTTTCTTACCAGTCTGATTTGAGCCAGAGCAGCTCCCCAGTCTGGGGAACGCAGGGATGGGCAGCTGAGTGCAGCGTTACTGCCCCGTGTCTGTCAGCTCAGGCAGACTGCATGGTGCTGCCCCTGGCTCTGCTGCCCAAAGTGCAGAGCCTTCATCCTGCCTTGCTGTAGGCATCGTGCCCAGATGCATAAATCCCACATGTGCATGCAGAGAGGGTGAGCCTTGTGCCGCTGGGCTCTGTACCCTCATTCTTGGCGCTGAAGGGTGCTGGGCTGGGCCAAAACCCGCATGCCAACCTGCCCACTCTGCCCTGAGAGCCAGGGCCAGGCGGGGTTTGCACTGCAGGGGGAGCAGGATGGTGCTTGCAGAAAGCCGTGCACCCCAAATGTGCAGCAGCTGGAGGCTGCAGGGCCGGGGGCGGCTCGGCCGCGTCCCTGCTGCGTCCTCACCCCGCAGCAATGGGAACGCTTCGGCTCCTAATCCTTCCCCAGCCACCGCTGGCTCCTGGGTGTCTGGCCGGGGCCGCAGAGCTGCTGGTTAACGGCAGCTCGGGGGCTCGCTGGGTGAGGAGGTCAGCGCAGGCATCTGGGGTCAACATAGGGTTACCCTGCTCCTCATTTAGGCAAGAAAAAATAAGTCTGCCTCTCCTCCCCCAAGGTGTAAGGAGGCAGGCGTAGGGCAGAGGGCTGGGCACTGCGAATGGCTGCTGCCTTTTGCAGCATGGGGTGCCCAACCTGCTGCAGGCTGAGGCCAGCTGGGAGGGAGAAGGCAGCTCTGCCGTCCTAGTCCAGGGCCCTGAGACGGCTGCATTTGCTCCTCCTTCTCCTCGTTCCTGTGCCACGCTCTAAAGTGCGATGTGCCAGATTCCTCTGTTCCCTAAACCTCAGCCTACCGAGGCCAGATCCACTCTGTGATTTCCACTGTGCCAAGAAACCTCGGAGGCCTTGGTGCATCACGGTCCAAACCTCGTCCCTAAGCTAAATACCTGCAGTTGCCTGTTTTGGCAGAGCTCAGCTGCTAGACCTGCTCCCTGCGAAAGCCAGGCGGGAGCATGTAAAACAGGAACGTTAACTATTTTTCCAGCTGTCTGCAGCTCGTGAACTGTAAAACACACACTAATGTTACACCTCCACACCTTGCCAAGGAGATGCCAGTGACACTCTGTTATTTTTTTTTCTTTTTGTTCTTAAATACAGTTTCTAAAAACGGTGGGAAATACCTGACAGCAGCGATGCCTCTGCAGGAGCGTGGCTGTGGCTGCTGGCAGGGACCAGGCTCCGTGGCTGTCGCTGTACCCACAGGTGGGACACGGCAGGCGGCACCTTCCCACCAGCAGCTCCTCTGGTGTCCTCTGGGGCCGTGAGCCTTCAGATGGGGAGACAAGTGTCCCCAGGTCTCAGTGTCCCACCCGCAGCCCTTGGTGTGTCGGAGGGGTTTGGGAGCAGAGGGCAGCAGCACAAGCTGCACCCAATGGGACAGGAAGGAGCAGGGCAGCCTCAAGTCAGTTTGTGTCTGTCTTTGAACCTGACTCCTCCCTGAGGCTGTTTTGGCTCTGTTTGTTTGGAATAGACCCGAATCTAGGGGGAAAAGCAGACAAAGCAGACTAAACATCAAATATTAAATAGCAACTGCTAATATGACAGCCATTAAACACGCGCGCTCTCAGGCCTCTGCAGCAGCTGGAGCCTGGGCTGCACACCCACCGCTGGAGCCCAGCGCTACCGAAGCCGAAGTCAGGCTGCACGTGTATATATCAGGTTGCTGGAATGAAGAAGAAATCCAGTTTCCTGCTGCCAATCTTTCTGGCTCTCGAGCTTCTGCGTCTGCTCCGAGCTGAGGAAGCAGATGCTGTCCTGTCCCCTTTCGAGCTGCGGGACGCGGTGGCTGCCCCACAGAGTGCTCGGCAGGGATTGGCAGGGAGGTGCCCCGTCATCCTGCTGGAAAATTAAGGCAATCTTATTTTGTTTTGGGATGAGTCCAAGAGGCTTTGAAATCCTGGGAGGGATCTGCTGGCCTGGCCAAGCCTTCTCCCCTCTCTCCCAGATTTTCAAAGCCACAGCACTGGGATGCATTGGAGCAGGAGGCTCCCGCACCGCTGAGGTGAAGGGGAGTGCACGCAGTGCTCTCGGGCCCAGGGCGTGATTTGTCCAGCAGTGCTGGGGTGGCAGGGACCAGGGAGGTCGCAGTGCAAGAAATACCCCGGAGCTGTGTGAGGTGAACCCTCACCACCCTGCTGTTTGCTTGCCTGCTGGCACTGTGCTTCACCCAAATCCGAGCTGCCCCTCACACCTCTCTGCAAGGCTCAAGAGAAGCGGGGCAAAGAGATGGCCGAGGATCAGGGTCTGCCCGTGGGAACTGCAGAGGAATGAGAGGCGGAGGGACCCCAGGACTGCGACCCTGAGCAAAATCCCCAGTCACACTGTCAGCGGGCACTGGCAGCCATGGCACGGCCCTGGGTCCTGCTCCTTATCTCCTGTGCTCCTCCTCTTTCCTTGAGCCACTTCTTTATCACATTTTGAGCATACCTTCCACTTGACTTAACACTAACATATGTACGGTCGACATTTCAGTAATGCCTTACAAATGAGCTAGGGCTGGTTGGGAGATAGCTGCTGCCCCAGGCTCGTTGCACCCCCCGCACCCCCCAGACCCAGAGCGGGGGCTTTGCCATGGGGTGGGGAGCGGGGACCCTCCTGGTGCCCCACAGCCCCTGCAGTGCCCAGAAGCACCCTGTTCTCCTTTGCTCTTCTCCAGGAGGACTTTTGGGGCGGGTGCAGAGGGAGCAGGGTGCCCAGCAGCCCCTCCGCAGAAAGCAGCTGGCAGCACCCAGGGCTTGCGCCCGTGGCTCGCGGGGAGCAGCCCCAGCAGCTCTCGGTGTTCGCAGCTTACGAACAGGGAGGCAGGAAGGCAGACGGGCTGGGTGTTTGTTGAAGTGCTTTCTCGAGAAAAGCTCTCGAACGCTGGTTGCCAGTTGTGCTTCCGCTGTCCCAGCAGTGCAGCCTTCTGGCTGGAGAGGCTTAGAGTCCTCCTGGAGGCGTTCTCACCCCGGCGATTCCCCTCGACACACTTCACTGTGGATTCCTTTGTGCCGAGCTTTTATGTTTCCTGCAGCCCTCTTGAGCTCCTGAGCACTGGCCACTTAGTGACGGCGGAGCCTGACCCGTGTTTCTGTGTCGCTTCGCGCCGGGGGGGCTCCGAGGGCGCATTGCTGTGCAGAAGGGCGGCTGTGCTGTGTTTCACGGTGCTGCAGCGCACAGGGCCATGCACCCAGCACCCTGGGCGGCAGTGCCTGCAGCTGGAAGGCACCGCCGCCAGCTCCGCTTCCTGCATCAGGCTGGCAAGCCGTCCCTGTCAGACGTGTGCTTAGCCTTACCCTTGAACATCTCTGGGAAAAGCAATTCCACAACTTCCCCGCGCAGCTTGTTCCTTGTCTGAACTCCAGTTAGAGTTATAAAGGTTTCCCTAATGTTTAGCTTTAATTTTCTCTACTGCAACACAACACCGTTACTACTGGTTTGAGCTCCTGGACGGCTCTTTTTCCCCTAAGCCCCCATTTAGGAGAGATGGGGAGGGAGCTGGATGAGCTGACTTACAGCTCGGTTACAACACGGCTTCAGCCAATTCCACTTAATACAGGTTAAGGTGGCAGAGTTTATGGGATCACATCGGGTTTAAAGGGGACTTAGGCAGCGCGCAGGTGTCCTCCTGTGCCATGAGCTGGTTTCGGGGCTGGTGCTGCCCGCAGGGCGCAACTCTCTGCCTGCTCACCGCTTTTCCCAGCTCCTGGGAAGGGTGGCAGCCCCCCAGCCCTGCTTCTGTGGGGTGGGAAGGGGCTGCCGTGGGGCAGGCGGCATCGCCGTGTCCCCGCAGGAAGGCATCGCCTGTGTCAGACGAGCTGCCAGTGTCTGGGCAGCGGGCATCAGAGCAAAGAGGGGAGAGGAGCCCGGAATGTGGAGAGGAAATGAGGGCAGGGAAATTCAAAACTCTCCCCAGATGAAAAACAGAGGGGAGAAGGTTTTATGGCACATGAAGTTGTAAAAATATGTTCCTGATTTTCCCCCTGATTTCTATCTGAGCAAATCGCACCAAGCCCTGGCTGTGTCCCAGCGTCACAGCCAGCCCGGGGGCCGTGGGGAGCACGACCGGGCCGGGCCAAAGCCTCCCTGCTGGGGGACGTTTGGGGTGCGTGGACTTGTGCTTATCGACTCAAAATGCTTTTCCTATGGGCATTCTGTAATATCTCCTTAAGTCTGGCTGTTGTCGCTGAGGCTGCTGGCAGCGAGCGCGATCACCAGAATTTCCACGGGTAACAGGGACAAAACAGGACACCGGGCAGGGCCTGGCCCGGTGTCGGAGGGCTGGAGTACATGCAATATTTGTTTGTGGTATTTATCGAATTTAGCTTACAATGTGGGGATTTTTATTTCTTTATTTTTAAAGTGTGCCCCCCCAACCCTGTAAAGCTTGTGGCTCTATCTGGGATTCCAGTTACAAACTTTTATTGCTTTGCTTCAGCTGTGACTTTTTTATAAAAGTGTGGTTAGGCTATTTTTGCTTTAGAAAAAGAGCTGGTTTTCTCCCCAGTTTTTTTGCTGATAAATTGCAAATGAATGAAGGAAATTTGCTCAGACTTTCCCCGCAGACCTTCTTCTTTGGGCAGAGATTAAACATGGGGAATTTCAGCCTGAAATGCAAATGCTTTGGACATTTATGAGGGTGGGAGAGCAGGGGCTGGTTATGACTCTGTGACTTTACAGGGGTGCTACTGGCAGCTGCGGGGTGCCGCAGCGGTGGCACCGGGACGGCAGTGGCCCCTGCCCTGGCACCCCCAGAGCCGGGTGCGAGCCGCCTGCTGGAGCCAGGGCTCCACAGGGAAACCCCTGCCGAGTCTGACAGCGCATTTGCGCTGAGAAAAATTTGCATCTCCTGCTGAGAACTCAATTTTCATAGGAGATAATCAAATGTGACCTGTGTAACAGAGCGATATGTGTACAGGATGTTTCTCCCTCCTTTTTTTTTTTTATTTTGTGTTGTTTGCTCCTCTCTCCCCGTTCCACTGGCGCCCTCGGCAGCTCCCGGCTCTCGCGTTTTGACAAGGATTCTCTTGTAAAAGCTTCCAAGCAAGGAGGAGGTGGAAACCACAGTGCCTTGCTGCCCTTCGGGAGCACGCTGTTGGGAGGCGGGAGGCAGGAGGCAGGAGCTGAACCCAGCTTTCCTCACCTCTTTATCACCATGAAAACACCAGGGGCTGGGTGCTGTGGCCCAGAGGTTGTCGGAGGCTGGTGAGCAGGAGCAGGGAGGCGGGCGGGAGGGAGGCAGCAGGTGCTGGTGCTGCGTGGGAGCAGCAGGAGGCGGTGGGGCGAAGTGGCACAGGCAGTGCCCTTCCTCCTGCCGCCCACCAGTCATCCCCTTTTTCACACGGGTACTAAATCCACTTGCAGCTTCTTGAATAAAACAAGACCCCGCACCTTTCCGTAGCGCAGCGCATCGCAGCCGTTTGTCACAGTGCCATCCAGCAGGTACTAATTCCCAGATCAGTTCATGACATGTTTTATCATAAGTTATTAAAGAAGGTAGCTGCATGGAGCAGTCATTTGATAAACTGCACCATAATTTAACACGCTCCTCCATCATAGTAGTGGGGAGCGAGATTTATTTTCTTCACACGACTTTAATTACGGATAGCACGGTGCGGGGACGGGGGTGCCGCTGGGGTTAGCGGTGTCTCTGCGGTGACACGTGGCATCTCCCAGCTGCAGCGGGACCTGCAGGCAGCAAGGCTGGCTCCGGGCAACCAGTGAGCTGCTTGGTGCTGGCCTGACCTTGAGGGCTGGGCCTTGAAGTGGTGACAGTGTCCTCGGAGTGAGTTTTAGGGCGTTTGTAATACAACTGCCAGGCTGGCAAATGGCCTGGAGGTGGGCTCTGGAGGAAGCCTCTGCCTCCTGCAGCTGTACAGACCCTCAGCCCCGTGTGGATATTCCCGGGCTGTGAGGCCGTGGGGAAACAGGCAGCAAAGCGTGGGTGAGCACACTGCAGGGAAAGGGGCGGCTGCTCCTTGGGCTGCGGCATACGCGCAGCGCTGGTGTGGGATCGCGTCCCGCTCCACTCGCTGTGGTCCCATCAGGGTGCTGTGATGGGGCATCGGGGAAGCTGGAAAACCCTAGGAAGCAACCTGAGGTCTTCCCCAACAGCTAACTGTCACTTCCCACCGGGGAAGTTAGGGACTCTCCTGGAGCATGTCACTTAGTCTGGGAACCTGTCAGAAATCCTCACCTTCCCCCGCCTGCTGCATTGTTGTTCTTTTCACAGATTTACTTCTGGCTCTGGAAATCCTCCTATAATTCCTCTCGCTTTGTTCCCCTGTTTTTCCACCTCGACCCATGTGCTCACTGACCTGGTGCTGGCTGCAGGCAGGGAGCAAGGAAAGGACTGGAGCTGCCCTGGGTGCATGCTGAGGCTGTGTTGGGGGACATGGAGGGCTGCGGGCTGCCTTCCTCCCCTCCACCTCGGTGCGGCCAGGAGTGGTCCGCAGGGAGCGGGGTGGGGTCCCCACAAATCCACTGGTGAACAGGGGCAGGTTCTTCATCGGCACCCTGGGGAATCCCTGCCCAAAGTGCCCTGCACGCAGCCGGGCGTCCCAGCAGGACCCAAGGAGCAACCGTGCTGCAGCTGGGAAGCAGCTCGGCGCGGCTCGGGATGGCTTGTGTGGCTCGAGTGGCTTTGCTGGTCCCAGAGATACGCTGAATCCAAGCCCTTGGGCCACCTCAGGGCTCTGTTTTGCTGCTGTCTCACCAAGGAAGGCTCTGGGGGCAGCGGATGCTGTGCTCCGGGAGCAGGAGAGCTGAGCCTGGCCCTGCTGTCGGGCTTAAATTCTAAATTACTGAAAAGCCCAGGGCAGGGAGGGCTAGGGAGGGCGGAAGGGAAGAGATGCTAAAACGCATTGGGCTGATGTCATTTCTTTTAGTCAGGAACAGCAGAAACACAATCCAGTTCTCTTCCCCCCCAACAGAACAAAGGGGAAAGTCCCCATGGGGAGATTAAAAAAGAAAAAAAAACACCACAAAACGAGAGGAGAGGAACAAAAAGAAAGAAGAAAGAAGGACAAAGCCCTTCTCCCCCAGCATATCCCCTCTGCTGTGTCTGACAGCTTCTCCTTCCGTGGCTCCCAGCACCGCTCAGCCTCACAGCGCCGTAAAACAGAGTTTGTGGCGTGTTCAATCGATTATTCCTCCTAATGCACTGTTTTTGGAGACAGGTAATTTATTTCAGACCCTACACGTCTACATAAAAAAAAAAAAAAAAAAAAAAAAAAAAAAAAAAAAAAGTAATCCTCTTCATCCCCTTCTTTGCCTTTCTTCCCCTTTTTTATTGACAGACGTTTTTTGCCCTGTGCCCCCACCACCACTGCTCCCTCCTGCCCCCTCTGAAGCCCCCTCAGACACAGGCGTTTCCCAGCAAAAGGTGCAGCCATTCCCACAGTGAAACCCAAGGCAGGTAATGACTTTCTCACCCCATCCATACTGCTCGGGGAACCGCGGCCGCACCAGCTGCATCCCTTTATTTCGGAGAGGCAAGGGGGAGGGGGACGTGCCAGCCCTCTCTGCTTCCCTCTCCTCCGAGGCCTCCCCTTGAAAATACAAAAAATAACATCAGGAGGAAGATGTAAAGGCAGCGAGTGTCAGCAGAGGCAGGGTTTCCTTCAGATGGAGGGTCCGGGGCAGCGGGCACACCGTGCTCAGGTCTCCCTGGCACAGGAGTTGCCCCATCCTCTGCAGCTTTGCCGTGAACAGCCCGGACGGGCGTCCTGGGCTGGAAGCTTTTCTAATTCCTTTGCTTCTAAAGCGCCTGTCTGACCCAGGGGTGGGTCTGGGAGCACAGCGCTGAGACATCCCGAGAGCACAAAATGGTTTCGCTGTGCTCGGGGAGCTCCAGACCGAGCCGTCAGTTCTGCTGTTGTTTCCAGTTTGGGGAGGGGGAGAGGTTTGTATCTCGTGATGAAAAAAGCTTTATGAGGAGAAATAATAAATATCAGGGAACAGGGAAGCCAGAGGGAGGGGGACGTTATTGAAAAATGTGGACTCTGCCATCCACCAGCCCCGGGCTGCTGGGGCTCGGTGAAACCCAAGCCCTGCTCTGCTGAAGCAATCACCCCTGCCCGAAACAGAGGCGAATTCCAGGCTCTGGGGCTGCGGCTCCGTGGGGCTCCAGCTGCCAGGGCGGCTGTGCAGGGTCCAAATGACCCCCCCAGATCCCTTTGCATGGCCAGAGTCCTCCCTTTTCCCCTTCCAACGTCACCGAGCCACTCCTGAGGCCTCCCAGCACCCATTACAAAGCCGTTGTTTGAGGAGGAGGGGCACGTGCAGACCAGACCTCATCCTTGGCACCTCAGCTAAAGGACGATGCACTCCTCCCCGTCCCCGAGCACGGTGCCCACACATTGGGCACGGCCACCCCAAGCCCAGGACAGGCTCCCCCTCCCCGGCTGCCTGTGACCTGCTGTTAGGACCAGGCAGCTTCCCCTCCGCCTTTCAGAGAGAGCCCCGAAAACAATGGTGAAGGCTTTTCTTCTAAAGGAGCAGGTGCACGTGCGGTCAGCCCGCGTCCCGTGGGCTCCTCAGCTGTAATTGCAAGCACGAGTTCGGGGGCAGCAGGGGCAGGAGGAATGTTTTCTCAGGAAGATGCAAGTATGTTGCTGGAGGTTTGGGAGCGAGGACAGAGCCAGCCCGTGCTCCCTCCGGCTTGTGCTACTCCCACCGCTGCCTGTCCTCCTCCCAGCAGCTCCTCAGGATCAAAGCCTGCCTGAGCTCTTTCCATCTGCCTGCTCCTCTCGGATGGGCCCCTCAGCCAGGTGGCTTTTCCCAGCCTTCAAATGCTGCCCGCAGACCTCCCACTTCTGAAGGGAATGCAATAAAGCAGGGCCAGCGAAGCCATTAGGACGCAAGTCCCTCGGCACACCTTCTCGCCAGGTGTCCCAAACTGAGCACAAGGACAAAACCCAGCCAGCACAGTGTGGGGCTCAGCACGGGGGTGGCGGTGACCCAGCTGCACTATGCCATCCCCCTGCCCAAGCACCACGTCCTTGCCACTGCAGGGACCTGGGTTTGGCAGCGGTGGGTGTCTTGCAAGCATCAAATGTTGCAGGCGGGGCAGAGCCTGGGGCCTCCCTGTCCTCTTGGCATCTCATCCGGAGCTCAGGGGCTCTTTGGGGTGCAGGCAAGTCAGCAGCCTGCTCCGTGCAGCGGTATTTCTGTGTTAAGCTGCTCAAGTTTTGGTGGAAATACGGCCGTGCACCAGGCGCTTGCAAGACAAAACATCTCGTTGGGAATTTGGAGAACAACAAAAATGATTAAGCGGCTGGAGGGATTGACTTATGAAGAGAGATTAAAAGAGCTAAATCTGTCTAGCTAGGCTACCCGACATTCGTGGCAAGGGCTGATAACTATCTACAAGAATATGAGGGGCGTAAATCACAGCTCGGAGGATTTGTGGGGGGCAGCCCGGGGAGATTAACTGGCAGCAGCAGCCGTAAGTGGAGCACAGGAAACAGCATCGTCTAGGAGAGATCTGCTGGGCGATCTACCCTGGGCGGAGCAAAGTACAGGGACAGATCTGCACCCAGCCCCGAGGCAGCACCAGTGGGGACGAGGGACATCAGTCTCCTCCAGCCCCTGGAAGCCTGAGCTGGGACGCTGGCAACGGAGGGGCTCATGCCTCTGTCAGTTAAATGTGGCCCTGGAGAAGGAGAGCCCCGTGTTTGGGGCAGCCAGGGATGCTGAGCCCCACCTCAGGAGGGATGGCATGGACGCGGTGGATGCTCCCCGTGTGCCGTGACCTGCAGCAAAGCAAAAGGAAACACGAACTGTGGAAACTAGATTTTCCACAGCCAGGTGCCAGGTACAAGATGTGGGGCTGATGGAAGCTGGTTACAACGCTCGCTGAGATTTTCCACGGTGCAGCCAACACCCGAAGCTGATTTGTTCCCATTGATCGCAGGGAGCAGTGCCACCTCGAAGCCAATGGGACAACCCGAGCGTGAGCTGCCAGGTGAGAGCAGCGTGGGTCATCTCCTCAGGGCCGTGGCAGGCGCACTGCATGTCCAGCTGGTGAGCCCCAGCTCAGTTTCTACGCCAAGCGCATCCAGGAGGTGTGATGGCAGCGCTGCCTTCCCCCTGCGCACCAGGTGCATGGCTGAGCTGCAGCAGCCCTGCCACCAGTGGCAGCCGTCCCTGCCCTCCCCATGCCCCTGCACCATGCCCAGCAAGCCCGGGTGTGCCGGGCACCAGCAGCCTGCTTGTGCCAGAGGTGGTGGCAGCACACAGCCTGCAGCCATGTGCCGATCGCTCTGCATGTGCCATCTTCCACGCAAGGCACCAGCCCTGCGCTACCCGAAATGAGTAGACTCACTTCAGCCGGCCGCGCAGTGGGCACCGGTGCAGGGCTAAGAGAGTCACTCACGCTGAATAATTCACTCGAGGCTTCTCTGCTCCCAGCAGTTCGTAATTCTTCATGTGGAGCAGTGTTTGCCTTTGCCGAAATGAGGAGAGCTGTGCAGGTTTCCTGCGCCTGCGACCCCGGGTGTCTCCCTGTTTGCCGACGGCGTGAGCTCGTCAGCGCTGGTGTGCCCCTCCGCAAGCTGGCACCTGCGGGGACGGGGCGGGCGGAGCACTCCTCTTGGCTGCTGTTTATTTTCTCTAACATTTGTACACAACAGAAGCAAAATGAATCAAAGGAAAGCTGCCCAGCGGTGCTCAGAGAGAAGGGTTTCCTGTCCCTGGGGCGGTTTCAGCGCCGGCTGCAGCATCCCCTCCGCAGGGACCAGTGCCAAGACCCCGTCCAGCCCCTGCCCATTCCCCTCGTGCCCTGGGCTCCAGCCCCAGCACAGAGCAGCAACTCTTCGCGGGGTGACCTCCCACCAGGAGCTCCCGAGCCTCTCATTTCTCTTCTCGCCAGCCCAGTCTTTGCAAATGACAAATCCTGCTTTTGCCTCTAATTCCAGCTTCCCTGGCATCCTCAATTGGAGAAAAGCAGAAAGCAGCAGGTTCTTTGCAACCAGCAGGAGGTGGCTTTTCCTCTTCTCTCCTCTCCCTCCCCCTGCCTTAATTGCAGCCCAACATGGGCTTTCGAGGTGTATTAAACATACAAATTATTCTGCAAAGCCTCATGAAGTGCTAGTTACCAAGGCCTCTAATGGGAAATGACAGTGCAGCCAGAGGAGCCGTTAACGCCGCAGCACTGCCTGCGAGGGCTCTGGCGGGGCTGCTGCCCCCGGCTGGGACCCCCACGGGCACCCCGAGGATGGGAGCCTCCTGGCTCTTGGCCTCCCCACCTGCACCTGCGATATTGCATTCGGGGCTGGAACGATGCTGATGGATTGGAGAGAGTTCAGAGGAGAGCCGGGAACGTAATCAAGGAGCTGGAGGGCATGATTTATATGGCAAGTTTAAAAGGGCTGCATAATAGCAACAATAATAAGCGCTCACAGCACATAGTGTTTTTCATCTTCGCACTCAAACGAAGCTAACACTCACTACGCCCAACTGCATTAACAACTTAACTACGTCGCGCTCGGCCCGCCGATAGCGGCAGGGATATGAGAACCACCTGCAGGTCTCCTTGGAGCCCAGGTGCCAAGGAGGAGGGGAGCTGTTTACGTTGGCCCAAGGGGCTGGAGCGAGTAACACAAAGGTGTGGAAATGAGGAAAGGAAAATGTGGGCTGAGCATTTCGCTGGCAGTACAGGGAGGTGAACGGGGCCTGGTGGTGTCCTGGAGTGGGAGGGACAGGCTGGTGGTGGCGGCGTGGTGGTGGCATGGGGACGGGTCTCCTCCGGGGTGCTGGCATGCCCTGGCCCCGTCCCAGGACACAGTGCATCCCCAGGCTGTGCCCAGGCAGGGCCGCAGGAGCCAGGGCAGGGGCTGGGGCAGGGATTCGTTTCTCCACTGCCAGCACTTTCCCAGGAGGAAGACAAAGCCCAAGGGGATAAATATAGGGCAGTGGAACAAAGGCGAAGGCGTGGGGAGGGGTAAGTGGCCACCAGGAAATCTCATTCCCCGTGCCACCCCGTGAGAGTGGCAGCGGGCAGGGAAAGTCCCTCCCAACAATAATCCAACAAAGCAGAGGGAAATTAAAGAAAAAAATCCTCATTTTGCAAGCTCACTCGTTGGAGCTGCTCAGAGGACTGCAGGGGAAAGATAAATGCAGATCCAGCCAGAGGGGACCAGGGCACAGCTCGAGCCTGTGGGAAGATTTAGGGCCTTGAAGTCCAACAGCGGGGCTCGATCGTCGCATGAGGGAAGAAAAATCTCTGGGAGTGGATATCATGTTAAACAATGTGTTGTAATAAGTGTTCTGTGCTTTAGAGGAGGAGAGAGAACGGTGAAATCCCCCGTAAGAGCTAATTACTGCAAATTCCTTTCCAATAAAACAAGACAAAAAAATCCCCTCTTAATGGAAAAATCCATTTAACGCTCAGATGAGGTAACTGCAGCTCGTGTCCTCGCCGCCTCGTTACTGGAAGCTGGATGGGTTTTCCTCGCGGCGTGGCCGGGAGCAGGTGCGGGGCTGAGATGCGGGACCTGGGGCAGGGACCCCGGAACCCTGGGGCTTTGCAGCACTGCAGGGGCGATGCTGGAGCCAGGGGGACCCTTGGTTTCTGACTGCAGCAGGGCACAGGCAGGGACCTGGGGCACCCGAGGGCAGCAGTGCTCCAGGAGCCTCTGACCCCGCGCTCCGAGTCCGACCCAATTAAAATGAAATAAGGAATTGAATTAAGAGTGGATTTGCTTCCTTCCCTGATACTCCGTATTTCCCGACAACTTGAAATGGGGCCAGTGTGGTGGATTTCTTGCACATGGGAGCAATATATTGAATTACATGTATGTCCAGTGCCTCCGAGAGATACATTTCTTTTCCACATGTTCGTGCAGCTGCGTGACCCCAGGAAACCCAGCAGTGGGGTCTGTCTTTGGAGACAAATAGGGATTGTTTTGTGTGGGTGTGCAAATGCCTCCCCACCCTCCGCTCCCCCCAGCCCCTCTGTGTGTGCGCTTGGGGGACTGCTCCCCGCTGAACACGTGCGCATCCCTCTCAAGCCAAGCAGCACAAGCACAGATACCTGCCACAAGCCCACGGGGTGGAAGCACAGCTTTGGTAGGTGCTTGGCAGCCCCCAGACCACCCCCCCTTGGCAGGAGGATGCTCCTGGGAGCTGCTGGGACACCAAGCTGCATCTTGGCAGGTCCATGGGCGCCAATGGTCAGATCTGCTGCTCGCTGCCCTGCCCGCCCTCTCCCTGCCCCAGGGGTGCCACAGTGCTGGGGCTGCTTCGCTGCCCTATGGATGGAGGGCAGGAGGGGGGCACGGGATGCTCCTGGGCAGCAGCACCCACATCCCTCGCTCCCAGCAAACCCACGGGAGCTGGATCCACCCCAGGTGAAAGGAGGAAGAAACCCAGCTTGTGTGAATCAGCCTGGGAGGGGCGGCAGCGCTTTCAGCTGCTGGCACTCAAAGGGACCTGTCCTTTTCATCCCCCGTGCTGTCACTCAGCAGCCTGCAGGCCGTCCAGAGAGGAAGGAGGCTTTGTTGATAAGATCTGGGGCTTGTGAGAAAATAAAGGCAGAGGGTGGGATGGATTTCTTTCTTGTTCTTCCCCTCCTTTTTCTTTTTTATTAAAAAAAAAAAAAAAAAAAAAAAAAGAAGAGAGAAATGTAGGGTAAAGAAAAATGTTTGTAGGGTAGGAACCTGTTTGATGTGGAACATAGCTCCCCAAACACATTGCTCCCTGAGCAGCACGCCCAGCCTCTTGCTGCAGCATGGGTCTGCAGAGGGTCTGGAACAGCTCTGCGAGCGAGCCCACGTCCCCAGCACCTCCCCAGGGACCCACGCGGATGGGTGATGCAGGGCCAGAGATCAGAGTGCCCTCGGGTCCTGCAGGGGTCCGACACGTCCCCACGCCCCCGCTGTTCCGCTGGGGCTGTCCCTGTCCCGGGCCAGGAGCTGGAGCTGCTGGAGCCCCGGGGACGGCCTGAAGCCACGGGATGCGCTGTGGGGTTTGGCTGCCGGCGAGGGAGGAGCCTGGCCGGCCCCTTATCGCGGGCGCTGGCTTGCAGCGCTTGTCTATAAATAGGAGTTTTAAAGCAGGGCAATTAATCACGGTGCACGCTGCTGTCTGGATGGGCTTACGCTGGTTTAACAGCGTGGAGAGGAGTCCAGCGTCTGCTGCGAGATTTACAGGTCCAGCCTACACAGGCAGACACAAGTTTAAGGCTCCTTTCAAGTGTCACTTTGGGGATGGAGTTGGGGTTATCCCAGTTTAAGGAGCTACCGTGCATCAGCTGAGCTGCATCAGCAGACCCTGCACGTGCTTGAGCCATGCGAAGGCACCAACACAGCGCAGGATTTGCCTGCATGATCTGGCGTTTGCAGCAGCCTCAGAGCCTGCTCGGGACTCATTGTCGTTGTTGAGTGGATGCATTTTCTCCCCTGCCCAGCAGTTCTGCTGCCTGCAGAGCCATCTTTGTCCCTTCAAGGGTAGAAGCCTGTCCTGCCACAAGTCCTTTGCTGCAGCCACACAGACCAAGCGTTTTGCTGGCAGTCCAGCAGCCTGTGCCTGTCGGGGAAGG
>VXAV01009425.1:0-22537 GCA_013399715.1 Alectura lathami | reverse complement strand
TTTTTTGTGGGTGTGTATATATATTTTTTATTACTGTTTGACCTCTGGTTTGATTTAGCCTGAAGTGCAGAGATTCATGGCTTTCAAAGGTGGAAGACCCTCACTGCTGTTTCATGCTGAGCTGGGTGGTTTTAACAGCCAGACCCCAAGCACCTGCCCCCAGAGATTTTTTTTTTTTTTTTAATTTGGGTATAGTTACAAGGTGCTATGATTAGAGATTTTATGTCTGTTTAGGAGCACCTTTGCTACCAAAAGCCAAAGGGATGGATGGTCATTAAGTCATTTAGAAGTGCTGTACAATCTCACCCTGAATCAGGTGTAGATTTTAAGGCTGTGAGCATGCTGTAAATAAAAATGAAAACTTGGGGGAGATCAAAATGGAAAGAGGCTGTGCCAGCATCTGCCAAACAGGTCTATGTAGGGAAAAGACATTGTCTCTCTTACATCCCCTACGCAAAACCCCTACGTGTTTTCTGCTTTAATAGTAATAAACCTGTTTACCCAAGAGATTTTTCAAGGCCCTGGTCTAGCTTTCAGCTTCAGACTTCAGTGAGGGTCAAATCTGGTGCTGGGCTTCTCATCCCAAACAAGCAGTGTGCTGCCAGCCATCACTCTAAACTCTGATTTCTCCCTTGACTCAAAAAAATGCTTCTTCTCCACATTACTTCAGCACGCTCTGCACTTTTCCTCTCGTTTTCAGGCTCTCTTGAGCTTTAAGAGTATTCTGGGAAATAATAGCAGAAAAGATAGAGTTGATTTAGTGCTTAGTAAATATTGGAAGGAGATTTGTGCATATGATTAGAATTTATTTGTTCTCTTCTTATGTAGCAGAGGAGGGTTTGATGTAGTAGCTAAGAATGTATGTGGAAGAAGTTGCTGAAGAAGTCTTTTCAGTGTTGACAGACTATGAATTTAAAATTAGCAACTGGAAGTCGTAGTTAAAGACTTACAGGCTGGAGAGGGATTTGTCCGTGTGGATACGTAGATATTTCTTCAGAGCAGGTATGGCTCCTGTCAGTAGGCACAAATCCACGGTGTGCAGTTGCAAGGAATTTGAGCGGTGCCAGGAACATCCCAGGAAATTCAGCAGGGAGAAGAAGAGATTACCCAGCAATTTACAAAGTTTCTCTCATCTCGTTTGGCATCAAGCCCTTATTCAGCCCCCTTTCTGCTTGGACTGAGGCACAGTGAGTGGCTACAGCCCCCTAAGCTGAGTTCTGTTTAGCGCCAGTGGTCTCTGAAGCATCTTCTGGACCTGTGTGCACACGTGAGATGGGGTGGCTGGGGAAGCTGAGCAGCTTGGTGTCCCAGCTGCAGTGGTGGTGAGCTATTGGAATGCCGTGTGGGAAAGGCATCCTTAGGCTGTGGTGAATGCAATACAAAGGCACAGGAGACAGGGAGGAAGTCGAGAAAAGTGGGTATTTAGAGCAGGCAGAGTCTCTGTTTGAACAGGTATTCTTGTAAGGAAGTGATATAAAAATAAACTTGATTTGCTTCCTAACATAATATTGCAGCAACATAAGGTTGGAATAAATCTTGAAACAGCTTATTGGAGAGCATACAGAGTAAAGCTTGATCAAATTGTTTGTGTATAAAGAATGAAAGAGCATGTAGGAAATAGAGTTGTATTGAAGAAAAAGTATGTCAGAGAAGGAAAACAGACATGTGGTTCCAGTTCAGCAAAGCCTGTAAATGATGCTTTCATCTCTCACTGCTGAACACGAGGGGACTTTGTAATGAGCTAGCAGGAAAGGAAGGTGCGGAGTCAGACCTCAAGGCTGCTGCAGACTGAGGAACAGGGACAGAGGGACTGCACAGGCCCAAGGGTCATGGCCCCGCTCACTGGCTTCGATGGGGACAAAGCCATCGTGACCCGTGTGCCAACTCCAGCGTCTTGTGGGGTTTGCTCCTTGGTGAGCACCCAGTGATTCTCAAGGGGACATGGGAGCGGGTAACGCATTGCTGTCCTACAAGTTAAAGCAGTGAAAGCATCCCTAAACTGACCATCAAAGCAGAACCTCAGGAGCATTTAAAAATGTTTTGTTTGTTCTTGGATTTGATGGCAATGAGAACAAGGAACTGGAGAAATGAAAGAAACACAGAGACTGGCATTTGGAGTGAGATATTGTTAGCACAGTACAGCATTTTTTGTCAGGATTTATGTATGGTGGGGGGGAAAAAAAAAAGAAAAACAAAAGAGAGAGAATGTAATGAGCCCGATGAACTGTCAGACCTGAAAAGTGTCGTCATTCCAGAAGCAGCTGGAAAAAGTCAATAGAAGACAATTGACTTTAGATAGATTGTCAAAAAATGTCGGTACTTCAGGTTCAGAGAAAGGCCTCTTGACAGTGGAAACCTATGATTTTCCTTGATAAAAGTTGGTTAAGATCATTAGTAATGCATTGATAGAAAGTTTATAGAGTGGCTTTGAAAATAATTGATGAAAGAAAAATGACAATGAGCAGCCTTCACAGGTAGGAAAGCTACTGTTCTGTAGCAAAATGACCTCTGTTAGGGAGGAAAAAATGGAAAGTAAGTAAATGAAACACATTTTTCTTGATACCTACCTTTTTACAATTGCAAAATGCTGTGATACGGAACGTAAAAGGAGTATGATATAAATGTGTAATTCCTAAAATAGAGTAACCACTATGAAAGTTGAGGTGTACAAATGACTGCTCTGCTAACAATACAGCTTGTACTTCCAGAGAATCATTTTGCCATCTTTGCTTTTAATGGTGGCTATTTATTCATGTGAATTGTCCATTTGCTCTCTTCCATGCACTGTAAAAGAATGAGAAGAGAAACAGAGCTTTACAATGTTTGCATTCAATAAGCCTGCGGTGCTGCAATACACTGCTGAAATCAAGGAGCAGTGTCAGAAATCCTGGGCAAGCGGGAGTAGGTGAGTCTGGATGCAAAATAAATCAGAGCCCTCTTTAATCCTTCAGAAGTCACTTCTGGGAAAATGCCCTTCAAGGCACTCACTGCTCCTGCCAAGCAGTGCTGCGACAAGATGTTGATGTCATTAAAATGCTCTGGAATTTTCTATGGATGCTGTGAATATTTGGGCTGGAGGAGGAAGGGCTGAAACAATTGATCTGTGTTGAAATGAAGGTCGAGAATTATGGAGAGGGAATAAGCACTCTCATCCCAGTGCAAATAGGACATTTCCTAGCTGGCAGGTTATTCTCAGCAAAATGTTTCTGATGCTTCTCTCTGAAATAATAATGCTTGTAGGGCTGGGGTGCTGATCTGGGTGGACAGCCTGTGTCCACAAATGTGCTAATTCCTAGGGTCTGAACCTGGGTTCAAGTTCCTTGAAGCCAGTGAATTAGGATGTAGGGATTGCTCTGCATCCGTTTGAAGTAGATCTGTGTGTGAAGTAAAGTATGGCGGTTGAAGAACTATTTTGAAATGATTTATTTAACTCATGAAAAATGTAAGGCAATTGAATTATATTGTAACCATATATCACTTTGCTGGTTGAAAAATTAAAGTATATTAGTGGACTTTGTGACTGGTTTCTCCTTGAATTTGCATTATGATTAGGCTGGCTGTCTCTGCAGCCTGCTCTGCCATGAAAGGCCTCTGTGAGCACGAAGAAAGCAGCAGCCAGGTGTTCTTGGTGCTTTAGGAGCTCCAAAGCAGCACAGGGGTGCACTGGTTTGTGGCAGTCGTGGAGCCATGCCTTGTCTGTGTTTTGATGTGGTAGGGTGGCAGGGAAAGGGCAAGGAGGATTTGCTATAGGGAGGAGGACGTCTGTGAGACCAGAAGGGTTTTGTTTGTTTGATGAACAAAGGTGAGGTAAATTGCAGGACAAAAGGAAATTCAAAGCATGTTCTCTGAAATACTGTAACTTGTCAGTAACGATGGAAGGGCAGAGACAATTCCAGCAATCAGCGGGGGAGGAAGAATTCTTAAGAGCCTGTCAAGAGTCCTGTCCATGCAAAGGTTTTTCAACTGTTGATAAAAATCGGGAAAGAAAAGCAAAGTAGTTGATAAAGACCATATTTAAGGCTGTTTTCTAATTATAACTTTCAATTGTCCGTGTGTGTATATAATATTTATTTTCTGAATAATTTCACATTTAGTTAATTTCCTTTTTTGTGAGGATCTTTTTTTGCCTCTAAAGGGCGATAGCCTTAGGCCTACATCACAACAACTCATATAGCTGCTTAATGCAGCCTCATTTTTCAACCAATATTTTTCCACCCAAATATTCATGACATGTATTTCAGTCCTCAAGTCTTCCAAACCAAGCCAGATTTGTGACTCTGTAGCACTGTTTATTAGCTTTACAGTCCCTTCTTTGACCTCAGTCCTTGTGCCCTGGTGGACCTGGGCTGCGGTTTCAGGCTGCTGGGTGTGGTGAAAGGGTGTAAAAGGGTGGCCAAGCAGCGCGGTTTCCATTGAAGCGTGGCTGGGTGGTGCTGGCCTTCCTGTCCCCGGGCACCGCACACAGTACTCACTGCGTGTTCATGCCAAGCAGCATCGAGGCCAGGTTTTAAAGGAGTTCTTGAAAATGTCGTGTAAGATGCAACCGCACAAATTACGGATTCAAAGGTTATGGATAGAAAAGAGCTGTTCAAGGAAAAACTACATCATGTTTGAAATCTAGACTGACTAAGTGGTTTAAGAGGGCAAAATTTAATTAAATGCCTGGAGCCAGCCTGAACTGTCGGGAATAAATCTAAATTAAATATGATTACAAAGTGATCTAATAGAATGAGATAAGTTATACATAAATTAGACATAGCTTGCGTGACAGAAACAAATCAACAGAAAGTCCTTGGGTGTATATCAGTCCCAGCACATTTTTATGACACAGATCAAAAACAGGATGAGAATTCCTGACTGTACGGCAGAAAGGAACCTATAAATGTGATTGACAAATCTGCCAACAGAAGTTGAGTCTGTGCAAAGCAGAGATGGATCAGGCGGTGGTTGCTGTATAACATGCTCTTAGTGGCTGAGGGGTTATGAATTATTACAACTCTAGGTCTTTTAATAGTAGACATAGTGGTGTGTTTAAATGGAGATCACTGGATACAAAAACTAAATTCCCAAAGCACGCTTAATAGATTTATCTTGTTTTCTGCCAGGGAAACATAGGTGGCAACCACGAAGATTTAACCAAAAAAAAAAAAAAGGAAAACTGGCTATTAAATTGGAATACTCTTTTTGATTAAGTGAGGTCACAATTAACACAGTAATCCAGGCATTTGATCACTGATAAAAACACTTAGTAGCATGTTTTTGTGTTATAAAATTAACTGTAATTAACTTGCAGCCATTGCTTGGGAAGAGCCAATAAATATATTAAGATAAGGTTGGAAGCTTAGCAAGTTTTACCAACGGAAAGGCGCATCTTGGATGACAAACAGCGTTATTACAGCCGGCGAGAGCCGGCTCTTACCCAATTAAAATGACTTCAAAGAGAATTCCAATGCTTCTGTTATGAGAGAAATAACCTCAGAAAAAGGAATATGCACAAACGCAACAATCCTTGATGTTCAGCCTAGTGCCCTTTGAATACTTAAATATTAGTGCAGTGACACAGGCTATGTTTGGGGAGAGAAGTTTGTGAGTAGACCCAAAGGAAAAGGGGCTAGTGAAATCACGTGTGAAATTTGCCTGTATTAGTGATTTTTTTGAAAGGAAAAAGTGCAAGAGCAGCAAATAGGAAGGCTGTCAGGACGCAGGTGAGGCTGCCAGTGGAAATGAGTCTTGTGGGAAAACAGCGGGTTACTGTCTCACTCTGGAGGGTCAAATGTCAGAGCTTGGTGGTGGTGGTATCAGCCTGTTTAGTTCTGAACAGATGTCAGGATCAAAAAATAAAAAATAATAAGAAAAAATCAGTGTTTTTGCTGAAATCCTCCAGGTGGGTTTTGGAGTTAGCCCAGAGGCAGGGCAGCCTGGGGCACCGCGTGCTTTGTGAGGGTCCTTTGATGTTAGGAGCTGCGGGCGTTGAGGTACTGTGTGTGTTGTGTGATGCAAGAGAGCATCTTGTCCTCCTCCACAAGGGAAACTAAATGTCTTGCTGAGTATGGATGGCACAGTGTGTAACAGCTTCATAGCTAGAAGAAAGAATGTTTCTCTGGTCTGGAACAGTCCCACTGCTTGTGGGAATCCATGCCACAGTCCTTGGGTCTGCCATTACTTCTCCAAATACCCCCATTTTGGCTGTTTCTTCTGCTGGAGCAGTACAGCACAGACAGCAATTCCATGTGAGGGACTGGAGCAGTGACGGGGAGAACAACACCTCTAAATCTCAGTGTAAGAGGGGCCGGATTTCTTGTGAAATCACAGCTCTTGCAGCCCACATTTCATTAATTGGTCGCAGAGACCGATGCTCAGCAAAATCAGGCTGCCAAGTCTTTCCCTTGCTGTCTCTTTCTCTTGGGTAAAAGTGCTATGCCTCCTTTTATTTTCTAGCCCTTATCTTGCTTTTTTTTTAGTACAGTGTGGACTGATGCTGCCATACAAAAACATGACAGTTTCCTGAATCAGCAGTCAGAGATTTAAGAATGAATAGGGCTTCTGTGGGAAATTTATTAGGCTTGGAAATAGAATTACAATGTTAGTAGATAAAATATAGTGGAACATAACCTTGTGCAGAGAAATGAAGCAGTCTTTTCTCCAGTACTCCACCTTTTTTTTCAATGTTGACTCCATATAAACTCTAACATTTATTTCTTGAGCACCCTTTTAATTGTTGTTACCCTTACTTAAGACCTTTGTTTTACTTCGCCCCCCTCTTTTCTATGTCCTCAGGAACTGGGTTTGCTCGTGGCACTGTTGCAGGAATACTGCCCGTACTGTCATTGTTGGCAGAGGTGAGGGAGAGGAACACATTTTTAAATGGGATGTAACTCAGTGTCCCCTGCAGGAGGATGGGATCCAGGAGAGCTGGGCAGTCAGCAAATGTCAAATTGTTTCCACCCCCTGCACGCTGACAAAGGAAGGGAGTAGCTGGTTCTTTGATCTTAGCAGGAAAAATGTCGTTTGGGCAAAGGCTTCGCAAATCACACTCTTAGAACGCTAACTAGGTTGTAGCCTCGGGATCTGAATTTGTCCAATAAGCGTGACATAATTTGTACTTTCCCTGCACAGGTCTTCCTATTGCAAAGTTCAGAGCCAGGCGCAGTCCGCAGTGGGTCACCGCTAGCGGTGGGATATGCTGCAGGTGATGTGGGTGGTGGCCCTGTCCGCATCCCCTGGGCCTGCGGGCAGCGCTGAGCAATGTCTTGGCTTCCTGGCTGCAAATGCTCCTTCAGAAACAATCCTGTTCCCTCTCAGTTGCGAATTACTGAGCTGAGATGAGTAAATACCTTCCAACAGTGCATCCATTTGTCAAACGCAGCCTTTTTCTCTGTATGAGTGTCCCCAGGCCAGCTGGGATTGGAGTGTGCACTGTGGTTGTGATGGGTAAAACCTGAAATTGGAGCTGTGGTTTGGTGGCTGCTGGCAGAAGCGCAGCCTCTGCTGCTCAGCTGTGCCAGCTCATCTCCCACCATGGGGCTGCTGATTTACAGCTTGCTTCGGGAACTGCGTGAGTGCCTTTTGGGGAATACTTGATTAAATCTCAGTTACCTGAACACCTGAGGACAGAAAGTATGGAACTGGCACAAATGCAGCCAACACAAACTCATTCAAACATTGCTGAGCCGCCACAGGGGCCTTGTTAGTGTTTTTGTACTGGAATCTTCTCTCCTGAGAGCCTTATTTGTTAAAGATGTCCATGCAAGAATCACTGGGTACAAAAGCTGTCTTTGCTGCCCTACTTTTGGGCGTTTGTCCTCTGTACTGAGGTAGAGGGAGCTGTTCCTGGTCAAAATGCAGCAAACACATTCATAGGCCAGATGTAAAATGAATTTATTTACAGGGCATTGTTCATCATTACTGTGTCTAGTAACTGATGTCATAGGCAAAGTTAACTGTCCTTAACCCAGAAAAAAGCCAGGAAAAGTAATTGTTTCTTGTTGGCATCTTAATTATGCAGCTCAATCTATGTGGTTGCTTGTCTCATGGATCTACTAATTACTTTATTTGATATCCCTGCCCTAGCCTGTAATTGTTCTGTAGTTTCATTAAAGAGAATGAAATCAATCAGTCTCTTCTCTTAATCATGGGACAAGCTCTTTCTGCTGCAGAGGAAGAATCTTCGTCACTTGCTACCCTTTTGCATCTTTTAATTGCAGGGTTCATTGAATTTTGCGTTGCTGCTCTGCTCTAGAGGGTACAAGAGCTCACTTTTCTCGGGTGCAGAAGCAGCTGCTTCCTCCTCTTGGGGTTTAAAAAGAAAAAAAAAATGATGAAAGGACAAAACATGCTCTGGTTGTGCCCTGACCCTTCATAAATCCAAGGGGACAGGCAGAACCCTGCAGATACTGGTGCTGGGGAAGGATGCTCAGTCACTGCCATTGCCTGTCCCTGGGGTCCAGAGGTGATGGGCACGTTGTGTGCTTTAGTTGCAACCGCTGGCATTGCTCAGTGCTGGCCTAGATGTGACAGGAACTGTGGCTTTGGACTTGATTTCCATTTTTATTGCTGCTGTGCTTTAAAAAAAAAAAAAAAAAATTAGCTGTGTTCACGTTCTCATCTTCATCGTTAGCCATGACCTAACAGGCCAAATTTTGCTGTTGCAGCACCCAAGCGAAATTGCATTGCTTAATAGGAAAACTGCAACACAGAACTTGGGAGGTGCGCTGCAGAAATGTAATAATTGCTTGTTCACCTGTCAAAGCAGAAAGTAAGTTTGGTTGTTGCTTCGAGCGCAGTTTTTGCTGCTTCTGTGCCATATTAAACTCTGACTTAATATTAAATAAATCAAAATTCATGAAGAAGGTGGCTGCTTTTCATGGCATTAAATGGATTTTGTATACTGCAGAGCACTGGCAAAAATGGCGTTGGAATCAATGATTGCACAGGCTGCAGACCGTTTAGACTGTATTTGAAAAGGACTTAAATAGATTTGAAACTTGGTTTTCAAGAGTTTGTATACTTTTTTTCCCCTCGTTTCCTCCCTCTCCCTTTTGCTCCAGAAATCATGAATATAACTTCAAAAATCTTGGAAAAGTCTTGATGTAAATTTTAAGCCTGCTTAAATTGATATTATGAAATATTTTCCTTTCAGCAGCTTTCGACATCTTTGTTTACTTCTCTTGCTTGCACAGTTTGCAGAAGTGCAAAAATATCCTCCTCCTTGACCCATTAAAGCCTTTTTCCATTTATCAAACATTGATTTTTTTTCATGTGTTTCTAGCCGAGCTTGAAATTAAGAGGACTGTGCTGATGATTAAAATACAAGTGATCATAGCAACAACCTTTTAGTATGTAGATCACTTCATATAAGCATCCAGATAACTCACTGTAGCTGTTACATATTGCTACTTGTATTTATACACAAAAATGCAAGGAAACTTGCTTAATTCAGTTAATTGAGAGTGTTATCCCATGATGTGCACAGGGATCCGAGCTGCCTTTGTCATCACCTGGCTCAGTTTTTCACTGCAAATCTGGTGCGAACATCCCGCAGTTGCTCAGCCTGTGCAGGGAGCTTGGTGCTTGCACCCAGCTGCTCATTGAGATTTTATATGTAATGGCTGAAATGACTCCATGACTGCTTTAAAACTGAAAATAATAATTTTGTTTAACAAAACAATCTCTCTTCAGGATAGTTGAGATGAGGTGACCTGTCCTGCTACTCTGCTTCACTCCTTTTGGAGGAAAACACTAGACAATTTCTTTACAGCAGGAGACGATAACTGAGAAAAGTTCCCAGTGACTCTTAGAGCAGCAAGTTTGGGGAAAAGAGGATGGAGGGGGGGGGAAAAAAAAAAAGAGAAACACCTATTGGGATGAGTGAGCGATCTGTGAGCTTTCACGGTCACCCTGCTTGGTGCATGGCACCGCAGTGACAGCCACGTGTGCTGCTGCTGGAGGTCACGGGGCTGCAGGGCTGGGTGGGCTGCGCCTGGAATGAAGGTTAATGCTGAAGTTTTGTACCACATGAAGTATGTATCGACTTCCTGAAGGCAACCGGGAATTCTGCTGTGGTCACACTTTGTGTTACTGAGATAGTGTCACCTTTTCTTTCTCTCAATTCCTTCTGTTGGTTTTAAACAAGGTCTCTAGCAGTTTTTAGTGGTGGTTAAGCTCTCTGCTTTTGTGAGAGATTGAAATGAGGCTGTTATTTCAGTGTTTCCTGTTGCACCACCTACCTGTTCGCTGTCTCTAAGATTTCATTAACTTTAATGATACAATAAAAAATACTAAGTGTAATAACGCAGTAATGATGGAAAGGGAGTAACTGGAAGCAGCACAGAGCACTCCCGTTAATGTGCTCCATGTGAGACCACGTCTTTAAGTATTTCAGAAACAGAATCACAAGATGGGAGGCTTGATTCGTTTTGGCACATGAAAGACCAATATTATAGGACTGTGTGTGCAAACCTCTTTATATGTGGATAGTTTTGGCATTCATTTGCTACACCTCTATAAACGGATATAAAAGAAACGTATGTCAGTAACAGATACATGGCTGAGGAGATCAAATGACCGTGGTTGAGCACTTGTACAAAATGCTGTGCTAAATAACTTCTCTGTGTATCTCAGAAACAGGCACGAGAGGCAGGAGGAGTGTACAGAATGGTGTAAGGTAGGAGCTGTAAAGCCATGGCTGCCCAGTCCCTCCAAATTTGAACAAGCACTGATGCTTCTGATTCGTCACCTCAGCTTAGCAGGGCACAAGTGCTGACTTATTCTCTCTTTGGCACATAGTTCATTCAACAGTCCAAGGCAACGATGGGGTTATTTCATGCTCTTGAATACTTCTTGCAGGTAAGGTTTTGTCATTACTCAAATTTAATGCTTAATACAGCCTTGCCCTGAAATTTTCTGGCGCTGTCACAAAACCGTCACGGCTGTCCCTTACTGTGACCACTCCTCTAGAGAAGATGATTGATAACTTTATTTTTGCAAGAGGATTACTCACTCACTGTGAGTGGGGAGTACAGTTTTGCAAGGCTGATTTAGCTTGTTTTCCTGTTTCAGGGACAAATATAATCTTATATTTACAGAGTAATTACACAGTCCTTCATGTATAATACTTAGGCTGCCTGTGGAAACTGTTCATCATAGAATTAAATGAATGGTTATCCTTTACAACCTCTTACAACAGGTAAAGGATACTCCAAATATGTGCAGTACTAAATACAGCTTTATCCCAATTGTGGATGCTGGTTAAAGTGACCAACATTTTACTGCATTATAATTATGTATTCTTTCCATTGCTTTTCTTTGGAATTAATTCAGGTGCATGAGTATTTAGCTAGACTTCAGGCTTTTTTCATTAACTTGCATGCTGAGAAGGGTTATATATGAAGCCAAGGATTACAAAATAATAATATTGCAAGCTCCTGAAGTGCTCATGTCACTCATATCTCTCCCATAATGTCCATAGCCTTGGCCAACTGTTTAGAGCATTCAGAATAATTATAACAATTTTTCATTCATTTAGTAAAAGAGAGGCAGAAAACAGAGGCGAGAAACTGAAATGACCTTTTGTGGTAAGCAGAAATGTGCCAATATTGAAACACAATTATCTGAAGTGCCTGTGGGTATCAGCTTCCTGTTGATAACCTGTGGTGCTAATTACCTGCAAGAATTCGGGGCAGATGTTTGTGACTTGAATTAATCGGCAGTCAGGAAAACAGGACTTGGAGAACCTGCAGAGAGAAATGAATATGGAATAGCAAGGTGGAAAAGTCTCAGATGCTTGTGATGCCAGCGGGGCTTTTTGGTGCTGGTTTCCATCATTCTCATTTCCAGGCATGGCCCAAGAGCCTCATCCATTCCGTGAGATACCGCATTGTACTGCGCTCCTTTAACCTTCCCAAGGGTGAGAAATGAGATTTAGGAGCATTTCCACCTCTTCGTCTGCCTGTAGCCTTGCAGACCTGGGGCACAAGCAAGGTGGCCAGTTAATCAAAATACAAAGCACTGAAAAGGTCAAAATAGTACTGCAGACTTAATATATTTTTTCCAGAATGGGATGCATTAATATTCTGTGTCTTCGTAGTCCACAGAATAATGTCAAGGACTGCAACATCTGAGCAGAAAACTGGAGAGAAAAAAAAGGGGGGGTGGGGGCAATAGATATTCCCTTGACAAAGATTTTAATTAGAATGAATAATGATACAAAACTAACTGGTATTTATTTTTCTTTTTTTTTTTTTTTTTTTAATATGTCTCATTTTGGAAGATGCATGATGTTCTGTTAATTTACTCAGTTTCTTTCACCAAAAAAACCCAAAATTCTCATAGAGCATAAAAGTAGTAACTAGTAATTTACTCTGCTTTTTTTTTTTTTTTAAAAATGCCCAAATACCCATTGATTTGAGTGGAAGTAAACCAGTTTTGCTCCTCCAGCATGAGGTACCCATGACAGTTCCGTTCCTAAGCCCTCCTTTCTGATCTTCTATAGTTGAGCTAATTTGTGCATATATCCTGGTGAAGAAGTACATTGGTGTTGCATCTTAAAAGAGATTAGGTGGGATCAGGTTTTTCGAAGAGCCTGGAGGCCTACCAGGGCATTTAAAAAGTCAGCAGACTTTAGTGAGGGCTTGAATCCTGCTGCTGCTGCTGAGCCCCTGGCCATGGAGAGCCCCAGAAGAGACTCTGTAATCCAGGCAAGTTTTGGTTTTCACCATGCTGAAACAGCGGCTTGGTTGCTTCCACGTTGCTGCTGAGGCACTGCACAAGTGCTTTAATCTTCAGAAATTCTCATCAACTCCCACTTCAGCTCCAAAGAGGATGGCTGATATCCATAAGCAGCAATAGCAGAACAAGGGCACTAATTAGGAACCTCCATCTGCATCCTTAACCCAGCCTGGCCGTGTCCTGGGTGATGTTCCCAAGGTCCCGCAGCTGGCAGAAGCTGGCACTGTGCAGAGCGTTCGGTGCTGCGCTCTTCCTGAGCCGTGACCCTGCTAAAATGCTGCATTTTGGCTGCTGCCTGCTGAGCTGAGAGCCCTCCTCCCTCCCCTCTTCAGGGATTGGGGGGAGCCAGCGGGTTGACCTCCAGTCCTGCCCTGCTGATGGATGCACCTCACAGAGATCTCAGAGTGTGCTCTCCCTACTCATTTCTGCCTTTCAGGATGTCTTTCTATTGAGTAGCCCAGGCAGGTAAATCTGAGGCTAAAATAATTACCTCATCTTTGTTTTGTAAGGTCCCTGGGCCCAATATATTTTAATGACTTTCCTCCCCTTTAATGGATATCAAATGGCTCCTCATGATGTCTGTCATTTCTCCTCAGTGACACTGGTGGCTGGTTACAGCTGGTTCAGACAGTTCTGGGCAAACAGGCCTTTTAAAGATAATTAACATTCAAAAAGGTCAGTTTTCCTTGCAGGTCTGCATGCTGATGTTCAGCTGTCAGCACGGGAGTTTAACTACCCTTCGTTGTAAACACTGAACTGTCAGCCCTAAGCACAGCTAAATACATCTGTAATAGTCCTGCACAGGTACGGCTTTCACTGCATAGCACATGGATGCCGAGCTTCTAATTTATTTTCTATTTCTTCTATCAGTAAACCGCTCAGTTATTTCAATTCCCATAAAATGTTTACAAATATCAGCTTTTACTGCTGCCTCCTGCCTGCCTACCCCTGCATTCACCCCATCAGTGCAATATTTGCATTTCTTTTCCTCCTGGCAGCATCAATGAGCGTGTAGCTCAGGATCCCAGAGCCCTAACACATGAATCTGTTCCCTGGTTCACCCTGAACAGCCTCCATGCTCTGCTCCCGATGGTGAGCGCTCGCTCCTGTCCTGCACATTTATCAGCCCTGGCTTGGCTGCTTCTGGCTGTGATTTATTGGGAACTTGTACCCAAAGGAAATGTCTCTGAAGGTCAGACGGGAAGAGCCGTTGCAGCTTGTCAGGATAAACAGTGCTTAATGCAGCTCTTCCACACACTGGGTTTCTTGTTTGCACGCAGACATAGGCACACATATATACATGTCTGCAAAGGGATAGACGTAGGAGCAAGCATTAATCCAAGAGCCTGTGTAATATGCACATGTTCTTTCCTGTGCTGGAGCTGCTATGAGGAGAGTTGTGTGTGTTCTTGTGATAGGATTTCTTTACCAGAACATGTTTAAGGAATTGCAAGGCCTGAAGACGGTGATTAGATGGCGGTTTTGCAGATAGTGTCTTTCTATTTTGGCTGAAGAAAATGGCTTGGTCTTTTTTATTGCTTTTTTAAATGAGATTGAGACAGACACAGATTTAACCCAAACTGCTGAGGTGGAAGAGTCCCTGGGCAGGCTCTACGGACAGAGAAGCTTTCCCAGAGAAACGACTGCTGATACGATTATACCTCTGAGCCAAATCAGAGTGCCTATTAGAAAGTGGAACTTTCTGAATGCATGTCCTAAAAACTGAACCTGGACTGGGATTTTTTTTTATTTTAATCTTGAAGTAGCTGTCTGAAAACAAATGTTTCCTTGCTCTTGCTGCAAGGGTAGTTCATTAATACTGAGATTCTGTGCACTATTATTCCACCATTACATGTTTATCTGCCATGTATTTGTCAAAGAAGGCTTCTCCATGGAATGGGAAATCAAAGGGAGAATGTAGTTGTTAACATGGGTCATGGGTTGTGACCAGAGGCGAAGGATCTGTGTCTTCATCTCTGATTTTCATTACGTGCTTTGCTTTGCACAAAACAGTCTAGTTCTGAAAACACGCACTCCATACACAATGTGGCAAACGGGCAACAGCGGTGGCTTTGGCAGAGGAGCCTTAGGAGCACACAGACCTTGTGGGGGCGGTGGGTATGTAGGGCATAAGCTGTTTGCTAATGGTCAGATGGCTGCTTTCTGAGTTTGGTAGTTAATGTGCAAACTTACAGATCGCTGTGGAGGGCTCAAGTGGTTTCAGTTTTGGGCTGTCCAGCTGGTCCCAGCAATTGTGAGCGCTGCAGTGGTGGATGGTCATTTCAGAAACAGATGTGAAAACAGTTTTACGTTTCCACGGATTTGTTCAGTCTTGTGCAAGTAAAATCTTGGCCCATTTATGAATGCTGCCTTGCTTTAAACTGCTGCTGAAGTAATCACTCAGAGCTGCTGAAATTGCATCGGTGACTTTGGGAAAGTCACGGTCGGCACCAGCCTGGATGCTGCCTTACAATATGTTACAGCAGGAGTAGGTGTCATTTCTCTAGCTTTATTACTGCTGATGGCTATTACTGTCTCCTGGAAATCTCCCTCCCACTGGTGGCTAATCAATGAGCTTGGCATTGCTCCGAAAATTGTAGGTCAGTGGTAAAACTGCAACAATTAGCAAGTTTGCCTTTTGCGCCAAATATTGCAGCCTATTTTCCCACCTCCTCCCCAAATAGTCTGCTTATTGAATTGTTACTTTTTTGACACTAACAGATGGTTCCTAGTGGCTGGCATCTGCAAAATTTGGGAACAGATTGATGAAATTGATAATGACCGGTTTCTGCAACAGATGGCTTATAGACAGATTTCTGTGTAAACTGACAGTGTTGCATTTAAAGAGAAGTTTCCAATGAACCCACACATTACAGCTATGATTGCAACATTATTTAGACCCTGAAAAATGGATCTAGGCTTAGCATAAGCATTATGTAGCGCCTAAGACAAAGGTTAAGAAAGATGGATTAGATAATTAACAGAGCTTTATTAGCTGTTCACCACATCTGCATGATGTTCTTACATAAACATTCCCTGCCTAAAATTGCAATGATGATTTTTAAATATTTATTATGCAGATAGTAGTGAAAGCCCAATTTATTTTATAAAATATAGCTTCCTCAGATTTACAAGCCCCATCTATCCCAAAATTGCATACAGGAAAATCACAAACCAGCACACGTGAGCCCCTAGCCTGCCGGCTGCTGCCGTGGTGCTTCAAGCCTGCTCTTGCTGACATGAGCTGAGCAATGTCTTCACTTTGTGGTGAATATTTTGTGACTTCCCTGGTGGGAGTCTGGTTTTGCAGCACCTCCTCGGCTGCAAGTGCCTGATATATGCGGCTCATGGTGTTGTCTGAGCTCTCTGGTGTCTCTGTGTGTTGCAGTGCCAGGCTGGGGTTGCTCCTGGGGTTGCTGGCATCACTGCATGGTGTGTCGGAGCAAATGCTCTTTTGGTCTGATCACCCATGTCTTGAGCGAAGATTTACTTCTGCCATGTCCGTGTAACCATCTTGCTGGGCTACCGCTCGTGTTTTAATGGGCCAAAGGAAGTGGCTTTGGGCAATCTGTTGCCCGAGAGAAGTGCCAAAATCCTGAAACCGGGGCAGAAGTGCTGCTGAGCACTGCTCTGTGCTGTTCAGGCTCCTGCATTAGCAAGATCACAAAGACAGCCTCTGCAAGGCTCCACGCGTGCGATATGCAGGAGAACAGCAATGTCCAGGGCACCCTCCCATCTGAAGCTCTGGGAAAGCCGTGCCTTCAGGGCCATCTGTCACAGGTTCATCTATCGGATGCTCGCAGCGGATTGGGAGCCCGGCAGCACAGGGGATACTCGGTAAGAGCCGTGTGGGTGCTCGGCCTCGCTCAGAACATTTCTCGCTACCTTGATCAAGGACTCTTGACACTGTGAAACAAATTATTCAAAAACTTGTCTGGGTACCTTAATTTGTGTTGAAGCTTTCAGAGGTCAACAGTGCCGGAGCCGAGAGGGCGGTCAATGAAGATGTATGCAGCGTGCGCTCCTCATAAATCCACCTGCCTGCAGAAGCCACAGCAGGGCTGCCTCGGGTGGATCAGGAGCTGGGGTAGCTCCCTAGAAGGACCTGATCTGCATCCTTACTTGGGGATTTGCTCATTGCTACCCTGCTGGCACTCTTCTGGTATTGAGAGGAACGAGATTCCACAGATAGTACCTTTTTGCTGGGAAAGCTGGCACTGTGGCAGGGTTTTTAAAAGAACAAAAAAAAAATTTTCTGCATAGATGTTTATTCCTGCAACTGTATTTTTCAATCTGAGGGCTCTTCCTGTGGGCAAAATTGAAATAGTTTAACTAAAAGGGATGTAAAAACAAATGAAATTGGAGAAAAATCCCTTAGGGAATATCAGTTTAACTGAAATCAGTTCCTCTGATTAAATTGGCCAAGCGGGTTATCTCAACTTTAAAAGCAAGGTGCATTGATTTAACTAGGAAATAGTTAAATTATATTTTGGAAATGAGCGGTTTGGTGTCCTGCAATGCAGAAGTGCAGTTAAACCCCAGTAGAGTTGCGCATCTATGTGTATCATTTCTCTAAAAAGGCTTGATTTCTTTTTATTTTATTTTTTTTTTTTAGGTGAGTTTTTCTTTTTGTGTTCTTTTAAAACAAAAAATGTGTTTTAAAAATAGCTGCAGAGGTACGGGGGTCTGGGGAGGAGTGCTGCAGGAGTCTGAGCTTGCCTTTTTCTGGGTGGCAGTTTCTCAGAGCTTTTTCTACAATATTCTGTGCTCCCATTCAGATGCAGACATTGTGATTGATGTGCAATTTTCATGGGATTTGAGTAAATCTGATGATTTGAAATTGCAATGGTAAACACGGAATTGAATTTGGCTGCAACTGTTTGCTCCTAGTATCAGATTGTAGAAAATAATTGTCCACAGAAGAAAGTGAATTATTTAAGTTCTTGAAGCCCTTTAATCCTTTTTGTTCTGATTTCTTTCCTATGAGGTTCTTCAGTGTAGAAAAAATAAATCTGAATTATAAATGTATCAAAATGCTAAGGTTAGTTTATCTACAAAAATGTTGCTTCCACTGTCTGCTCCAGATTATTTTCAGTGCAAATCACTGTTCCTTAAATGTGTGCTGCTTATAATGATCCAAAAGCTATTACAGCTTCTGCTCTGAGGGATGATCTACTTCTGTAGCAATGCCCAGAGAAACGTTCTGCTTCCTAATCATTGCTCAAAGGCAGCTAATTTGCTCTTCTGATGTCAAGAAAAATGACAAATTCTTGCTTTGGTTTTTTATTTATCTGGATTACTTGGGATAGGCAGAGTGTGGGGGATTGGAGCTGCTGGTGTGAATGCAGAGAGTGGCAGGTCCTTATCTGCAAGGCCCTTCTCTAGCATCGCTGCGGCATGGTTGGGGACATCTGTGTCTCTCCTCTAGGGAAGGAAAGGCTGGGGACACTGGGGACACTTCTGCTGTTGCTGTGTGTAGGAATGCTCAGGTGGTAGCGTGGGGCTTGAGCTCTGGACACATCCAGGCCTGGGTCACCCACTTCTGAGCACTGCAGGGTGCTCACCTGAACCCCTTTGGGTTTATTCCTGTACTCTGCTTTCCTGGTTCTGGTTCCCCCCTCAGACAAGGAGCATCACAGTTGTCAGTGCGTATCTGCCTTTCGTGATGCTGGGGTGTGTGTGTTCAAAGTGCTAAAGACAAATCTCTCCCCCTTCCCAGTCTGTGATGTCTTTGATAAGACTTTAAGGAAGCCTTGTTTTGTCACAGATACCTTGAATCTTGTCTCCCCATTAGTGACCAAACAAGTCAGCTCTGCTGAGGGATCTGCACATAATCACCACGTAATGAGGAGACATTTTCTGCTGGCACAGATGAGGCAGCTTGTTCTCCAGTCTGATGAAGGTATTAATTCCATATGAGGACATCCTGGAAGCCTACTGGCGTGCTGGGATTACTTTTTTCACTTATAAAAATGGGAGAAGACACTCTGGATTTTACATCATCCATGAGCCCATGATCTAATGCCATCTTTGCAAGGGGAGGATTAAACAACAGCTAAAGTTTTTAGGCCCCTTCTCTTATTTTAAGTGTCTTATTCTTCTTTCTGTCCTTGCCCGATGACAGGCTCCCAGGCAGGGAGAGCCATGCCCAGAGGCAGTAACATACCTCAGGAAGAATCAGGAAACCCTACCAGAAATCACCCTGTGTTGTAGAAATAAAGCAAAGAACAGTTTGCCTGGAGCCTCACTGATGGTGTAACGCTTTGCACAGTTGGGCTTCTGGAGTAAAAACATACAGAGCAAAACCAAGGCACAGGTAGAACCATTTCAGGGAATTGTCAAAAGAAAGACATCGGCTGAAAACTGTTTTATGGTATTATTGGATACTTCTCGGGGTGTCTGCTGACCACATAGCTGCAGACAGTGGTGTGCAGCCATCACACACTGACACTGCCAGGTGAAATTTTACCCAGGCATGAGATGCTCCATCTCTCACACACTCGTCTGCATGCCCACACAGTTACCAGAATACAAAGGAGGTTTGAACCATAGCAAAATGTCAACAAGAAAGTGCATAAACTGCTGCACAAGAATTTTGGATTGCAGTGGAATCTTCAGGCAGACTGCTGCAATGAATATTGAAATCTGTTCTGGGCTCCTAACAGACCCTTTAAAAGGGGGCATATTAGAAGGCCACCAGTTCCCATTGCTTTTAGAAGATTTCAGGGACTGCTTTTTGGCTATTACAATAAATAACAAAAATGAAATATTCATTCTATTTTTCTATTTGCCTTTTCTAACCTACTGGGTCCCTAGAGCACTGTGGAATTGGAGTGCATCTCTGATTGACAGCAGCAGGAAAGCAACTGAAAGTCCTTTTTAAATTGCTCTAAGTGTAAGATTTATAACTTCAGAAATGTAAGGAATGTTGTTTCTTGTTAGTGAAGGAATTTATAGTTCTAATGCATAAATGGTAAACAGCAGCCCAGCAAAACAGGGCAGGTCTCAGGAGCCTTGCCCAGAGTTGGCTGCAGGCTGAGGTCCCAGGCAGACCTTGCTCACCCTCAGTAACACCAGGGAGGAACAACCGTGACCAAGGGTTTTGGGGACAAACCTCATCTTGGGAAAAGTCAGCGTTCTATAGCACTTCTCACTGGAACAACCATTCCAGTGGTCGTCTGAGAGGTGGTTTCAGGTGGAAGCCAGATTTTCAGTGTTAGTGTTGATCACACCAAAAGTCAAAGCCCTGGCCTCTGCTCTGAGCCACAGGGACACTGTATGGATTTCCTCCTGCCTCTGTAATGACCTGGGTAGGAACCAGACATCTCCTTCATATTTCTTCCTATAGAAATTTTGTGCACTTCCAGGAGTCAAAGAGATATAAGTAAGAGCAAATGTTTCTGGCAGTTTACATTCCTGTTTTCCAGGTATTGCTGGCACCTAGCTTCTGAAAGGGGCAGGGAAAAGGTGCCTTTCCCTCTCCAGTGCTTGTGACATGCATAATCAATAAATGTTATTGGCTGCACTTCTAGTAGTTCAGAAGGTTTGCTTTAGATCTACTAGGGCAGTGGTACTCAATTAGCAATTGATTATTAAGAGACTTTACTAATGAGTAACAGCTTTTAAATATAAATATGTATAACTTCATTAGTGTATAAAATGTAATCCACCAGTAACTGAAACCTATTTTTAAAGCCCTCACTGGAGCATAACACACTTTCCTTCAAGCAGCATCTGCACCTTTCAGGACTGTGCCAAGCGCCCCAGCTGTCCTTACAGCAGTCCCTGGTATCTGTGCCGGGAGTGGTTTTCTGCAGGGGTCACAGGGACCTTCCAGGGATGGGTCAGGGGCTCTGCCCCCTTTTCTAGTGCCTGGTTCATGTGTGCTGTCATACATCCATGCACTGCAGCACTTAACAGACAGCTCTCTGGGAGAGTTAGCAAACCGGTGTTTAAAAATACCTTTTGAAAATATGGGAAGGATGACTTTGGGATGTAGAAACATGACTTTTCTGGCTGCAGCTGAGTGGTGGCTGCAGGGAGACATTTCTCCATAAAACTTAGCCAACCCCATGATCCTCCTGTGACAGCTGAAGACTAGGGCCATCTGTGGGGAGCTCCCCAGAAACAGCCCCCTGGGGTCAGCATCCATCCCTCGCACTGGTTGCAGGGGCTCAGCGCTGCGTCAGCTCATCTGCCTGCTGCAGCTTCGGCATCCTCTTTTGCTCCTTGCGTCCTATTGCTTGCTCCTGCATGGAGCTGCTCTGCTGTTCCCTTTCTTGTCTCGCTCCACATACATTGTGGCTTTATTGACTTATATTTACTATTTTGGCTCCATGATTTTGTCTCTCAGGGCTGCATTTAATACGGTCTTGCTTCTTTCCTTTTATGTCCCTTACATCCTGAATTGCTCACTATATCACTGAATATTGTCCTGTCACTCTTTACCATACCCATTTGCTGCTCCTGCTGCTTCAAGCTGTGTCTCCACCTAAACAAGTGGGTGGATAAATTACCCAGGGGCTTCGCATCACACCCCCAGTGATCCGTGGGCCATTCAGGAAGTCGCGTGTTCCCTGGACATGAAATGACCTCTTCGCACCGTGGGATAATAAAGGAGGTGTTTAAAATAGAGTGGGCTTAAGGTGACAGAAAGCCAGCGGGGAATTACTCACACTATCCACTTTTATTTATTTTTTATTGTTTTATTTTTTTTTTTTACTTTTTATTACTAAAATTACTTTTGATTTTTTATTTGTGTCTTCTTTCCTAGGGTGTGGGTGGGAAAGGGTGTTTTGCCTTTCCATTTCTGGATTGTGGAGCGGAGGGTCAAAAAGCAAGGTTTAACTTGATGATCCCATGACCTGAAGTACCATGATAAGAGTTCAGGAGCAAAATGACAAATTGCCCTCTAAAATGTTGAGCAGATGTCACTGAGAGTAAATTGGGCACAGAAATTGATTTCACGGTATTTGCCTCCCACGTTGAGGTAACGGACAGAGGAGCTTATTTAGGCTGTCAGCAGTTTGGGGCACCAGCCTCTCTCCCCAGGGTTGAGGAGTACCCGGTGCAGTTTGTTAGCATCCATTACAAATCGATGTGCTTCTACATCACAAACATCTGTATGTGGAGGGTGAGAAATAGCTGGGAGGTGTGTCCTGGCCCAGGTGTGTGTGGGGGAGCAGGTTAGGGAGGGGACAGGGATGTGCAGAGCAGCTGCAATGCCAGTGAGAGCTGCTCATCTCTACAAGATTTAGGTTAGAGGTTTCTGCAGTCTCAGTTTCCAAAAGTATTTTTCCTCTGTCAGTGTCAAACATGTACTGCGATCAATTCCCAGATTCAGAATCATCATTAATCATACACTCCCTCTGCTTCCCTACCCATCAGGTGATTTTAGTTTTGTAAAGCAGGACATTGGCACTGTTCTCTTTGAAATTTCCATTGGGGCAGACGCTGGTGGTGCTGGGATGCTAGGGCAATCTCAGCACAGCAGCAACTTTCATTGTCAGGCTGTCAGCAAACCAGGATGCCCTGGGTCATCTTCATTTACTTCACTGTAGCATAATTCCCTTCGCGGAGTTTGATGCTGTGGCAGATGAATCTAGTTAATAGATTTTCTTAAGCAGATAAAATAGGTCATATGTTTTTCAACTATAAAGGGTATTTTCATTTGTTAAAGAGTGCTTCCTGTTTTCAGCCGTTTAAGAGGATTTTCACCATGCAAACTGGATCCTAAACAGCCCCTCACATTATGAATTTATCTTCGTAACCATAATAAAATCTTCTTTTTTTTTTTTTTTTTTTTTTTTGT
>VXAV01009424.1:572096-582528 GCA_013399715.1 Alectura lathami | reverse complement strand
ATCTCTGAGGTCCCTTCCCACCCAAGCCATTCTATGATTCTCATGTTTGAAGCCTAGCAGAGGCCTCCCCTTGGCTGCAGAGGCTTTCTTTGACTGAAGTGCAGGCTGTGTGAATTGGCTTACTTGAAAGAGAGATTAGTTCTGCTCAGTGGTTCGTCTAGCTTTTTGTTCAGTCCCAGCACTAGGATATGGCTTGTAGTGGACTTAAATAAAGGCCTCGCCTGCTTCCCACCGCTCCCCGAGGGCATTTACGTGGATGTACACAAGGTCCATCAGCCACTCCAGTGTGTAGGACAACAAGGTTGTACCTCAGCAAAAATAGCTTTGCGTCTTCAAATCACTATTTAAGTTTTAACCATAAATGCCTGTGTGGGTGAGAGGGAGTTGAAAAGAAATCTGACACATGCTAATGAGGGCACAAGCCACAGGCAGCCTGCACAGGCCAAATGCAACAGCCTTCAGCGAAGTGGCTCAAATCCCCTTCACTTCTATGGGCTTAGCATTAAGGCAAGTGTGAGGCTTTTACATGGGGAACAGCTAGGTCTTTAGCAAAAGAGCATCTGGATCTGATCATTGTGTCACTGCCAAAAATTCTCAGAAATGAGCAGTGTTGTAAAACAGAGGGGCTGATCAGGGCACTTTGGCAGCATGGGTACCGCTTCCAAATCCTACTTAAACAACGAGTCGGGGCTCACTACAGCAGTTAGTGCAACACTTACAGAAGTCACCCGTAAATTCCCAGCATTCTGAGTTAATTTTTCTTTTACTGTGGTTCTGTTGTGCAAGACAAATGTAGGACACTAGCTGGGCTACAAGATGCAGAAAAACGTCCACCTGTCCCCGCAACTGTGCCACAAGCAAAGCCTCTGTGAAACTGGAGATGTTTTTAACTGGCACACAGCTCTAAAAAAGCTGTAGTTTTTAGCACACAAAACCTTACAAGTGTTCACTGGAAATTCAAAGTTAAATACGAGCAGCACCCAAGCTGCATGTAAGCACATGGTAAAGGTGCTAAACTAAAACACCAATCCAAATGTGACTAAAGAAGCAAACCAGAACAGTGCGTGTAGCTAGTCTGTACTCAAGCAAGTGCTTAAGGGCTCTGCTTACCTCAGCACCATGCTGGGCTGAACCCTCTCTGGGCAATTTCCCTGCGGGGACAAGCAGGCGGGTTACACCGCTTTGCAGTCTGGCAGCGCAAGCACGAGCTCTGCCCCGCCTGTGCTGCAGGGAGGGAGCTTGGTTGGGAGCCTCTGGTGCAGCCAGGTTATGTAACAGCCATCTCCCCACAGGTGCAGACCTGCACTTTTTGAGAAATGAGGGCAGGAGAATTGCTCTGCAGCATTTGTTCTCATTTGTCTGCTTTCTGAGAGGTGTAACACCTCTACTCCCGTGGGCTACAAGGAGCTTGCCAGAGTAAGGGCAAGCGGGCCAAAAAGTTACGCTCTAGTGGCAGGCAAGGAACAGAGAATCTAATGGCATCGGCATTGTAAGCCACCCATGTTTTAAAGCTGGATGGTCCTATGGAAAAGTCTTCCCCCTCAATTTTGAATCCACTGTAGGGGTAAGGATGTTTCTTTGTAGCACCACGCTTCAGAGCTGGTGTTCTGCAGAGCACCACAAACACTGTGGGTTGTTTTAGGACACAACGTGGTAACAAGATGCCAGCTGGGATGTGACACGGTGCTGATGTTTTCCTCACTTTCAGCAGTTACAGCACAGCAAGAATCTTAAATTGTATCAAATTATGCTTTTTGGCAAAAACAATACATGGGTAATTGCTGTAGCTGGCAAAGGAAGTTCAGCAGATACCACTGCAAACGAAGCAGAGATCTATGCTAGGAAAATAAACCTGAGGCCTCCACTCTCACAACACCGCAGCTGCAAGAGATGCGTGTTTGCATCCGACGTTTTCACTGGCATTATCAGCTCACACAACAGTGCTTTTAAGGAAGTTGTCTGTTTGCTCCAAGACTTTGCAATCTGCCTCAGGAAATTTATCAGCAGAGAAGCAAGAAGCAGAAGATGGGTGTTACCCAGCTCACCGACTGATCTGTTATCTCGGGCCAACCATCTCCCACAAGTGCAACTATTGACTCACCAAGTAGGGTGGCAGCAACCTTACAGCTCCAGGGGAGCCTGTTCAGGGTTCGCTCCTCACTCACTCTCCTGATGGAGGCAGGACATAGCACACAGATCAACACAGATCAGCCAGTTCCCTGCATGCTGCAGTTTTTACACAGAAAACATCAGAAATGCCCAGAATTTTCTTGTTGGGCAAGCTCAGTGAATGAAGTCAAGGCTGTTTCTGCTCTCCCCACTACAGCGTGCAAGAGCTGCAAAGGTCAAGTCAGAAGATTGCCAAGAGACCAAGGAGAAAGCTCTTATTTACCTATGCTCTTCACATCCATTTTTCTTCCCTGTTCAACACATCTCTTCACCACCCATCACATTACCTTGTCGGTCTCCTGCTCCCATCACCATCTACCACCTCTCCCAGTGTTTTGGCACCTGAGCCTCGTTTTTCTGCCACAATTTTTATCTCAATTGTCATGGCCTTCAAGCTTCAATTCATCTGTGTCTCCAAACATGTCCACAATTTACACAATTTTTTACAAAAGAAGAAACATGTCTGAGCTGTGCTTTGTCCCCTAAGATGCAACTGTTATATAGTTGCATAAGATACAACTGTTAGGAAGGTAGAGATTCCAGTCAATTGTACATGAAACTCACCCAACCTGGGCATGTGCGTTATGTACTCTGAAACCACTTCTTTTTGAAATTCATGCTAGAAAGAAGTTTAAATTACTGAGATGCATGGGTCATTTTCAGGTGTACATTTTTACACCATCAGCACAAGGTTCAGGCAGCTGAGAAGAGGAAAGTTCTGCTTCCATCACAATCCCCAGTGATGAAAACCGGCATCCAGTGCAGACGATGCTCTGAGCAAGCAGTGCAGAGCTTCTCCAGCACTGGCTGCTGCTGGAAGATGTGGAAAAGATACTGAGATGTGTTTGGTGTATTTATGCTTCTCACCCAGTGCGAGTTTACTGCCACAAATATTTTGAACTAGAAGCCAGTGAGTGAAATGTCTGAAGGAAGGAATCCAGCTCAAGACAGCTCATTGCAACCAGCTGAGACCACCGCAGCACCGCCAGGATGAAGACGTTGCACAGCTCCTGCCATTCGATTCAGCATGGTGTGCTGCCTGCAATACAATATGCACATGTGAAATACATTTGGTATTTTATTCAGTAAACAACGCAGTTCTCAGTGCACATTTTTAAGCAGCAAAAGAAGAGCACCTCAGACGTTCATACCGTAACAAAATTCTGTGGAAGCTGCATTTTATTTGAAAATCCACCCATTTTTGCTAACATACGTTTTTATATTTTAAACAAAAATAGAATCTGCAGAGACAATGCAGCAAGTATGCTTAATTCATGTACAGAATTGCTTTCATATCATTGACTATCCTTCAGAAGGCCCCTCTCCACCCAGAAGTTATGATGTATTTACACAAAGCACCGATCAACAGTGCTACTTTAATTCTTCTCAACTAAATCCCACTAGACATGTGTAAGGAAGCTACTTCCCCTCTTTTACTTTTAAAAGGTACGTGATCATAAACATGGCACTGGCCAAATGAAAAGGCTTCCCCCCACCCCAACACGCAATACCTCAATTTTTATTTTGATTACAGAGAAGGAAAGTCTTAAAGTGAAAGCAATTCCTCACATTCATTTTGGAAAGGCCTTATAATGTCAAATGTAAAAATAATGACATGCCAAGCACAAAGCAATAAAGTTCCTTCCCAATGCACTAATGCTGAATTAAAAATGTAGTGCTTCTTCTAGTCAGTTAACTGTTCCCTTGCAAAATCCTAGGCACAGAATTGACTATGAGGATTAATGCATTTTACAGCTCTTCCCCAATTCCCACGTATGCTGAGAATTCATTAGATTCAGACCTTTAAAATATTTAGTGCTCTGTATGTCAGCTGAAAAGCATTCTGAATCAGATTCATTCTTTGTGGATAAAAATCAGACATACTGTATACATCCATACTCATTTTCATAAGGAGGTTTTTTTGATACAATATTAATGTTAAATTGATAATCATAAATAAATACAAACAATAATACATAAGGAATGTCTACTGCAAACTGAATATATAATTTTTTAAAAAAAGTTAAATTTCCATTACTGCTGTGCCTACATTTGTGAGGACTGAAGAAAAGGTAACTGCAGAATTAAGAGTTAGGATTCGATCCTCCCCTCCCCAAAGTCTCGTTTTGCGTTACGGTAAGGACATCTCCACTCCAGCCAGCATCTCCGAACACCAATTGCAATTTCCAGGGTAAAGGCTTCTCCTTGCGTGTTGCTGACTCTGGCTGCTGTTAGAAGCTGAAGGTATCGGCGTGTTAGTCACCAGGACAAAAACCAGACTGTGGTCTTGACTCATGTCAGTTCTTGGCTGTGTTGTATGCTGATGCCTTCCTATGGAGTTGTCCCGGGTTCCTTCATTGGTCTTCGTCATTTCACCGCATCACTTCGTGGAAGAGGAGAGTTTGACAGACTGACGTTCATTTTTTCCTGGAAGTGGGGGCTTACTGGTGAGCACATCTATTTGGAAACGTTCCTTTCTCTTCCATCTAACACAGTTACATAAACTGAATCTGGAAAGATTAAAAACCCTCATGTTAACATCCAGCATAACCACGAGGAGGATGTCACTACATACTCCTGCTTCCTTCCAACACTTCAATTTTCCAAATGCCCAAGATACCCACAGTTCTCAAGCTTTGAACAGAAACAGAAATTCACAAACACAGCACATCAGGACATTTTTCCACCTATACCAGCCTTCAGAACATCTGCCTGCATTAAGCCGTTTTGTCCAACAACAAAACCTGCTCATCCATGCAACGCTGCCACGGTAACACGGATCGGTGCGGTTACATCGGGAGCTCAAGGCCACGTCTCACTTGGAGCCAGAGGAAGCACCCAAAGAAAAGCAGAATGCCCTGTGCAGTAAAGGACTGCTCTTTACACTACATATCCCTGAATTATTTCATTGTTTTGCTCATTTTATTACTCCCGCCCACCCCAATGCAAGAATTCCAGAGCGTATCTGTACCAGAATTTAACCCCCGCACAGATGAAGCCAAGCACCTCCTGCACAAAGCTGAGCAGCCTGCTGCTACCCCTGAGCTCCACACATTTCCCAAAGACATGGGAAGTACCAGGCAGAACCAGCTCACCCTCCCTGGCTGCAACACGAGCCTTGTGCGTCCTGGCTCTCGCGCTGCAGAAAGGAACCAGCGAACTATTTCCAGTGGGCTGAAGCAAATCAGGACTTTAAACAGTCAAGCGCACCAAGTGCCCAAGTCACTTCCACAATGCTTCCAACTCAATGCTTGTTTTTATTAATATGACTAGAAGTGGTTTTAAGAAAGTAAAGCTTGAATTAGAACTTTCATCTTTGTTGTATATCACAAAACCAGCATCTCCCCAGAATAATGGACAATACCTAAGTTGTTCTACAAGAAATCCTGGAGAGAGAGCTCTGCAAAGGGGTCCTTTCCTGAGGCTCTGTGAGGACTCTGACTGGAAGGGCTGGATGCTGCAGACAGCTAGTAGGAAAGACGACAGAGAAAGGGTAAGAGAAAGAAAAAAAGGTCTCAGAATGACAGAATATGAATGTGTAATGAAAGGACAAGGGGAGGTTAAGAGGCAAACCTGGCAGCAATCAGCTATTACAACAAGGTGTTTGGTTGTATGGAAAACAGAAAGCCTCTTCTGTGGTCGGTGTAATGCAGAAACAAGCTGGATGCGTGCCTCCAGAAAGGAAACTTCAAGTGGCATTTGCCAAATCAGCAGATAACCTTGCACTTTCACATCACTTTTCTTCAAAAGATGACAAAACATTAAGCCTGACCTGGTGCAATATGTTTGCACTCTCCCTGCTTTACTGGCAGAACTGAACCGGCAGGCAGACAGGGCTGGTGGCCTGGCCAGAGCATGGCAGCTCTCCAGAAATCCTTCTGGAGAAGGAACAGCTCTCAGCATCTTTTCCTCTCAAAATATGACATGTCTAAGAAGAGGACAGAGAGCAGCTAACGGATGGTTCTTGGTCCAAGGCCTAGAAGGAGAGCACAGGACATGTTCTGGGGGCAGAGGGAACAGGTGAGAGCCTGTCAGCTGCCATTTAAGCGAGGAGCAAAGGCTGACACCACTGGTCCGTACACTACCAAAAGTCACCTCACTGCCAGGTATTTAAAGCACCACGCTGCAAACTCAGCCATGCATCATTTACAAGCAGGGCTCCTGGCTTCGCAGCAGCTGCTGCTGGAAGGGGCCAGTAATCCACACACTGTGACAGCGGGAGTGCCTGCAATTTGTTTTCTTGATTTTCTTAAACCTTGTTTCCTTTTCATTACTGCCTTCCCAGTTATAAATGCTGCTTTATTATGTTTGCTCTCCCCCCTCACAGAGCTCTCATGTCTCTGTGGTTACAAGTTGAACAGCCAACCTGCTCCATTTCTGATTCCACCGCTTTAACAGCCCACTCACAACTCAGCCACAGACGAGCAGTGCCTACCTGCAGCCACACACACTGCAAAAACCACCCCATGAAGATGCGTTTCCTTTGAAAACGTGGAATGTCTGCCAACCCACGCGTGACAGACCATGCTTATGGGAACTGCTTGCAGTAGTGCCCAGTGTATCTATTGCCATTGCGAATTTTGTGTTTTTCATGTTAATGTCTTGGAAGAACATACAGGGAGGAGTTTTTAGAATCAGCACTCTCTGGACTGAAATCTCTCCCTCCCTCCTAAAACCCTGCTGCCAACGAGGCACTCCGGTCCAGTCCCCATAAACAAGTTATGGAAAAGTCATGAGACAGAATGGAAGTGCTTGAGAAGCACTTTTAGGACATCAGAAGCTCTCTTTCAAACCCAGCTCTTCCTTTTGGAAAGCTGCAGCTCAGCCCCACCACTCTCCAGGATTTGACAAGCCTAACAGAGTCGTAAGTTGCAACTTGGTTTCATGACACATTCTTCCTCTTCATGGTCAAATAGCTCGAAACTACGTGTCAAAAATCCTGCTAAATTGATATTAATTGGAGATTTGCCAAATCAGGTCCAAAGCAATGTCCCAGTTTGAAAGCAGTGTGGAAGCCTGGTAGGGTCAGAGCTCTGCCATTTGCATAACATCAGCACATAAGGAGAACCAGCTGGAACTTCAGGAAGCCTCTTCACATAAAATACTGGAAGATAAAGCTTGACCGCGGTGCCCCCTAGATGCCCCGGCCAAATTCAGACGAGGCAAGTACATACATTCTTTAACAAGACTGCTCTAATTATTAAGAAGGATGCCTAAAACCAGTGTAAAGCACTGTTAGACATGGGTTCCTACACTGCATCCATCTCTACTGCTTATATATACAGAGGGTGCCAAGAAGATGTATAAAGATGTTCCCTCATCTGTGTATTAATTTTCCAAGTTGCCAGCTACCTCCATAGCCTCAGACATTTCTTGAAGCACTGTTTTTCCACTCAAGTGACCACAAGAGTTTAAAGGTTCATTTGTGTGTTCTTTGACTGATTTTTCTGTTAGGTGTGTATACATTTTTTGTCACCCTCTGTACATCTGCAAACAAGAACATACCACAGCAGTTTAAGGAGAAGCATTCAAAAATAACAGCACAGGCGACCAGTTTCCCTAGTGCCACAGGTCTAGAACAGAAGGTAGCATCTTTACCACTCAGTGCTTGTGTGAAATGCTGGACCAGGCCCTAGGCCCCACCTCTGACAGCAGCCATCACTGCTCACTGCTTCCAAAGGTACCACCGTCCCAGTCACGGGATCAGAGAGGATCCCATCCATAAGCAAGTGCCACGCTGAGTCTCATCAGAGCTAGACGCTGTTGTTCTCTCATTAAACAGGTCTGGCAAGCTGCCCTAGCATGTAGTTCAGGGTTCACGTGCCGGCAGCAGCAATCAAAGCCCACCTCCCAGCACTGATCCGTCCTGAGCTTCACCGCACTCATTTGCACATCTCCCTCTTCTTCGTCAGATCCTTCCCATTACTGTCTCTGCACCCTTCGGACCCGTTAACAACTGCAGCGTCACAATTCATGCAGATGCTGGGAACAGGCACTTTCTTCATTCCATTTTTAAGTTTACGCCTTCCAACTACCCAGCTGCTTCCCTCCTCAGGCCAGGTCTGCTCTGGGGCAATCAGACCAGAGCACTCAACACTTCCAGGCCCAAAGCCGACCTGCCAGCACTGTACCACTTTGTATCAGCCACCACGAAAGGTTTCAGTGGTGAAGGCTCAAGCGCTGCTGCTGTCCACTAGGACACTCAGGCCTCACAGCGGTTTATTTATGCTCTAGGCAGCTGTGCTTCATTTTAATCTGACTTGTCTCAACAGTCCTGCGCTTGCCGCGCTGGATTGCATCTGCCATCAGCTCTGGCTCCTCTAACCCTGCCTGGAGCTTTGGCTCAGCCCGGCTCCCTGCCCCACCACTCACTTTTCTCACTCCACTGGAACTGAGTCAGGCTGCTCCAACCGTTCTCACCACATTGGGCAGAACAGTGGTCTGGAGCTAGGAAAGCCTGCTCCTTTATCATTATGAAAACTTACTTTTTCTCAAAAGGGAACTACTGGCCCTAATGCACAAGAAGTGATTTCTGGGAATAAAAGGTAAAAATCAACTAATTTTAAAACTAGGAGCATCTTCACTACCAAGATTTTCAAAGCAGCAATGGTTCCAGTCTCAATTGTTTCAAATTATTTTACCCTTAAAAGCAAACAAAAAAAAAAAACCCCAAACAACAAAAAACCAACCCCACCTTTGCTTTTAACAGGAACAAGTCAAAATCAAGTAGCATAAATGTTAACAGAGTACTTGAGAGAAAACACCCATGTAGGCAGGGAAAGTCTGTTTAGTAAGACAAATCCTTCGGAGTGCCAGGCTACCAGCACCAGTTGTCCACTTTCTTCACAATTTAAACATCTGCATGCCAATTTCACCGGGCTGTTTACAAAGTAGTAGGGGACCACAGGGCACTACCAATGAGCAACTAACTTTTGGCAACAACTCCATAATGTTCTCTGCGCTTTTAAACGCCTTCAAGTTTCTTTTCTTCAGACAGAAGCTATGAGATCTAGCAGCTGACTGGAGGTAGGTGACAGAATCTGGTGCTTTAAAAGTATTAAAAGAAAACAGCTGTGACCCTACAGACAAACCTGCGTTAGAATGATGGTGTTCAGAGTGACCCATGTGAGACACAGGCTGTTTGAATTGTGTACTTTCAGACAAAAGTTAAACTTACTCCAAAGAACAACTTTTTCTTTATTTTCCTACTTCTATTTCTGGCACAACAGGAGCGTGAACTAAACCCAAACAGACATATACTCTCAGAGGAGCATAAAGACTGAGGATGCAGTAAATTCAGAGTAATATTGTAATCCTCCCCTGTTGGCATAAATTAGTAAATGCTCTCTGCTGTGTGTGGGGAAGAATTTCTTACACACAGCCTTTGTTTTATTTAAGTTGCCTTACTGGTGTCAGATTTCTGACAACACCTACAAGCAACGTACAGCCTGTGTCTCAGGGAAAATCCTTCCTAGGCATTCACTAAGTGCTGACTCAAAGGGTGTGCTTCCAATCAAATAAATTTTTGCAGGAACCAAACGTTGTCAGATAGGCACATGAAATACAGCCCTACACACCTCACTTGTGATTAATTTCTCTTTTTCCTTTTATGACAGCCAGCCGAGATCCAACCTAAACCAAGCCCTGCAGTGTCAAATGAAGCAGGAAGGCTCAGCCTGGCTGTTTACACCTACCTGTCTGTAACTGAATGAGGCAGGCAGAGGTTTATTTTTTTAAAAGGAAATTTCCAAACTGTAGTCTTAGGAATTGCTGAGAATTCCTATCCCTTGCTCTCTATCAAGTGGCAAGCACATCTGTTTCCTTAAAATAGTATAAAACCCCGTACAAAAGTTACCTATGACAGTGAATGTACAAATCAGCTCTCAGAAGTCCAAAAGAAAGTCAACTGAAAGCTGCATTTCTAGCTAAATAAAGTGTCCCTTTCAGATAATGCCTTCAAAAAAGTCTGTACGCATAGGTCTAAAATGAGAAGAGAACGGATGCAGCCCTCTGGAAGCATGGAACTCCTGTTAAGGATCAGAATGAAGCACTGGAGAAAGGTTTGAGGCCTTTCCTTCCAGTGCACTGCTGAACTCTTCTCCCTCCACACCAGAGCCCCAAAAACACATGCTCCTGTACGTGTTTTTATACCTACACATGAGCACGTATTACTTCACTTAGGGGAGGTTCACATCTGTGTTTTTAAACAGCCACCTACAAAGACAGAGCTCTTTATAGGAAGGTCAAAATATGCCCCCCCCCC
>VXAV01009424.1:551975-563031 GCA_013399715.1 Alectura lathami | reverse complement strand
GAAAAACAAAGACACTGAATGTTTCTGTAAAGTATTCCTCATAAATTTACCTTCTTTATGCAAGATAAAAAATATAAAACAAAAACATCAATTATTTTAGTACCGTCGAAAGATTAGGAATACCTCAGGTGGCCAGATTACATTCTGACATGGAGAAGCATGGAAGAGAGCTGGAAGCAGTTTCCTCAAGTTACTCCTCCAAAAAAAAAAAATCTGTCTCAAAAAAAACACAGATAGGCTATGGAAGACCCTCCCCCTACTGCTAAATCTCTGTTAACTATGTGCATCATCCTTGTTCTTTACCAAAGTACTTACAGTTATTTATTAAGAACTAATCCTTGTGCTTTTTCAGGAAATGCAGCTTGCTGGATACAGAATCTGGTTCAAGACTACCAGCCTGCAGATCGCTCCCTCCACCTTCAGGCTAGCTGAGCTGCTCTCAGATACAACCAGAGCAAGATTCATACTATCCCAAGATGCCTGACCAGTCATGCCTTCCGTTAGACACTCCTAAATACTAAAATTTTATAACACTTGTTTAGCTGTTTTTGAGCACGTTATTTGCTTCATTTGTTCCCACTTCTTTACCCGTAAAGCTGATATGTTTGTTAAGTGTTCTACAAGTACTTTTTTTTTTTTTTTTTTCCAACACTGAAAATTTACTGCAGTGTGAATCATTGTGATTTTTGGGCAGCATTAAGTAAAGCTGATCACTCAGAATATGAAAGTAAATACTGCTTTGTCTAAAAATTGCAATCAGGCAATTAAAGAAGTAGTTATTCCTACACATAAGTACAAATTTTTGCAATTCCACCTTGAAAACTAGCCTTTTTGGCTTCCAACAGAAAATTTGATGATACAGAGAAATAAAAGGGCCACAAATACTGCAGCAAAAAAACACCTCAGTGAACCGGAAATACTTGGATTTCATTCAGCTTGCTGTGACAGCTCACTTCAATCTTTCTGTTTTCCTGAAATCAGTGAGATTTCACCTAACAATTAATGACAATATGGTGCAACCCTTGTTCTCAGACTTCACAGAAGAGCCCAACTTAGGCCATCTTTTCTTCCAATTTGTCTTAAAGGAATACAACACTCGCAAGTCAAAAGCATCCACCACTAAGAATTTATAGGATTTTTTTTCCATGAAGAACAGATCAAAAACTTTGAACAGCATACAGCAACAAGGTAAGCAGCAATGTGGGAAAAGATAGGTGAATAAAAACAAAACAAAATGAGTATCTTTGTGACAATTCCACCATCAGGTTGTAACAAGCCATTTCAGAGACCCCGAACTGCAGACAGGAATTTCTTTGATGGGATGTCCTGCAACTCTTAAAATCCTGTCTGTAACAGTAAAAAATTCAACTTAGCATAGCTCCTATTTTCTTTTAGAAAATGGGCTTAGATGATACAAGCTAATCTTCATGTTCTCACATCTGAGGATGTTTCAAGCTATATGAAGCTAAGTGAGATAAACCAGAAGACAAAATATTACATGGGAGTTTGAGTCAGGCTCTGGGAAAAGATCAAATCCTAGTCCTGGTATGAGCCATCACTCCAGGGCATGTTGTCCAACACACGCACCTTTCAAAATGCAAAGGCCAATATTTTTAACAAAGGTCCTTTAGGAGAACAAAGCAACAGGACCTGACAGGAACCACCCCTTCTGTGTTTTGGATATGGAACAAAGGAATCAGACTGACACACAGCATCCAACCTTTCATTAAGGTGACTCTAGCTGGTTTCTGTTTAAACACAGTAAACAAAAATGTAATTTCATGGTGATCAATTAGTAACTCTTCCAAAAAACAGTCATTGAAGGTATTCCTAAACCTTGCTTAGCAGCAAGGTTAACACCCCCTCTTCCATCTGGTTCAGACAAACCATCACCTGTTCCAGTCCACAGCTGTTGGCAAGGTATTACAGAAATAGCATCAATACAGAGCACTAAACAGACATTGCACAGCTGCGCAAATGGTCAGAGTGATTTCATGCAGCAGATACCTTTCTCAAGTTCTGTTGCAAACCTCTGTTCTAGTTCAGTGCACTGCTAAGGAGTGTATCAACCCAAATACCAGAACTAGCAAGAACATCCCAATCCCTTTCTCTTAAAAGCAGTGAGGTTGAGTAAGGTAAGATACTTGTAGCACAGAAGCCTTTTCTGTGGTATGCAGCAAGATGTAAACAAGGAATCCTGAAATGGGGAGATACTCATTTCTCAGACTAAAGTCTTGCTTAAGCACAAACTGAAAAGAAAAAAAAAATGAATTGCTTGTGACAACACAACTAGCATAAGCACTACTACAGGAATCAAAATTGGAGCCAATGTAATAACACACTTCTGTAGCCAATAACAGGCCTAACAGTTCACACAATGCATTCTGATTTCTGTGTTTGTGGTGAGGCTGTATCCCATTACCTACCTCCAAATAGACCAGCTACAGAAGAGGGCTCATTGCGGAAATGAGAAGCATTAGGGTAAGCTTGAGGACCACAAAAAGAATCTGATAAGGCATGTCACACAGAAGAGAGAAAGCCAGGAAAGGAGAAGAGGGAGAGTTACAGAAAGAGAACTATGATGCACCATCCACTTGCTATTTAACTTCAGGTCAGTCTATAAATCCACATACACTCTAATTAAACACAGAAATAACAGAATGAAATCAATACAAGTAAGACATACAGGAAAGAAACAAGTTTGCATTATCTATACACTAAGGGGAAGTTCCAACATCACAGCTATGGTAGGGTAACTACTTTTTTTTTTTTTTTTTCCCCCAAGCAAATGCCATGTTTTACACCCTTGGAAACAATCAGTGTAAAAGCTTCAAGGCATTTTCTGATACCTGAAGGATAATGATACAGCCCAACAGTGCATTCATGTTTGGTTGCCACAAAGGGATTTAGGTCAGTAAATGGATTGTAATGATCTAAAGAATCAGAAAGAATTATTTTAAATCCACATTCACATTGTTGTAGCACCTTGTTTGTGCTACTGCTAAAACTGCATCTACTAATCATAGGTCAGCCTGTCAGGGAGTTGCATGTTGCCTCTAGGCATAACTCTGGAAGGCAAGGCAATGTAATAATGCCACCCATCTGCGGTGGCGTCACGGCTGGAGTCCTGAGGAATGTCCCACAGACCAGTGAGTGTCCCAAAAGCCCACCCAACTGTGTGCTCACAGCCCTGCACTGCCAGAGCTTTTTGTGTGACTGCAGAACTGTAGCAGGAAGCTGATCTGACTGAATAACCACCCAAGTGAAAAGCTGCATTTCAAATGGGCATTCTACATTCACCTGCAGCCACACAAACTGTACTGGAAACATGGGAAAAAGATTAGAAACAGATCAGGTTATTACACAGTTGTAACAACTTAAAGTATTTGCAAACTACTGGCTCAGCCAACTAAACCTCAGCAGGAATTCTGGAAAGAAGTTTCACAGCAGGAGTTCTGATCTGGAGACTCCTTTCTCCCCTCAATAATAGAAGACAAGCTGGGGAAGGAGTCAAAACATAGGTGGCACGACCATACCTATAGAGATCCTTTGTTTTAATCCCTGTTAATAAATATCAGAGCTACCAAATATCTTTCTTACAAGGAAGTCTGGATTCTGAGATCAATTCTAGTGAGGTTCAACCTGAAAAATGTCCTGTCTGGGGCAGCGAGTCTTGTCTTAAACCCAACTTTGCCTAAGAACAGAGCTGACATGTCATTAACTGTTATTTTATTCTAAGAAAACTGCATTAACAATTACAGTAAGCTCCTACGTTCAAAAAGAACACTTCAACGTGAGGAACCAAAAAGAAACATTTTCTTTATATTCTCAGGCACATACAGCATTTTACCTTAGAATTCCTTAAGCGTAAGAGACTTGTGTTGAAACACACTCAAACAACTGCTTTAACTGTAACTAAGTTCCTTTACATAAGCAAAAACACCACTTAGGTTAATATCAAGCACGGATATTAACACCATTTTCATGGCACAAGTACTAAATCAAGTTCTAACATTGCACAAGACAAGCCCCAAATGACCAGCTTTTTAGTTTCTCAAAAGCCCCGCAAATACACTTTAGAAACGGAAATACTAGAATTCTAGGAAATAGGTAATTAGTTTAAAATGGTACTTTACCAACAAACATTTCATGTGTGGGTGTCCTACTGGTGAAAGTAGAAACATCAGAAGACACAGACAGATGAGCAGCATCGTTAGTTTTTGTAAGGAAAGGATTTAGGTTTGGAATGGCATCATCAACATTATCAACAGTAGCAGAAAAAGGATCTGTCCAATTCCAGAAAGCAAGAGAAAGAAGAAAAAGGGAGATGGATTTAGTTGTATGTTGCTTCCTAGGTATAGAAGAGTAAGAAGAGTTACGAAGAGTCCAGGAAGTATTAGTTTTCTCCTGACATCTCCAGATTAGGGATGACCTAGCTATTCATTTAATTTTCAAGTTGTCCAGAACTATCCATTCATTCTCTGCTCAAGAAAGAGACTACAGGCATTAGAGCTACCCATTTATTTTCAAAATTAATACCATCTTGGTCTTATAAAATGGCTTTAAAAATAAATTAAAAAGCAAAACCAATGAAGCTGTTAACTTGCTCACACCATCTCCCGATCTTCAGACTTTTATATGCTTTGTTACTGAGCATAACAGAATTCTCAAAGAGCTGTAAATGCACTGAGGCAGCATACAGGAGAGAAGCACACTCCGTATTACCAACCAGCTTGTTGTGGACATGCCACTAGCTGCAAGTAAAAAAAACTGTTCTGCCTCAAGGGACAACAGTCTGGAGCAGTGACAAGTAAAAGGCTCCTTACTAAAAACTGACAGTGCTGGGAATGAAGGAAATATGGATCTATATGAGTGAACTCCCAGGCATCACAGGAGAGTTTTGAGGTTTCTTGAGGATGGATACAAGTGCTCCAGGACCCAACAGATAAAGAATAGGGAAAACAGAATCAAATCACTTACTGACAGAAAGAGGTGTGGTTTAGTTGTCTGGCTTCAAAATACATGAAACCTTGACTGAGAACTAAGCAGTCCCTGGCAAAGATCAACAAGAGTTGCATTGAGCCCTATATGTGCTTTTGCTTTATCACACTGCCTAGAGCTACAGCTTACTCTTCTAGGCAAAACCATATACAGACATGGCAGAGTAACAGTTGTAAGAGATTTCTTGAGTGCCTCACAGTTCTGACACTTTTTTTTTCTAAACCAGGTCAGATTACTGATTACCCACAACTCTAATTAATACTACTGTGATGTAGGCAGTTTCAGACTTCAGTCATTTTCTCTGCCTGAATCTGACAACCTGATTCTTAGCTATAAATCCTGTACAGTTTGATAACCTTTAGCTTTCAGTCATATGTTGAAGAAAATCAAGTCTTAAAATGATAAATGCAGGCTTAATACACACTTTCATTTTCTGTAAGCCTGATACCTTACTCAACAAGCCCTGATTTCTCCCCTGGATTGCTTGGCTACATAGCAAGTACCCAAACAGGCCTTCTTATAAATCATCCAGTTATCAGAGTAATCAACAGTAAGTAAAAGCTAAGCACCCTAAGTAACCCTCTATTTGTAACACACACCAGCAATACAGAATCTGCTGTCTTATGCACGCTTTAGGCAATACCATTACCACCTGAAGTACTTGGGGACATGGCAATCAGTCACCTGAAACTGAGTCCCCGCCTGCAGGTAGTTATAGCTGCTGCTAGGAATGCTGTTTCAGAATGTGCAGAACAGATCAGACAATAAAACAGATCAGATTATACTTAATCAACTTCTGTTTGCTTGTTCTGTTGTGGTTTCACATTCTTCTGATTCTAGTGGTTCTCCTTGCAATTGGAAAAAACCCAGTCAGATAGGACAAACTTTTTAATTCCACACTGATACAGACCGGGTTTGGGTAATTCGTATCATTGCATATTCAAATTTTTAAAAAATGATGTTTCTCCTGACAGCAATACTTAAAACATTTCCAGAGCCCAGTTTCAGCCTTGGCATGGCATCTGCTTGTGTCACTGGAATCACTCTGCACATTCAGGCTATCCTAAGGCATTAGTAATTCAGGTGCATTTTAAAAAGCAATTTGAGTTTTGCAAGCTTCTACCTTTAAGTTATCCAGCTAGAAGTAACTTACCCAGGAGAAGACTGATACAGGTTTTTCTGTGGCATCTCTTACATTTAAAAATAAACTGAAAACATGCGATTACAGAACCCATTCTCTGGGAGTTACTACTACCTCATTAGCTTCAACATTTTTGCAAGATAACAACCAAAAATAATGCCTTCATCCCTTTGTTACATACCTAAAAGCTGCTGTAAAAAAATTGTAAGCAGTGATTGTAGTTCACTGCAAGCCCATTTGTGCCTGCTTCCATATTCTTCAAGTGACCGTACAGACCAAATACAAACATGTCAGAAAACTACCTAAGGGAGAGATGCTGTGCAGTGCTTAGAGCACAGGACTGGAAATAGCTCAGGTTCCATTCTTGACTTGCCATACGACTTCATGCAAGTCAGTTAATTGCTCAGATTCCCCCATCTGTAAGATGAGAAAAGCACTTCTCATCTACCTCACCTGTGTGAAGTGAGTTTTCATGTCTGTAAAGCTGGACAGATGACTTTTTTTTTTTTTTAAAAAAAAAAAGAAAGGTTACAAAAAAAAAATCAACCTAATGATCCCAGATTTTCAACCTGAAACTTCAGGAGACAATCTGAAATCTTCACTGCTGATTAAGTATTAGAAGTATTTAGAAATGTGTCATTAGGAAGCAGACATATCAATGACTGTTACTGAGGATTGTTACTAGAAGTAACATGCAACATTGGTCAAAGACAGACTTCCACGCCCAATTTCAGGGTAATAAAAAAAATAAAACCACTACATTGTGACACAACCTTCATGAGGAAAACAACTTCACTTCTCTCATCTGTGAGATAATTAGGACAAGATGAAACAGAAGACATTCCTGAAAGCAAACAGGATGAGCCAAAACATTTCTCTCCATTTCTGAGCTCTAAGCCTAATAAGCATTGAAAGTTGCACGCATAACTTGATACGCTCCACACTGCAGCTTACTCAGAAGATCCTCTGCTCAGCAAAACTAAAGGACAAGTCAAATAAGCTTTTTAAGGTACCACATATATTAATATTGCTTCCATCAACCAGAATTGTGTATTTTCTTATACTGGTTTGTAGGAAAGTGACACAAGACAAAATAAACATCAAAGCAAACAGGAAAGAAAAATACATACAGTGCTTATTATAAAGATAAGATAGATAAGTGGAAAGATCTTTAGGAAAAGCTATAGCTCACGAAGAGAAATCATAAAGTCTCAGAACAGTAATATTTTACATGGTCTGACAGTGATAGTGATAAGACAAGGGGGAACGGCTTTAAACTAAGAGAGGCGAGACGTAGGTTAGATGTTAGCAGGACATTTTTCACTCAGAGCGGTGATGCACTGGCACAGGCTGCCCAGAGAAGCTGTGGATGCCCCATTACTGGATGTGTTCAAGGCCAGGCTGGATGGGGCCCTGGGCAGCCTGATCCAGTGGGCAGCAACCCTGTCCACAGCAGGAGGGTTGGAACTGCATGGGCTTTAAGGTTCATTGCAACCCAGGCCATTCTATGATTCCATTCCAACACCCATAAAGCTTTCTGAAGCAGCAACTCCCATTTTTCCATAGCATATAAAAAGCTACCTGGAAACACCACATAAGATAGTAAAATCTGAAACTAAGCACCATTTATGAACTAAATTTTAGAAGAAAATGTAGTAAAAGTAAAAAGAGCTTTAAGAGATTTTTTATCTTCCATCAGTATAATCAACAGTGCAAGCAACCGGTATCTGTTACCCACACCAGAACTATTCTGGAACACTGCAAAGCAGCAGAGAAGAATGACCAAATGCTTTAAGACTAACTAACCTTGAAGTAACTCTTAACAGCTTTCTAGAACACTCTTGCCTTGCCTCCCTGATTTAAGGACATGTCTGGATCAGTAAGATTATTTACCATCCTAGTCCATCCTAGCAACAGGGCAGAATGACAACTTAGGTGTTCTGAAATAAATTTCTGAGAGATTTTCCTTCAAAATTAAGCTCTTTACTTAGAGAGATCCAACTGCAGAACTGCAGCTTCTTGGTTTTTTTTTTTTTGTTTTGTTTTGTTTTTTGGCATTAGTCACAGCTAATTTCCTTTTTTGGTTAATAAGAAATTCCCACTGTATGTCAGAGGTGCCTCATTTTGCCTTGGAAACCTAATTTTGGATTGTCTTGCCTTCTACACGCATTTGTCTCACAACTGTCACTTTTCAGGCCTCATCCAAATTCTTCTCTTATTATGACTGCAAAATTGATTCAACTTTAGACCATTTAAAACATGGATTAAAGGAATTCCATATTCAACTTGAGTATAAAGTTTAGTATCTGACAGACATTCCTCACAGCTCAGTGGCCCCTGAAGACAGCAGTTTCGAAGCTGACTCAGCTGGTCAACTAAAGGAACATTTCTATTAAGAACTCTTAAATTAAGATTGTTTGTAAATCACCATATGCTTCTACATTATTTTCGTCTGTACCCAGATCTGACTTTCTCCACTCCTTTAACCCACTTTTAACTTGTCTTTGCAAGTTCTCTTCACAAGTTTTTATGGAAGAAACTACCCACAGACTAGGAAAACGTTTCACAGGAACACAGCCATAGCAATTAGAACCTTAACCTGATTCAGAGTTCTTACCTCCCCAGGTACTTCCTACTTGTGGGGCAGCAGAGATTGGATGTACAGATGGATGAAAAGTTGGCTGCAAATCAAGCAGATCATTTGGCAGCTTTGAAGTGCTGCAAAGACAAATTAATACAACTTTTTGAGCTGCATCCCGGTTTTCAATTAAGGCAAATACTAGCAACTGTCAACAGTAAAGAAAGCTTTGTAGGAAATTAGATGTTGCAAAATTTGACCCAACTAAGCCATAATCATGAAGTCTGCCCGATTTCACATTTTGTTTTGTAGAGAAGCGTAAATATAGTAAGCTCTGTTATTGCAAGCAACTTTTGCTAATGCTATCTAAAACATAAAAAGATAACCAGCCTTCTCATCTTCCTAACACCAGGGCTAAAACATCTTTAGTTCAATAACCTTCAGCAGCTTTCAAATAACCTCATGAAAGGCCCCTAGTATACGAACAGACTGATGCATTCAAGCATCTTTTGAATCAGGGCTGGCAGAGTTTAAAGGCTAGAAGGGACATCAGTTTGTACTATTTCATCTCAACAGTGATCAGAAATGGCATTTTGCCACCACTGCTCCCACTGAGAAGTAGTAGGGTCTGGCACAGCCCCATGACATGAAGAGAGTCGAGATTACTTTCAAGTGAAGCTTGTTCAAGTTAATGACAGGGATTAATCACAAACATTCCATCCAGTAGCAAGCAACTGAACTTGCAATCCCACAAATCCACTTCATGGCAGCTTCTGCTGTAAAATCCGTTCTTTGCTCATTGCAGTCATACTGCCAGCAACTGAATTTAAACACAAACTAGTGTTTGTTTTCCAAAAGAAAATGCTCTTGTCTCCAGCATGAAGCATTCCTAGCCATTTGAAGCTTTATGAAATGTTTTTGTTTCAGACCGTTTAAGAAGAAAGATCGAGCATTCAAAGTTACTAGTTCAGTGCATAAAGCTATTTGAAATATTCTGGCCTCTGCAAGGACATTTAAGCAATTTTCAAGGAAGTTTTTCAGTTACGAACACTGACAGATTCTCAAGCTCCTTATACATGATTCAGCAATTTCCCACATATGTGCTGTCAAGTAACTTCCTACAGCAGTTTTCTAGTGGGGAAAGAAGGCTGTAGAAGTGCTGACTACTCTTAAAGAACAGCAAAATGTGAAAAGGGGCAAGTAGATTCTCGCACGAACTAATGGAACAAGCAATCCTCCTTTATGTTTAGGATCAAATTCAAAGACAATATGTCTTTGGAGAGCTATATACTTCTGTCCTCATAGAAGCACTGTACTCTCTGCTGCTGATTTATTTGACAGGTATTTTATACAATGAAGCTCACACACTTATTCACACAGTTCTTGCTAGTCAAAGATTAGGACTGGGGTGCAGTCAGTACTCTTGCACCATCTCCGCAAGTTCTTGCAGACAGATGTTCCAGATACAACTCAAATCTGTAAAACCTTCCTCTCTTCAACCCTGTTCCAGGCTTTCCTTTCTCTGAAAGCCTACCCAGAACACTTGTTATCACTCCACTTTTAAAGATCTAGAAACACAATGTTAAGTTCAGTGTTATTGTTTAGACCTCCCATACTGAATTTTTGACTTTTCCTAAACTAGCTTGTAAAGGTTTTCAGTGGGCAAAGCACGTGTATTTGCAAAAACTGTTCTGCAAACAGAGGATGAAAATACACTTTCTACATTTTTTTTTTAATGCCAATTTTCCCCGTCAGCTTTGAACAAAACATTTCACATCACTAACAAACTCCAGACCCAAACAACCTTCTCCAGTGTATGCTCTGCAGAAGTTGAGATGAAACCCTGGCTGTTCCCCATCTCACAGAGAAGCAACACCACTGAAGCATACCTGTTTGAAGAGCTAGGGGTAGAAAAAATATCAATGACTGGTGTAGTCATTATGCTTCCTGCTGCAGTTGACACGGGAGAAGCTGCAGTTGTTAAAGAGGTATGAGGTTTCTTTGCAAGTTCTTTTAGACGCTGCTCCTGTTGGGAAAGTGAGCTGGCATTAGAAATCCAGAAACAGTATTTGTGTATATGAATTTCGAGGCAATTAAAACAAAACCGAAACATTTTTTTTTTTTTTTAATTATTCCACACAGTAAAGTGTCAGTTTCTAAAATAAGATAGTTACTAGAATCAGTGGTGCCCCAAATACTTCAGAAACATTCACAAGCTGTTTGGCATATGTACATAAGGCTACCTCCAGCACTTTGCCAACAGTACACATTCAGTATTTATAACTTTGGATTTTTGCTTTGCTCCTTCAAGAATATTAATAAGCCATCAATAACAG
>VXAV01009424.1:510128-541552 GCA_013399715.1 Alectura lathami | reverse complement strand
AAAGCTTAAGACCCAAAAAGCAAACACAGCAGAAGTGTATAGACTATTTTGGGTAAGTGCCAATTAGCCCAGCAATGATGCTTAATGTCAACATGAAAAGTTTGCCCTCTTGTGGCTTACTTAGCTTCAAAGGAGAGATCCAGTATATTTCATCAAAACTCTGCAGCTAACCTGCAGGAAAAACCTCTGTGTGAATATATATTTTTATATGTATGTGTACATGTATTTTTTAAAAAACTTAAATCTCACATTCCAGCCACTCAGTTACATGAAACACAAGGACAATTAAGGCAAACTAAAATTAGAAATTTTGGTCCTCTCTACAAAATTCTACTTGTAATTTTCTTAAGCTATTCCTCAACTCCAAAATTCATTTAGCTTACATTACACTGACTGTTTGCAATAAAAAGCAATGTTTACAAACACTTTCTAATAAAGCCTAAATCGTACTGTGTTTTTGTTTGTTTTAATGTAGGAAATCCAAGCAGCTGCTGTGCTTGGCATCTTGAAAACTCAAGTGGAGACAAAACAAGCTTATTGCTTTTTGTTTAAATTGGGAGTTTGTTTGTTTGTTTGTTTAATTGTACTACAGTATGTGGTGTTACTCAGATGCTCACACTCAAAACCAGCCTACAGGCACACGCTTCCCTTTACTGCAAAAGGCTGGGTGATGAAGGCTGAAATCAGTTAAGAGCTGAGTTTTAAATAAAAGTGACACCACAGCATTCAAATCCGCAGTCAGGTCAACACACAGATCCAAGCATTACAAACTCTGAAGTAAAAAAACCTAAGTAGATAAATACAATAAACCCTATGTTCGTGCAAAGTTAGACACAAACCAGGCAAAAGTAAGGATTTTCTTTTAAAGAATTAATGGAAGAATTTAGCTGACATTTATAAGAAAATAAATGCTTTGAGTGTTCTCAGACATAACATTTTCTGTATTACCTCATTTCCATACACCATTAGATGATGGGTTGTGATGAGAGATTTGAAGACCACCACCCAGCTACTGTTGGTAGTTCTTTCAAACAAACTGTCTGCCAGCTGTGGGATGTTCACATTCATCTCATTCGTGCACTGGATTAAATCTGCAATGCAACAATAATAATAAAAATTCTGTAAGTTCTATGAAGGAAGATCAACGAAATGCAAAAACTCATTACATTCACTTCATAAAGTAGTATTTTCTATGAAAATTGAGGGTCTTTCCAAGGAAAAAAAAAAAATAATTTCTTGAAAAGCAGCCTTCTAGAGCCTCCTAACACAAAATTTGACTCCTCTCACAGCCAAGATTCCAGATCCTCCACTGTTTTTGCAGTTGCCTTACAAGGTCCTGGAACAGAAGCACCACAGCAATTTATGCTCTGAGGGAGAACTCCCAGCTTCAAACACCCAACACTTTAAAGAGCAAAGAGTTCTTACTTGTTACTATTTAATGAATTTCTGCTGGAAGACTAGCAGTAACTGCAACATACGAAAGCTCAGATTTCTGGCTTCTTAACAGACCAGTGAACTCCTTCTAGCCACTGGTTCAATGTAAGTAATAAAAAATTCAAAGATTGCTTAGTCCTGTTGATTGCATTGCATCTCCTTCAGACGAGCAGAGGAATGTGCCTCTAGCCACAATGCCAGAGGCTGACAGATTTAGTTAAAACAAAGTTGGCTGTAACTAAAAACATGGTTAAAAGCACAGTAAAATACCAAGGTCGACAAAATGAAACAAGGCCATGCAATTTTTGTTCTGCCTAGGCTTCTGGTAGACAAGATCTAGTAAATCTTCAAAAAGTTGTTTAGCCAAGAGTTACCCTGTCTGTCTTTTAGATTTATTAGTGTCACAACTGTGTCACCATGAGGTGTCAAGCTTACGACATAGCCAATAACATGCAATGATCCATTAACTTAGTCGCAAATGCTGATGAAGGAAGTGATGACTTGGTCATGATGCTAAAAAACAAACAAGCAGCAACTATTTATATCCAAATGTGATGCAGCACAGCTTGCTAGCACTACGTATGAGGCTGAAACTTAGTTCAAGACAAGTACTGATGACATTTTACTCCTATCATCATCCCAAATACAGAACAGCCATTTTCACCCAGACTTAAAACCTCACCAATGGCCATAACTCACTAAGGATCAAGACTCAAGCCTCACACCTGCCTATCTATAGGATCCCAGGATTTTAAGCAGATGCTGTGTTTCCAGTTAAATATGAATACCAGTGTTAAACCTTTGAAGACAAAGTTTCCTACCCTGCTATTCATCATGAAGGACTCAAGACAGACAGGATTCTTTCTTCAGACACAAGAAGCAGGTAACACACCTACCATAACTGAACTGCTAGAGTCAGAACTCAAAAAGCTACAAGTTTAATAATTAAAGGAAGCAAGCAGGAAATGATTTCCACATTCAGAACGTGTTGAGATGGAGAGATTAGCCATTCCTTGACCCAGAAGTGAAACTGTGATGACTACAGGCATTCATGACCACATTTTTAAGTCATGGTTATCTATTACTGGATGATGACTTTTGGTGTGAAGACAATGTGAGGATATTACTCAGCAAGACATATGCTCTGAGCTGGATCATTAAAACCAAGCCCTGCAGGTTCTTGATCTCCAGGTCCTGCCGCTTAAGTAATAACATCAGTGGTTTTGTGCAAGGTTACTTGGCAGAAATGCACATTAAACACAAAGATACGCATCACACAATGTCCAGCCCCACATTTTGGCCTAAGAGGCACAGTGCACATTAGAAAGTGAGAACTTCTAAACATCTTTTTGCATTGTTTCCCAGTCAGCCACAAGGAGGTGCCACTTGAAGATCCACTACCTAGAGTTGCTAAAAAAAAAATTACACCCTTTTCTAGGTGGTATCTTATGCTGAAAGAAGTGTTTTTAAAAAGAAAACGTATTTCAAATCATGTTTTGCTATCTGTCGCTGCGCATAAAAGCGAACAGACTCTGTGACAGCAGCAGAAAACCATCCCTCACAGAACTGATGAGTATTTATATGAGAAGCATATGAATGAACCTGGTGGGCAGGGAAGAGAGGGCAGGCACATTTGGAGAGAGAAATATTAGCCCCCTGGGAGAAAACAGCAAGAACAGAGGTAAGCAGGCAAGTCTAGCCTTGAAGGGAAGGGAAAACAATTGCAAATGCAAACAAGGGGAAGAGTTACTGCAAAACCCCTGTTACTACAAAGTTAGTTTAGCAAAATAAGAAACTTTTTCTGTATAAAAAGCAGGTTGAACAGATGCATAAGAGTTTTACATGGATGTTTTTCCATCAGCACAGATGCTTAATAATCTGGTATGTTTTGATTAAACTGCCAACATTGTATGTGTTTCAGAGAAGCTGCGTTTATTTAAAAGCTTCTTTGAAACTATTTGCATGAGCAATGCTAATTAGGTAAAGAAATATTTGTACAGTTACATCCCAATGAGATCAGGCATTTTTGTGCCAACCATGGCATAAGAAAAATAGCACAGACACAGCAGTGGGGAATACAGCACCCTGCACCCCCCACTGCTGCAGGAAGGCCCTCACTCACAGCATGCTGACTTATCCTGTCCCACAGACACCCTTCATCAAGGCAGAGGAACAAACAATTATTTTCAACAAATACTTGCCTCACACCCGCCCATCAAAATACTAGCTATGTACTTTGAGACCTAAGTGTCCAAAACACCTTATCTCCAGAAGGCTAGTTACTGGGCATGGTATAAGCAATGCCACAGGCAGGTATACAACCAACCTTGGGGATGACAGTAAAGGGAAGGGCTTGAACCTTAGAAAAGAACAAAACAACTTTTGTTGTTGTTGTCTGTGATCATCTTGATGTAAGGGAGAACAAGGAGGGTTTATTCCTTACAGTCCCATCAATACCAGTAAAAGACAAGTCATTTTCTTGACCTTCTGCATTAATGTCCGCAACGCCTCACGGATGAAACAAAAGTCTCCTGGAAGGTACAAGCCACCTTCCCAGTTCTAAAAGCTTCTACAGCATAAGACACACAGCACAGGGATACTAAATAATAAACATTGATGATGTTGCTTACTTCTACCTTCCTTGAAACCAAGAACTAACTTCAGCTTGTCACTGGCTGAGACAGTGGCATGAGGGAAGCTCAGGCAGCAAATAATGCACAGCCATACCCCATGGATGTAGCTGGACACAGCCCAGAGAATGGCCAGAAGGATGGCCAGGGCTGAAGGAGAGGAGGTGTGCTTATTCCATCTCCTGAAGAAGGCTAAAGGGGGTGGGAAGGAATATAAGCACCATCTTCAATCAGACATTTCTGGGAGGCTTACAGCAAAAGGATGAGGTGCAGCAGATGTTGCAGCAAGGGATATTCTCATCAGAGAAAAAGATCTTAAATGAAAGTGGTCAGGCACTAGAACCCATATGGAAGCAGACCTTTTCAAGCTCACCCTGGTCAAACAAGTAGGTTGATTAGCAGATATTCTGAGGTCTCTCACAACATAAACTAATCCATGCCCTGTCTGTGGAAAGGGAATGAGAAAGTGAACACTGAAACAGAGAAGTAACTTAGAAAGTAAGCTAAAGCCCAGAAGAGTAGTCCAACAGGAATCTATTCCTAAAGTATTCAAAGACAGACTTGTGCAGGTGGTAAGACAGTTTGAAGAATGCCATTTTACCTTCCTGCAGCAATCACTCACCAAATTTCAGCAAAGACTTCAAAATTACACCATCTTCTCAGAAAACAGCTCTAGTTGGTTTTCAAATAGAAGCTACTGAATCATTTTTGAAACATCAGTAAAAGTCTTTACTGCTAAATGACTTTCATGCAATTCAGTATTTTGGTTTTATTTTTCCCCCCCCTTCTTTCAGTAAAGCAAGAAGTCTTTGCAAGGAATCACGACAAAGGACTGCTCTCCTGACTTTCTAGTAACTCCAAAGATGTGCAGTTACACCTGTACCCAAGCAATTCTATTACTCAAACCTCCTCAAGTTCATCAGCAAAAACTGTGCAGCATCATACTATAGATTATGCTGGGTGGGAAAAATATTTGCTCTCTGAACCAAGATATCTACAAACTTTACAACTGTTTAGGCTTCATTATAGAACAGAAACAAATGATTCATTGTTTTTTTTTTTCCTGAAACATTACACAACTGATAGGTATCAGGTCAGAGAAGTACAAAGGTGAAGAGTACAGGAAGACTGTAAATTCATACCCATGAAACAAGGAGCTCTCTGTAAACACAGTAACTCCTACCAGGCTGATTTGGCATAGCACCTACACTGCACCATGCACGTGGATCACAGAATCATAAAAGGTTCGAAAAGATCTCTAAGATCATCTAGTCCAACCGTCAACCCAACACCACTATGCCCACTAAACTATGTCCCTCAGTGCCACATCTACACATTTCTTGAACACCTCCAGGGAAGGAGCCTCCACCACCTCCCTGGGCAGCCTGTTCCAACATGTGGATGAGCCAACCCATGTAAGCGAGCATAGGGTTCCTGACTCACAGCAAACCCCAGGCAGCCAGGCTGGGCAATTAAGCAGAGGCATCCACTATGGATTATCCTGGAGAACCAGTGCGCTTCCAACACGTGCTTGTGCTCTGACTCCTGGCGCAGAACCCCATTCTGCACTAAGCATCCTCGTAACACAGAGCTATGAAAAACTCATTTCCTTCCCCACATATAAAGATCCCCAGGTAAGCTCAGCAGGTTTTTAAGGATTTCTATGCAGAATTTTACCTGTATTAGTTCAGTGATTAATGAAAATTTGCGTTGAAAATAGACTTCAGTAATGCAGACCATCATCTGACACAACCTGACAAGCAGACTGAATGTTAGCCAAAATCACACTTCACACACGTACCATGAGTAGCTGTGCCTCTCATTTCGAGCGTTTCTATTCTGAAGTATCATCCTGAAAACACATCCAAGAGTTTGATCTTCTAGGCCAGAAACTGTGCCCTTCAAAACAGGTCACGCAACTGCGACAAATTCCTATTTCTGTAACCATTGCTTTTTCATTTATTATACCAAAGATACTATCTAGAGTAAGAATCTAACCAGTTATATTCTCCAATATGTTGACTTTTTTTTTTTTTTTTAATCTTAGTGCACCCATCCAGTAAGCAGGCAATTGAAATATTGATCACTCATCATTAGTAGGCACACAGTGTCATGAGTTAGACACATTGCAGTCTCCAGGTTAAAGAGCACACCAAGTGTGAGTGTAAGGTAAATAACATCAGACAGGAGCTATTCTGTATTTATACACCCTCAGATACAGACAAAATTATTTCAGTCTCTCATATAAGTTTTGGTCAAACACAAATAAGCTTGAAAATGCCTAACTGCTTAATTCAACATGCTCATTTTCTACATCTATGGCTCATCAAGTTTGAATTCAGGTTTGCTATGACTACTAAAAACTCTTCTAGTGCAAGATTCAGCAACTGAAATTGCCTAGACCAAACTGCTGCAAAATAAGATTTTTAACACTTATGTGATAATTACTTTGGGAACTACATCAGAACAAGTGATTTATTTAACCATATTTCCAAGTAACAGTAGCAATGAAGGAGCTCATTATTCCACTGTTAATAAAAAGAAAAGTGAAAATATGGCAACACACGATTTTTCCAGATTAGCTAAGTTTAGTCTGAAACAGGACAAAATTTCCAGAATAAAAGCACTTTGCTCTTCATCCACATATGTGGAAATAGTAGTTTCATGAAGACTGGAAAAAGGGTCCTGCAATCCTGGAAAGCAACTGATATTCAGACTAGCTACAATTAGGACAGAAACCAATTAACCGGTCCTGCTAGGAATAGTTTGCATTGTAGGAATTAGCTCTATACATATATATATATTAAAAGCCTGTTATAAAATACAGCCCCAAAAAAAGAGTTCCACAAGCCAGGCAGTTTGGCTGACTATTGCTCCTGTTCAAAGGATCCAATCTTCCCAGTGAATCTATGCAGTATGAGTGGCATTGCTTGGCAGGCTTATTTTCTTTTCTGCCTGTTAGAGGTACTGCTGCTGGGAAATCTCAGTGTTCCCCAATACAGCTCACAGGAGTCAAGCCTGTGTTCAACAGCCACCCACTGCCACAGAAATTGGCGTCACCAGCACAGCATAACACCTATGTACAAGACATAATATGGAGATGGCCATCTGAATAAGAAAAGGGGGCAAAACTGCTTTCCTGCGTGTTTTCACTTCAGAAACTAACCACCACTAGAAGTGCAGGGCATGATCAAAAACAGGCAAGTACACCTGCACCACAGAACAAACATCTGATTACCCCCTAGCCACACAGCTACACAGGAAAGACTGTACTGATGATCAGTCAAGCACACCACATGAATCATAGAATGGCTTGGGTTGGAAGGGACCTCAGAGATCATCTAGTTCCAACCCCCCTGCCGTGGACAGGGCTGCCAGCCACTAGCTCACTAGATCAAACTGCCCAGGAACCCATCCAGCCTGGCCTTGAACACAGCCAGGGATGGGGCAGCCACAGCTTCTCTGGGCAGCCTGTTCTAGCACCTCACCACTCTCTCAGGGAAGAATTTCTTCCTGATGTCCAACCCAAACCTCCCCTCTTTCAGTTCTAGCCCATTTCCCCTTGTCCACCTGAGCTTAGATACACCTTAACAGCTGAGCTTAGATACCCAGTATACACACACACTTGTTTCAGGTCCAACAGCATTCTCCAATGTCCTACAATTTATTGTGGCCTTCCATAAACACACAGCTCTCCATATCTGTCAGCTAAGCTCTATATCTGATTTCTGACTTTTTTTTAAATCCATTTTCTGATTTTCCTTTTTTAAAAAAAAAAAAAATTATTGAAGTGCCACCCTGGTAATCAAACAGCTCATTTATTTGTATCACTATTTTTGAGCCAATGCAAGTATTATATATCTGTACCCCGTAACAAGGTTGTGTCAAAGTCATTCTGAATAGACTACATACTTCCCAGATAGTATATGCTTCTTTATTTCAGGAAAAAAAAAAAATCAATGTCAAGGAAAATACTATGATAAAAGGGATACACAATCACACACATTAAAATTTTCACTAAAAATTCTTAATGCTCTATTCTTCCAAAGCAGTTAGAATCTATCCTAAAATGCAAACTATTTAAACTTTTAGCACACCAGAGGTTGGAAAAGTGAAACTATCCAACAAACTATGAACTAAGGAAGTTCTCATTTGCCTTAGCACCTCATTTTGTCTTAACAGAAGGAAAGGCAAGAAGTATTATTAGAATTTTAATACATGTTGATAAATCCAAAGTATAAGCCAGCTATGCTTCAGATCAAGTTCATAAATTTATACCTGAAGCCAAAACACATAGTGAAGCCATATATACCTTTCTTAAAAATAAAAGGAAATACAATTTCATTTTCAATTCATTTCTTGAGTTAGTAATTATTATTATAAAATTATGTTGGACGAATCTAACAGAAAACAATCCATTTAGCATACAGAGGTGATGCGAGACAAGCAGCACGGCTTCACCAAGGGCATGTCCTGCCTGAACAACCTAGTGGCCTTCTACGATGGCGTAACTGCATCGGCGGACAAGGGAAGAGCCACTGATGTCACCTATATGGACTTCAGGAAGGCCTCTGACACAGTCCCCCAGAACATCTTTCTCTCTAAACTGGAAAGATATGGATTTGATGGGTGGACTCTTCGATGGATGAGGAAATGGTGGTCAACGGCTCAATGTCCAGATGGGGATCAGTGATGAGTGGTGTCCCTCAGGAGTCCGTTCTGGGACCGATACTCTTCCACGTCTTCATCAATGACACCGACAGGGGGATCGAGTGCACCCTCAGTAAGTCAGCAGATAAAACCAAGCTGTGTGGTGCGGTCCACACACCTGAGGGATGGGATGCCATCTAGAGAGACCTAGACAGGCTGGAGGAGTGGGCCCAAGAGAACATAATGAGCTTCAACAAAGTGAAATGCAAGGTCTGGCACCTGGATCACAGCAACCCCCACTATCAGTACAAACTGGGGGAGCCAGATCAGTCAGAGCCCTGATGAAAGGGACTTGGGGGTACTGGTGGATGACAGCTGGGCATGAGCCAACACTGTGCCCTTGCAGTCCAGAAGGCAGACAATGCCTGTACTTAAAATAATTCTCCTCAAGAGTGTTTATTTGTTTAGGATCAGTCTTCTTCCCTTTCACCTCCAGCTGTACAAATATTTTAGCTAAGCTTTTGAACTAAAGATTTCAAAAGTTATCAATTTGGTGTGTCCCCCCCCCAATGGGAGCAGTTTCTCCACAACATAAAACATTCAAAGCTCAAACACTTGTATTTTATTACAGTTCTTAACACTATATACAGTAGAAAAAAAATTGTTGTCTCTGCTTAACCCAATAGTTCAAACAGCAGAGTACAGACCCAAGATTTTCACAGGACTTAAGTTCAACAGCGTTCTCTGGCTAAATTTCCATTCTTACCACTCCTAAGTAGTAACCCTTGCTATTGCGTTAGGGTCTCATTTGCTAATATCTGTCACTCTGTGCAAATATTTGATCACTGGAGCAGAGCAGGAGATGTGAGATGTTCCATCATTTGGTCAGCAATGTTTAATGAGATGCAAATGCTAAATGTAAACATTACTAAATGGTTTCACAGCTAGGCTACCACCAAGGGCTGGACAAGGGTTCCAATGGAGACGTGACTCTTCCCCATACGATGACGTACAGCACGGCAGCAGCTTATTTGTCAGCTTTCTAAGAACTTCATGAAAGAATTCAGAAGATTAGAAAGCAGCAGCTTTGCCTCTAAACGGTTTATAATCTGAAGTAATCGGATTTATGCTGTTAGGAAGTTTGCCACTGGAAAAATATTTCCTTTGTGTTAAGAAAATACAGTTAAAGTAAGTGCTAGAGGAGGTGTGCAGTTTAGTTTACTTTTAGTCTTTCTAAACAAATTTTAGTTGTTTAGGATTAATACTCCAGGTCCCCTCAGAACAACTAACATCATCTATATACCCATGTCAATTTTAAACATCCCTGTCACATCCTTGTTCTGACAGAGTACAAACAACCAAACAGACCAGTTTTAAAAAAGTAACATTTGGCAGCAATTTTAAATTTTAAAAATTAAATTTTGAATGAAAAACTGAATTTAGCCATTTCACTTCCAGTTTTCATTTGAAAAATCTATGAACTCCAGCAAAACTCCTCAAAAACACATAGAGAACATCTAACGTACTATTCTTCAATACTTAAACACTAGAGGATTTAATTGTGCCATGAAAGGATTTTGAACATTCATAAGAGGCAGGCGAAATCAGAAATAGACAGTAAGAACAAGAACAGAGAGTACCTGATCACTTTCCTGCGCAACTTACAGTAGAGAACCCGCTTTAGCAGAGGGGCTGGACTAGATCATCTCCAGAGCTCCCTTCCAACCCCTACGATTCTGTGATTTTGTGATTAGGATCTGTTCAGACCAACTAACAGCTGTGCTGACTACAAACCTGCAACATTCTAATCAGATTCTACATATTCCAGTTTGTGTCTTAAACCCAGATAATGTATACATATGGTGAACTTCTAACTAGTTTCTCAACTCTTCTATAGATGTCCTTAGCCAGTCATGGGAAAATGGGATTAGAAAGTTGCTGCAAGTAAGTAATTTTCATTAAGGAATCAGTTTGTCCAAAAACAATAATCAAAGTAATTATGAATGAGAATTAATTTAAGCACGCAATTCGGACAGTTTTTTGAAACTTAGTCTCCTTCTCTGGAGACATTCAAAACTCGCCTGGATGCGTTCCTGTGCAATCTGATCTAGGTCTAGATCTAACCCCTGCTGCGGCAGGGGGATTGGACTAGATGATCTTTCGAGGTCCCTTCCAATCTATAACATTGTGATTCTGTGAAACTTTTCTTCCTCAAAAAGATACATTTGCTAACTGCAGATGAAGCCTTTGCCAAAACAAAGAAATCCCAAATGACATATTTAAGTGATCGAGACAGAAAGAACAATGTTTAGTTTGAGCCTGAGACAGAAAGTGAGATTTTATCTGCCAGAAGGGTATTATATAACCAGTATGGAGAACTGAGTTAATTTTTAATTATTTTCACAGTTACAAGAAAATCTGTATTTGCATTTAAAACAAAACATGCCATAAACAGTATTTTTCTAAATTCTGGTTAATTCAGAATAGGAAAAAACTATTTGTAATAAACTGCTTTACTAGATAAGAGTTTTCTACAGCAAATTTCCCTGGCTTCACTCAAGTTCCATCAACAGGGAGATTAGGAAATCTACACTACACATTTCTCATAATAATAAGAACTCCAGCTAGCGGTTCTTCCTCTGCATATAATGTTCTTCCAGGAGCTAGATACACCAAGACAGGAAGTAATTTGTGGAAGAGTTAAAGAAATCTGAGCAGAACGACCCTGTTCAGGGCTTTCCACATTTAACAAGCAATGCGATTAATCTTATTCATATTAGATAAGGAGAATTTAAAAAGGCAGAAGGCAGGTTTAACATAACATAGAATAACTTGTTCTACAGCTAACAATTTACAACTTCAGATCATCAAGTTGCATCTTGTCTTTTTCATTCCAGTTCAAATATGACTAAACTGTTCTCTCTCCTAGCTAGAGCTGTAATTTCTAACTGCAATTCATGGAAAAAAAATTGAGTCCCTGTTAGTAACCCTATGAACTCAGCATTACTGCACCAGTGTCCCTGACAGTCTAGATTTATTCCTAGGCAGGTCTTTGACCAGTTTTCACTTCTCATGCTCCAACACTGTACAAACTGATCATGATACTGGTCAACTCTGCTCTTGTGAGACCCCACCTGGAGTGCTGCGTTCAGTTCTGGGGCCCCAACACAAGAAGGACATCGAGCTGGTGGGTCTAGAGGGTCTAGAGGAGGGCCACAAAGATGATCAGAGGGCTGGAGCACCTCCCCTATGAAGGCAGGTTGAGAGAGTTGGGGTTGTTCAGCCTGGAGAAGAGAAGGCTCTGGGGGAACCTGATAGCAGCCTTCCAGTACCTGAATGGGGACTATAGCAGAGCTGGGGAGGGACTCTTTAGAAGGGCATGGAGCGATAGGACAAGGGGTGATGGCTACAGACTGGAAGAGGGGAGATTTAGGCTAGATATTAGGAAGAAATTCTTTCCTGTCAGGGTGGTGAGGCACTGGCACAGGTTGCCCAGAGAGGCTGTGGATGCCCCCTCCCTGGCAGTGTTCAAGGCCAGGCTGGATGGGGCTCTGAGCAACCTGGCCTGGGGTGAGGTGTCCCTGCCCATGGCAGGGGGGTTGGAACTAGATGATCTTTAAGGTCCCTTCCAACCCAAACCACAGAAGCTATGATTCTATGATACTTTGTGTGAAGACAGACTATACAAATGGCTCAGCTGGGTAACTGCTTCAAGGAGAGCTTCTCTGACCCAGATTAGGAGCTTCTACCAGCAAACAAAGCATGAATAAATGAAATTATTTTTAAAAGAACAAAATAAAGGAAATAGCTCAGAAAACAACAGATAGGCCACGGAAAAACAGGGAAACACTTCTACTGGTTATTCAAAGTTCCCCACAGTTCTAAGCCTTGTGGAAATGCCAACACTGACTCAGCTATGGTCACAGACCCCATTTCTGAAGACATCACAGAACACTGCTTCCCTTATCAGTTCTTACTCTTAAACTTCCTGAATATCTCCATTGCACTATAAAAGCTGACACTAAATCACTGCTATGTTTTGTCTCACAGCTTCAGCCACATATGTAAACAATTCTCCAGTTTCAGCTATGTTTGTCTCATTAATCCAGAAACAATTACAAGCACAATTACATATGATTAAATGTACACGATGGCACAAACAACTTAGAGCAGCTTAGAAACTGAACACACCAACACCATGGTTCTTCCTCACTGCACTAATCAGATGCGCTTCTCCTAGGAAAAAGCAAACATTTTAAGCTGTTCCATTTATCCTGCAAGCATCATCACATTACACTTTCAGGCAAGAGAAGCTGCCTGAAAACAACTTGATTTGCCAGAACATCACAGCACGATAAAGAAAATTAGACACAATTAGGATCACAGAGTTACCAACTAGCTCAGGTTGGGAAGAACCTCTGGAGGTCATCTCCTCCAGCCCCATACTTTCCTTCTGACTCCTACAACTAAATCCCCTTAATCTCATTTCACACACCACCTACTTTTTTCAAAGCCCCTCATAACCTGGGCTCAGCCTATCCCACCTCAATCCCCACCAAACCACAGAAACCAGTGAGGATTGGAAAGGACCTCAGTTAACATGCAGATCCCCTGCTTCACTCAGATCATTTTCCATAGGACGTTTTCACGAGAGCGCTCACTGACATGAGACAGGATGATCCCATTCCTGTCTCTACCTGCTAACAGCCACACAATTCTGTCACTAATTTCACTGCAGCACTGCTGTACTTCTCTGAATCATATAAACTTTTTCAAAAATAGAAATAACCTAAGTGGTTAGTCTGTCCTACAAGAAACGTTACTCACAGAAGACAAAAAGTGGCAAAAAACACTACAAAAGAGGAGATGACCACATGCAAAGTGGAGAAGAGGTAAAAGAGAAGGAAGCAAGTCCTCTCCCTTTCACCAACAACAACCAATGAAAAAGCACTATTTTCTGTCATCCATTTTCTTCACAAATGTTTTTCTTTCAATGCTTTCTAACTTTCCAGCTGATCTCCTCTGAGTCCTTTCCAATTCAACTTTTTTCCCCTCCAAAATATAGTGCCCAAACCCAGATACAGTACAACTGAAGCTCCCCAACACCAAGTAGCAAGGAACACTTTGTGTCATACTACCCTCCTCCACACCTATAGAAAACACCACATCTTTACTGCAGCCTAACACCTGTGCTTTACAATTAAATGAAATAAACCAAAACCTCCTGTAGTGCTCCTGCACTGCCAGGTAATCCTTATCTCACACTCAACTTTGACAATGTTTTACCCATTTAGAATTTCAGACTTACTCCAGTTCTCAGTGTAAATTTGCCTTCTAATCTTGCCCTGAAGAGCAGCTGCAAACAAGTCCAGCACTTCATGAATTATAACTTACCAGTTATTAACAAGAAGAATCATGAGAACCAGATAAGGACAGATTCTCCACTTTAAATATCCTCCGATTTTATGGCAAACACTGTATCTTAAAGTAGTTCTAGTACTATTTTGTTTCTGAGACTGTCATGCAGAAAAACACCACCGAGAAATGCTTCTTAGCAGCACGCATCAAGATCAGTTTTTGTAAGAGAGAACTAGCAGTCTGTGTGAAAGTCCATATTAAACGATCCAAAAAGATAGCCATCTGAAGATTAATTTTTCCCTCCCTACAATTCATTTTTCTCTGCTGTTCTTAAGTATTCAGATTTTCATAAGGAGCGCTGCCAAAGATTTAAGAGATTACCTGAGCCAGAATCAAAAATTTCATTTCAGAAGATGTTTACCAGGTCTTGTCCATTTGAATTCAACCAGCATACGGAAGTATTCCCTAACACAGTTTTGGATATGGCTCTCTGGCATGGATGCAGTGGACTGACAGAAGCTTTAGATGAAAAACCACCAGCAGTTCTGCATCTTTCTGCAAAAAACTGTTCTAACAGAAGCAAGCTACATCTCCACTAGGGATTTTTTTGCCCTTTTTTTTTCTCCAGTCACAGACTTCTCAGTGTACCATTCCAGCGTGTGAATTATGAAGTTCTTTTCAGTCCAGAAAATACAGTTTTATTACGAATGCATCACACAGACATGGTTTTTATACATACATAGTGAAGTTGTTACACACAGTGAGGCCGTGCTCAGTGAACAGAAGCTAAAGTGTTCAAAAGGCATCACCACAGCTATAGTGGGCAAAACAGGAACTGCGATTCCCAAGTACTTTTCTGCCAGATGCTGTTGTCAAACTTTTCTTCCTGTACACACTGCAATTTTCACTAAGTCTGTGAACCTCTAGTGGGCTGTCTTTCATATACAGAAGATCAATGTGTAAGATTACTTATATAGGTTAAGACTGTTCTTCCCCTCTCTATGTGTGACGCTTCTGATGACAGCTTTTCCAATATCCAATATTTTTTCTTCTTCTGCTAAAGCATTAGCCTTGCAGAAATTGAAAGTCTTTATCAATACTGCACTACTGTCAGTAAGAAAAAAAACTCAAGTTCTTCTCTAAAAAAAAAAATAGAGATCAACTACTGTGTCAGCACCCTAGGGCAGAGAAATACCAAAGACATGCTAAAACTACTGAACACTTTTGTTCCATGTTCAATTACTCCAGCACTTTCTAAAAGCATTTTTATCTCAAGATCAGTCCAAAACAACTATTTGTTTCCTTTGCCCAACACCAGTATATTATTCCCATTGAAAGTATCTGTAAACTTAGAGCCTTGATCCTATCTTTAGAAAAATGCTTAATAATGAGCTTACAAAACATTCTCTGAAGGTGAGTCTTGATTACAAGATGAAAACTGCCTGCATCTGCCAACTCACATGACAACTGCTGCATAAGCAGAACATTCAGACTGAGCATTTAACCCACTGGCATCTTTAAACCAAGAAGAAAGGAAATACCCCTTCTCATTGACCATACGATAGCTTCAATTAATTGAATAAAATTATGAATTATTTGTTCAACATTAAGCCAGTGTTTTCAGAGCACAGAGCTCTGAACACTTGAGGGTGCATCCAGTTCTTTAGGTTCTTGGCTACAAAGCAGGTACATACCTTGCGTCCTGCATGAGCAGCACCCTTTCAGAATACATTAGGCCTGCTGTCTGAGGAGATGTTAGATGGGCAGGCTTTGATTGTGAATGACAGCCATCAAATTCAACAGTGAAATATTTAAGTATACAGAATAACATGCATAGTATAGATAGTTCTACACCGCAGCTGGATGGAAGGATAATTAACTGTAGTAGGCGGTATACTACTATTTTCTTTAAGAGTAATTACTCTGAAAATTGTATAGCTTTAACACTACGTTCAATTCCCACTGAAAGCAGGAAACTATTCAAGCAAACAATTCGCACACATGCAACTTCATCTTATAGCTTACCTTAGGGTGCACAGAGGGGGCCCATGGCGTGGTTTATAGGTGGCGGAGAGATCTCAGGTCTCTTCATTACCAAGCACACACTGGACATGCTACCACATTGCTCGTTCTCTGTGACGGGAATGGCACCCATGCCATCTGCTTGTACATACTTTTTTTTTTTATTGTAGGATGCACTTGTATCCCTTCCCTTCTGCTGCAAAGGACTGCAGCCTGTAAGTATTCCATGGATAGTACACCTCCACTCAGTAAGAAGTGTGTTAAAAACAGAACTTGTGAAACACACGGACAAGGCACAGCTGTATTGCCAATAGTAAGCAAACAATCCTTGCAGACTGCTCTGGAATCCCTTCTGGACTCATGTGAAGTACTAACAACATACCCTTACCTGGTAGTTTGCTATCAGTGGTACATTATTGATTCCTAGTCTACTGGAATAGACTAATCCTTTTGCAAACAGCAGACATGCTACAGAGCTAAAAGTCCTAACTGAGCACAGCCCAGCAGTGGCTTTGCAGCAGGAAGGCATGCCTTCAATGTAACTAAGCTCTACATCAGTATCTGTGACTTCCTTGATCATGCATTACAAGAAAACAAAACTTGCTCAACTTCAAGCAGACATATTTCATTAGTAAATACCTCCAGCAGACTTTCTATATTTAAATATGTATTTTCTCTCCATATACAGTCTCTGCACAACTGTAATTTAGGTGGGTTTTGCTGCAATTCAAGTGTTTAGGTTAACTTCTGCATCACTTCAGTCTAAAAAATGCGTCAGAAAACAGTTTTGCACTGATGGAGCACCATTATTTTCTAGCATACTGAAACAGAAACCATCACTCAGGGTTAACATCAGCTTGATTTCCTGCCACTAAATCTGTTTGAACAGATTTTTATGCCAGAACATTCTCCTGATGTTTGTTATTTAAGAACTAATCATTCATATTCCATTCACATTTTTTTTTTTTGTACAGCAGTGTTGGATCTTTTAATTAGTTTAATAGAGAAAACTCAAGATGAGAAATAAGCAAAGCCATCTGATCTGAGGTTTTCCTACTTCAATACTTCTCTCGTTTCATTATCACAGTACCAATCAAAATATTTTTAAATAGTTCTGACAGGCTTTTGTTTCTCACATCAGAAAATCCACTCATTTTACTAAGTTTCATAGAATGGCTTGGGTTGGAAGGGACCTCAGAGATCATCTAGTTCCAACCCCCCTGCTGTCAACAGGGCTACCAACCACTAGCTCACTAGATCAAACTGCCCAGGAACCCATCCAGCCTGGCCTTGAACACAGCCAGGGATGGGGCAGCCACAGCTTCTCTGGGCAGCCTGTTCCAGCACCTCACCACTCTCTCAGTAAAAAATTTCTTCCTGATGTCCAACCTAAACCTCCCCTCTTTCAGTTTTAGCCCATTCCCCCTTGTCCTACCATTATCCACCCGTGCAAAAAGTCGGTCCCCTTCCTGCCTGTAAGCTCCTTTCAAGTATTGGAAGGCCACAGTGAGGTCTCCCCGGAGCCTTCTCTTTTCCAAGCTAAACAATCCCAACTCCCTCAACCTTTCCTCACAGGAGAGGTGCTCCAGCCCTCTGATCATTCTGGTGGCCCTCCTCTGGACCTGCTCCAACAGCTCCACATCCCCTCTGTACTGGGGACCCCAGGCCTGCACACAGCACTCCAGGTGAGGCCTTACAAGGGCAGAGTAGAGGGGAACCATCACCTCCCTCTCCCTGCTGGCCACCCCTCTCGATGCAGCCCAGGATGCCATTGGCCTTCAGCAAACCCACTGAGGGTACACTCAATCCCACAGTCCAGCTCAAGTCTTACTCACTCTAGCAAAGCTGTTTAGGATATCTGTTAGTCTCCTCCCATTCTTAAAACAGACTTTTTAAAGGTGATTTCCTTCTAAACAGAATCCAACTCAGCACAAGAATACCACATTTCACAGAAATGCCTTTGAGAGCTGTAAGGAAACGCACCCGAGTGTGAGGAGCTCTGCCCCTGTGTCTGCCTGCCTCTATCAGTGCTGAAACTGCAGATAAAGATGCATTTATCCACCTCCATACAACAAAGAATTTTGGTCAGACTATGACTTTCTCAGATTTCAAAGACCTTCTTGAAGTTTCCCTGTTTCTGGAAAGCACTCATGCCAAAACACATCCTCTAGCATGCAACCTCCCAGACTATGTAATGCCTGCAGAACACAAAGTAGTAGCGTACTGATGTCCTCAGCAAACCAGTAATTACCTAGCAAAATAAACTCAATGTAATTAAAGCTGAACACTGTAATTGTAAAAATATTTAAATGCATGGTAGGACGTCTTTCTTGGCATTTGCCATCCTCTACAGCTTTCCTGACAATATAGGGTTGTCCAGTTAATTACTAGGGAGCAAAAGAAACCTTCAGACATGGTTTTGCAGAAACACATCTGCATCTGTCAAGAGTTCATATCAGTTTATTGTACCACATCAGATGTATTGCCAAGATATTCTAACCGTGCAACACCATCTATTGTAGGTCCTTTTGTCCCTGCAGAGTACCAGTTAAATAACGTTTAACCAGCACTATTGAAACAAAAGGCAAACAAAGTTAATCTGCAGACACTGAGATGTTCTATATGTGCTATGAAATCCAGCTCTAGTGCTTCAAAAACAGTTTGTTGCATCTTTACAGAGCTTTATCAAAGATTGTATCACCCAAGACCACACACTGCTAAAGATCTATCCTGAAAAGGTATTGCAGCAGTAGTAACATTTAACACCATTAATGTTAAGAAGTAAACAGTAGTGCTCTATGTGAGGAGCACTACTTACGTACCTACATGGAGTGGTTAATCATGCTCTCTGAATGTTGTAAAAATGTTAAGTGGCTTGAAGTAATTTGGGCTCGTTTGAATACAGGAAGTACAAGAAGACCGTACAGAAACTTACTGAAATGAGTGGATTTTCTGACATGTAAAAAACAAAAGCAAGTCCAAACTACTTAAATACTTTTATTAGTACTGTTTATTACAGGACAGAGCTATACACTTTTCCTCATGAATAACACAACTCCTAGAGCAGACCTGTCCAGATGTTAGGCTTCAGTCCAGACTCTCACTATGAATAAACTTTACATAAATTACGGTACAATCCAGACATGCACTGTCCCCTATTTTGTGTAGAAAGTCTGTACATTTCGCTCCTCTGCTGCTCTCACAAAGTACCTACAGCACGTCTCCACAGTGCCCAGTCAGATGAGCGCTTGCTGTTTTAGCTGACTAAACAGAGCTTAATGGGTTTTAATGTAAACTGCAGCTCCAAGTTAAGCGCTTGTAAGACACAACATAAGGCGTCTAACGTGACTGGAAAAAATGGAAAAAGTGGAGAAAATAAGGTCAAGAAAAACACATTGCTAATAAGAAACAACATAACAAAACACTGATTTCATAAGCGACTTCTGTTGAGGAATTTTTTTTTTTTTCCTGTAGTTCCTGTAGAAGCTGGTCATTCCCAAGCTAGCAACCCTCAGTATTTTACCATAAGAGCTCTCCCTCACTCACTGAGGACACAGGCTTGTTCAGGGTTTAAAAAAAAAAAAAAAAGCAGCAAATAAACACTTGCTCAAAGCTGCTGAGTTTTTATTACCAAATCTCAGCTGATGACTGAGGAAGAAAGGCCAAGGAGAAAAGTAATTTCAATTATTTGCTGATCGCACCATATTAGCCTTTTCCTTACAAGGAAAAGAAAAATTCATGACAAATGATTATGGATCTGCAAAGCTGCTAATAATCAAACTTCAAATACTTATTATTTAATGAAAATCAAACACAAAGCTTTTCAAACACCAAGCTAAAATTTGCTGATGACAAAACTGGGGGGTGAGTGACTGACTCACCAGAGGGCCATGCTGTCATCCAGAGGAATGCTGGAGAGGCGTGATGACAAAAATCTCATGATGTTCAACAAGGAGGAGTGTGGAGTCCTGCACCCAGGGAGGAATAGCTCCAGGCACCAGCATCTATAAACACCTGAAGGGAGGTGCCAAGAGGATGGAGCCCCGGCACTGGGAACCACTGACAAGAGCCGGGCAAGAGGCAGTGGGCACAGACTGGAACACTGGATCCCCCTAAATATCCACTCATAAAAGGAACTGATCGTCAGTATTCCTAGCAGGAACAGAATAAAGATGCTTAACACAAAACATAAAGCTGCTTCTTCTGTTACTATACTTTGTGATTTGTGCTAAATTCTAGTAGCATTAAAAGCAGTCTCTACGCTCCCCAAATGACTGATTTTTTTTTTAAGCAACTCAAGTCCAAGATACTCCAGTCTAGAGTATTTCTTGCAGCCATTTTAACACAAGTTCCACCAATTCCACAGCATCTGTTTCCCATTTTGCACTCATTAAATGAGATTTCTCATCAACAGACCCACTCATGCCTTCAATCTTGGACAACACAGGATCGATTTTTGACATGAGCTGTTAATAAACTGGATAGAGTACAGGAGCTCAAAAGAACAATCACCTCTCTCCCCACAACACGCATCTTCGTAAATCTGTTTCAGCTGAAGCCCATGACCTGTAAGTACCCACTCGCCTATGAAGAGAGGCAGTCAAGTAAAGGAACAGCTAAAATCCCCCATACTATTAATAGAGATGTTGGAAATGCCTGTCTAATTTAGCTTTTCCTTCCTTCTTCAGTTTAGACTAACATCTCCCATGAGATATTTGGAGCTCCCTGAGCAAACAAAACTCATCTTGGCTCATCCCATTACAACTTCAACGCACATCTAGGTAGCGCCCTTCTACACGGATGCAACAGCTAAAACATCGTAATCATCCTTTACAGCCCATGCGCCATAGCCGTTCAGAGTAAAATCACAAAATATAAAGGTATATAGGTCAGAGTGGAGCAGAGATGGTCTTCACTGAGCACAGACAGTGAAAGTGAAGTTGTGTTTCTCAAGCACTGTACATTAAGCTTCACTGATTTCCAGAGGGGAACCCATCCTGTTACAGTAATGCTGTTGTGTCTGGGCTTTGTAAATCCAGACCAGCTCTTACTCTCACCCCCCAGCTTTAGAGATGTTTCACCAGCACTTTATTAGTGATGAAGTGGTTATCAAGTTTCACAAAGTTCTAGAGCAAAGGCGGAGCTTCAAACCCTATCATTCTGAAACTGGCCCAGTAACGGAAGTTGTAAAATGCAAGAATTCCTCCACATCCCAGAGCTTCCAGAAGGAAATTTCTGCATTTACCATGCACAAAGACATGTTCCTGTCATGAACAGCCTCTAAGATAAACTAAAGCCAAGAGCAGAAGTAAATATCATCTGCCTTTTGGTCCTCAGTAAAAGAATGACTTCAGCCGGATTCCATCTTTAAAACAGAACTTTTTCCTAAAAAAAAAGCTCTAACAATGCAAGATCTAGCTTGTTACTCCATCTGCTTCAAAGTAAAAAGCATGTATTGGTCAAAACCTCAGAGAGCTAAGAGGAATATGGAGCAATAGTAAAACTAGGTGTTATAATGTCCTGTGTCAGCCCTGCTACAGACCAAGAGGCTGAACACATTCCTATCCACAAAGGCTCCTCACTGACTGTTTTTAAAAAAGGACAAAAACATCTCCTCAAATGCATTCTATTTTTCTTACAGATAATTAAATCTGAAGAAAGTCTCTAGCTATAATAACTTTGTGTAGACAAAGTAAAAAAAAAAAAATCAACCCCTAGAAATGTAAGAACTTCAAAATCCTAACAATGCAATTCCCAATATCAAAATCTCAATTAATCGTGCTGTTCCCTGGCATCTGAGAACTAACACAAAAGCTCCCCTGGATTTCCATCTGCTTACATGCTAAATTAAGCACTGAAATAAACTTCACATATTCCATATTTTTAAATGCAAAGTAATGTGCTAGGAAACTGCGTTGCTTCAGTTATGTTTGACAGGCTTAATGTTAGTGGCAACTCAACAGAAGGAAGTTTCAGCTGGCTCCCTATTAGCTATCAAGTATTTAAAAAGTCTGTATTCAGACCATCATTTTTCCCCAAAGCACAACAGCGTGCAAGTCCCTGTGCTTCAAACTGTTTACTGCTGGCAGTTGTGCATCTTGAGCTTTTCCATCAGACAGCTAATCAAAAGCAGCAGCTTACTATGCATTTCCTAGCCTTGTTAGAAATAACTACAGCCCAGTCATGCAGAAGGGTTCATATTCTGCTTCCATTGACTTCTCTTTCATTCCTATGATTAAAATCCACCTCACATACTTCTGATGCTCTAGATTTCATTCTGCAATGTTGTACAGTGACACTCCTGACTGAAATGCAAGCACTCTGGGGAGAAATAACTCCTACTGAATTTAACACAGACTAGTGACAGACAATGTTATTGAAGGATAACAAATTCAGATGCAGTAATTTGAAAAAAAATGTGCTAATTAGAACATATCTGTATCAATGAAAGCAAAGTGACATGGACTGTCACCCGAGAACTAATTCAAAATTTAAAATATGTCTAAGGATTCCAGCATATTTCTAAATAGTAAACAAACTTGCCAAGAGAAGAAGAGAACAAGGATATCTTTTAGAAAGGCTTTTTCCTGATTGACTTCAACTACTATGATTTGAGCAGCACTAGCTGTAGTTCAGAAGTAAAAATATTTGCACATAAAATGTCCCTAGAACATGCAAACTGTCATCGCTATTATGTGAATGGTAAATCTAAGTACTCCTTTTAAGGCAAATGGACAAGGCATTTCATGAGCAAGTCAGATTAAATGAAGCTAGCTTTATATAAGGAAATGAATAATTGCTTTGAGAACTACAGAACTACTATAGAGCTACTGTGTATCATGAAGTAAATATTCCTAATACATCATTTTTGAAGTTTTTTGTTTTTTTTTTTAAGCTTATCATAACACTGTCTGGTAAATTATGAACACCAATGGTTTCTGGCCAGTAGAAAAATGGACAATTAACCAACTCACACTACTACTGTGGTGTTTAAGCCACCATACCAAGAATAGTTTAAGCAACTTTTAACACATTACATCAAAAAATGAGGTCAGGTCAGGAACAGAGTCAGAAAAACGCAAAGTTTGAAATAGGTTGCAATGATGGCTGTAATTATTATGGCAGTACAGCCAAGGGAGGAGGGGAAAGGGGTAAAATCAACTTCAAACTCAAGCGTGACACAATTTCCAACTGAACATCGACCCACTTGTCAGCAGGAGCAGAGATACCAGCCAAATAAACCAAGTACAACTTCGAAACAAATTCAGGTGAAATGCGTAAGTGATTTCTAAATAAAAGTGTAAGAAGGGAGGGGAAGCATCCTATATAACAAAACTAAACCCAATACAAAAAGCAAACACCTGAAAAACAGAGACAAGTACAGAACAGTTGTATCATTACAGTTGTTCATCCCAGAAGAATCCACACAACCAACAGCAAGGCAAGTCACAGGCAGCCCGTAATAGCAGAGAACATGAAGACACCTATTTCTATTCTTTGATAGCTGTGCTACTCAATCTTCTGATTTGGCAGAAACTACCACAATCATCTAATCATAGATAACCGAAGCTCCTCTGAGGGGATTTCTCCTCTGAGGGGATTTACTTCCAGATTCGAGGCGTAGAGAACTTGCATCACTCTGCACTGCTGTAGCCTCACCTCGAGCACTGGGGCCAGGTTTGGGCACCACAGTATCAGAAGGACATAAAGTTGTCAGGGAGCAACCAAAGGAGGGCTACAAAGGTGGGGAAAGGGTCTGAGGGCAAGGCGTGTGAGGAGCAGCTGAGGGCCCTTGGTATGCTGGACCCAGAGCACGGGAGGCTGAGGGGAAGCCTCATGGCAGCCTACAGTTTCCTCCCATGGGAGAGGAGGGGCAGGCGCTGAGCTCTGCTCTCTGGGGACAGCGACTGGGCCTGAGGGAACAGCATGGAGCTGTGTCAGGGGAGGGTCAGGCTGGGTGTGAGGGAAAGGCTCTGCATCAGAGGGTGGTGGGCATGGAACAGGCTCCCCAGGGCAGCGGGCACGGCCCCAAGGTGCCAGAGCTCAAGGAGCGTTTGGATACCGCACACAGACACAGGATTTGGGTGCTGCTGTGAGGGGCCAGGAGCTGGACTCAATGATCCTTGTGGGCCCCTTCCAGCTTAGATTCTAGCAAATCTCTAAACTTATTTACTTCCATTCGTAACCTGAGTTTAGTGTGAAACTTGGTATTTTATCTATTTTGGGCCATGTAATTCAGTTTGCTATTGTAACAGTGGGAACTTCAGTTGTGTACCCGAATACCAGTGCTTTGGATGTGGCTTTTATTTATTAAAAAAAGGTACAACAAATAATTTAAAAAAATAAAATTAAAAATGTGGTAATAAAAGTCATACCATTCATCAAACTGTATAAAATACAGTTTTAGAAACTATTAAGGTGAGAAAAGTATATATATTAAACATTTGGCAAGGAAACAGTGTTATGAAAAAATGCTTTATATTGTATTAAGTATTAAAATTGACAAAGGTTACAAACTACAGAGCTACTTCTTTGATGCCATAGTACAAGGCTGGCAACTGGAATAGCCCAGCAACACCCTACTGCAAGCACCATGTTTTTAGAGTAAATATGCGAAATACCAAGGCAGAGTTTCAATCAGTGCAGACTTATCACTTCCTCCATAAGCAGAATGGCTGCTTCCAGAAGGACACTGCTTGCCATGGCACACAGACACTAAATGAAGGACTGCTTGCTTCAGAGGAAGTAATAAGGAACATTAAGTGAAGGCTTCAGAAGCGTCTTTTCAGGAGAACAACCAGAAAGAGACAAGGAAGTTCCTGATGTGGAAAAATTACATACTCATTCCAAGCCCTAAGACCCACCTTTCTGTATTATTTTATACATAGATATAGATTATATATACATATAAACCATGTATGTCACAACATGAATTAAATAAGACCACAGGACTCCTCTTTGTGTCACATCTGTTCTCTCCAGTATGTCTTATGCTAAGAGATGACGATCCACATTAACTTTTGGTGTGGATCTTGTCATTGCACTCCTGTTTTGGGCTAAAACTTAAAAAGGAAAAAAAAAAAAAAAAAAAAGCATTTATACTTAACATTGCAAATGATCCAGATAAGTATTACTTTAATAAAGCTCCTTTAGAAAAATAGCATAGGGGTGTTTAGTCACAATCTGAAAATCCGACACATTTGTTAAATCATTATGAAACGCTTAACTTAATGAAGTTATTTTCACGGACAGTTAAATACAGCTTAGTTCCCTGATTTCTCAAATCTCAATACCCGATTTGTCACAAATTACTCATAACTTGGATTTGTTACTAACAGATTTGAGAGTACCATGAGTTAACAGTGAACATACCAGCGTTATTTTGAGGTTTACAAACTACCAGCTAATTGATAAACTCTAGCGTAAAGCCAAGGGCAATATATGAAGTGCAGCAGTATTTCTACTTCCTTTGAGTTTAAAAGGGTACACCCATTTAAAATAAATTCGTACCTTGTCTGATTAGAATCATATTTCACAATTGACATAACTTCAAGAGCAGCAAGAAAAACATCAAACCAACAGTTTTATATCAACATCAGTTTCTCCATTTCTACTTGGCCATGGCTTTTTGGCCAGGTCTTGCTTACTTCTAATTCAGTGCAGATGTAATCAGCAACAAAATCTCTCTCCTACCTAAACCTCTGCAAGATAACACTAAGCTCCAAATTATAACTACTTTTACAGTTAATACTTCAGACGGCAGGAAACCTGAAAGGTTAAACTCACAGTGATGGACACAAAAAAAGTGTTTTTGACAAAATGAGGTTTTGTCAAAGAACTTTTGTAAAGATTTCACTGCTGCAGCATAACAGTTTGCTGAAATACTCAGAAGTGAGAATATTGTACTTGAGATTATTGCTTTAATCTTGAATTATGAACTACTTGGAAGTGTTTAATAACTACAGGGCTTCACGTCTTCCTGAGCAATTCATTTACAATTTTCACCTGATTTCTTCTAAAATGCATGCACTTGTTCTTTGTAAACCTTTCTCGTAAAGCATTTGAACAGTAGTAACTGTGCTATTTTTGAAAAAGCAATTGATGTTTGAGTATTAAAGATAAAAGATGACACTGTCTTGGAAAACATGTGATATTATCCCAGGAGAGTAAGATGTCAGTAGCATTTTGTAAGTTAACTTGGTACTGTAGTGTAGTGATCATATACTTCACTTAAGGCAATATATATAAAAGAAAAAAAAGCTTTAAATTCCACATTGGATAAGTCAGCTCTTTCATACTATGCAAACTGGTGTTACGCTGTGAGCTTTTTGTCACTAAGAACAGCTTAAAACTTTCACATCTAGGGACTGAAAACTGATCTTAATACAAACTGAAGACTGAAACAGATCATTAGGTCACAGTCTGACCTGCAGAAGAATGTCTTTTCTGAGCATACTTTTAGAAGATGTAAGAGATGACTGCGCCATTAAAAACCATGGTAAGAGCAAGAGCCCAAAGTTACGTGACACCTGAGTAACCACAGCCAAAGCAAAACAATGGCAGTATGAAGATCCACAGCAAGCTGACTGCAGGTGTCCTACAGCCTCTCCTTCTTAGTTCCTGCCTCTTACTTCATCTGAAGCAGAATACTGCTTCAGGCTAAGTAAAATAAAACAACAGCTGCAGAACTAAATGGCTATTCTTTCTGCAAATGAGCAGTGTGGTAGAAAATTGGCCCTCTGGCAGTCTAGAGGAGTATGATAGTTCTTGTACTCTACTAAAAGGCATGAACAAATATTGCAAAACGAATTTTAGTGAGAAGTTAGCACAAGTTGGCAAAGGAAGAACACCTAAAGAAGTCATGGAAGAACTTAAAGTATTTCAAAAGAAAGTTGCAATGATGTAATTACCTGCATTTGAAATAATTATGGTTACACAGAACAGTTCTAAGCAAAAGTAACCATGGACTGCCTCCAGAAATTTAATTCAGACATTAAATTGGAAGCAAAGTCATGAGAAACTTCAGGTAATCCTAACAAAAAAAAAAAGATTTGGTGAAGTGTTACAATGTCAGAAAAGGAACCTATTCCTACTGCAGAACGCAGCAGTGTTTGGAGACACCAGGAGTTAACTCACTGCACCACTGAAATAGTTCTGCTTCAGTATTCAAAGGCAGATGAGCATTAAAGCACTGATTTTCCCAGCTTTACTACAAATCTCCTGTGAGATATCAGGGAAAAAGCAGTGATCCCTGTCCCTCTGTTCTACAAGAGCCCCTCTGCTGACCGTCATTTGAGAGCAGAAGCTGTCACCCACACAGCCATAAAGCACATCTTTAGCTGGACTTTTTGTTGTTGTTCTAGCAGCAGCTTCTAAGCAAAACCAAAACAACTGATACAAGGGACTTGGGAAATGAGCTCCCAACTACTTTCACTTACATAGTTTCTCAGAAACATCTACACCACACAGGGCAGAGAGTTGGTTTACTGTCTTCTTTAAAAATACTGATTTTCTTCACAATATGAAGTTGCACTCTGGCATGACCATAGGGAGATTTCCTGTTAGAATGGATAATTACACCACTGCAACTTCCTTCCAAGCCATCCATACACATTCTCCTTCAAGAAGCACTACTCTGTTAGCCACAAGCAGACAGAGCCACAACGCCATGTCCATTCCAGACCCCAACCCTAACCATGTTTCACATCAAAAGGTGTGTTAACTACACTCACAGACTTGCACAGGTACACCAACATTTTTATGCTACCACAATATCACTGCTAGAGGTTTCACTGAACTGAGCTAGGGAAACCTTCTTAGATGGCATTAGTGAAATCTGGCAACAAGTTTTTCAGCACCATCCACATTCAGACAAACTAAAGCACTTGTCCTTATCTCTACACAGCACTGAATACAGCAGACAGTAACTAGACATGAAGGAAACGGCTGTATAAAACTCAGTGTACAAATTAAACCCACAAACTAGTTCTGAGCTACTGTTGCTCAGAGCGGTGAGAAAACTGGGACAAAGTCCTAGTTAAACTAGGTTTTCTGTAAAATAAATTTAATGAAATATACTTTTGAGAGTTTTCATGAATATTAGACCTGATTACCGTTAAGCAAGTAATCCATGATTACAAAAGCAGCACCTAGATTACAAAACAAAGAATCCTTATCGCAGTGGTAAGACAGGACCTCCAGAACAGCAGCACATCCAGAGTGCACATACTGGACCATAAGCAGACCAATGCTACCTGTCACAGGCCAAGTCCACTTGTAAACGCAGATTCTAATTCTTCCTCCCTCAAATCAAACAAGCAACTAAACCTGTAAATGGAAGGAAGGAATGTTCTTTGGACTAAATTATATTTTCATCATTATGGACCAAGAATGAATGTCTTTTTGCATTCTTCAGTTATTAAGGCAGAGGTCACTGATGGAAACACAGAGGGAATGCACAAACACAGGAAGGGGAGCCCTTTAGTTTTGGAACTCCATAGGCATTCAAGAAAAAGATAAATAAGAATAGGAATAATCCTGTGTACAGGTACTTTTTTTGCATTTCTCTAAATCGTGTGACTTAGTGCAAGGCTGAGCAACTTAAATGTGCTCATGATAGCTCAAGCCTAACCAAGAATGTTTCAGAAACAGGACAGTCAGAGACTCTGAAATGCGCCTAAGTGAGGCACATACCACATCAAGAATATGTTACAACCACAGAAAATGCTGCAAAACTAAGACTTAATTCCAGGAGAATGTAAGTAGCTCATCAAGGTGTCTAGAGGCTGGAGACAGCCTTTAACAAACTAAGCCTCAACTGCCATTAATGTAATAAACACGAATTAGAAAAAAATATTTAAGAAGGATGCTGCCTAAGGAAGACTGGTATATTAACTGTCAGTCACAGTGAGAGGTCAGTATTTTGTATTTATGTAGTAGTTAAGTGAACTGAGCCATTTAAAACAGGAAAATGTGTGTATTACTCAGAGGTGGGGCCTGAATCACAGCTTCTGAAAAAGCTCCATTTTTAAACATGAACCATAAACAGTATGAACAAAGAAAATTCTCAAAATATGGAACTGTGTCATTTCCTGATGCCAAGACCAGAGACTCCCAACAAGCTTAGTAGGGGGCAGCATACAAAACTTGATCTATCCAGGACGCATTTGTACTGTTTGGAAAAGAAGTGATAGTAGTAAAGATAATGTGAAATTGTTTCCTGTTACTCTGATAAAAATTCTCTGAGAAAGAAGTAGGAACTGGGATTTTTCAGAGTCCAGAGCAGACAGGCAAAATTAAAAAAAAAAAAGTCCTCTCATCCAGCAACTACCAGACAGCTTTCAGATAAAGTTCAAAGCATATCAAGCACCCTTCTACAACAGTATCCTGTAGGTCTTGATTAGGACGTCCTCCAGCAATGATGTTCAGAGCACCACCCTTGTATAAACACACAGATTCTGAGGAACAGCTGAGTGGTCAGTTTGATGGCCCATTTCATAAGGCTTCTATGGTGAAATAATTCAGCTGCTAAATGCCCTATTCCTGAAACTGTGCCTTCTGTACTACTCCAAGCTAAATCTAACAACGGTTTCACCACAGCCTCCCTTCCGCTGTGTGAAATCCCGTAACTTCGTGACTTACATTAGCTATATGTCAAGGTGCTTTCACTAAAGTTTCTTGAAGCCCAGGGATTTATCCTGGGCTGATAGAAGAAAAAACCCACACACCTAAAGCTGCTTTGTTACTGCACAGTTTCCAGGTGAGAAATGCAATAAAAGAGGGAATACTAGCAAGAAATTGAGGCAGCTATCCCATGGTTACCCTAAAAAAAAAAAAAGGACCACATCTCTGCAAAGGTAGTCACAAAGCAAGAGTTTCTTTACCCTTCAAGGCAGACACATTTCGGTGGAAAATAAAAATAACTACAGTATCCTAGTACTACCATCTGGTCTTGTCATTTGGACATAGTGGGGAGTCAGAAGGCGCAAACTTAAGACCCATGAAGGCCCAGCCTTCTCATATACGTGGGTGGGAGAGAAGGACAAAGCATTCACACAGAAGGCACATCTACAGGTCTCCCTCCAGTATCTTTCCTTACAGATGAGGGAAGACAAATACTTCAAGGGCCTAGAATAAATAGATGTGATATAGTCAAGTGTTCAAGCAAAGTGCATCCATAGTCCTGTGACCTCACAGCTTAATGGAACATGCACTAATATGAACTTCAGTGCTCATCACTCTCTGCATAATCACCTGGAGAGAAAACCTTTTAAGTCTTTCCACTTTGGATTTAATTTTAATAGAGGCTGTATGAGATGTTAAGCTCAGGTACTGAAGGTCTAAGGAAGCCCTCTTAGGCCAACCTTCACCAGTTAAGGGGGACAGACTAGAAAGGATAAGACTAAAAATACTTTTACAGAGAGAGGTTAGTCCCTCAGACACTCATCTCACACAGAAGATTATGTGGAACAGTTACAAGAATGATGGAAAAACATTTTTTTTTTTTTTTTTCCTAGTACACTATCTGGGAAAGAAATAAGGAAACTGATCAACTACACCTTCTTGAAACTCCCGCATCTCCCCTACAGAATGGAGGAGCGCTGCTCTAGCAAAAGACAAATGAGATCAATTAGTAAAGAAACCTCAGCCCATTCCTTCACTCGATCCTCTCGAAGCAGTACGGGGCAAGCACTGTCCTTCAAAGCTCACGTTGCCTAGGGTCCTATGCATAAAGGAAAGCTAATCCTAAGGCCTCTCCTCGAGAGCACACACACACCGAGCAGCCTCTCCCAAGCTCTCCGCCGCCACGTCCCCGCTTCTACCCCCCCGACACACGAGACCGTCCTGTGCCGAAACACGGAGCTCCTCCGCCCGACACGGCTCCACGTCCCTGCGAGGCCGGCGGCAGAGGAGGCAGCCCCACAGCTGGCACTCGGCTCCACAGCACCCCGGGACAGGCCGGGCGGCCCCTGCTCGGAGGGGAGCGCAAGGAAAGCCCCGGCGCCGCCACCCCCTCCCCGGCCGCCCCGGTACTCACAGTCCAGGTGTTTCTTCTTGGGCCCCATGACCTCGTGAGTCGTGGCCTTGCAGACGGTTTTGGAGACCGCCGAGCCGGTCACGCTGTGCTGCGCCGCCGTGATGCGGTCGGTGAGGCTTTGGCCGGACATGGCGGGCGCTGGAAGCGAGCGCGGCTCCGCTCCTTCCTCAGGGGCCGGGGCGGGAGGACTAGCCGGGGGACGGAGCCGCACGAATCCCTCACCCCGCCGTGCCGCAGGCGGCCCCCGCTCCGCCCTCAGGGACGGACCTGTCACCCGAGCGGGGACCCCTCCT
>VXAV01009424.1:484670-509750 GCA_013399715.1 Alectura lathami | reverse complement strand
GGGTCGTGTCTGTGGGGAGGGAGCGTCTTTTTGTGTCTTATTCTAACCTACGGTGAGGTTGTGTCAGTGGGAGCGCCGGTGGGCTCGCTTTGGGGCTCGGCAGAGAGGCTTAAAGCCCTGAAAAGCACTCGTCAGGCAAGCGGGTTGCCTAAAAGAAAGTTTTCGTATTTCTTAGCTTGGAAAGTTTTGTGGGAGCTGCTTCAGCGTCACCTCAGACAGGGTAAATACAAAGGATAACATTTTTCAAAGACTATGAGGAGCTGGGAGCTGGGTGCTTGCTGTGTTCATCCTTCTCAGCGTTATTTGAAAGCTTGCCAGAAAGTTCTCAAATGTACATCAGAGCAAATATATATTTTTTTAAAATGTGTTTTTCAGATCTTTCGTGATCAGCCTCCCACTGTTTTACTACTCGGCTAATGCTTCTCAGAGCTCATGGATTTACTCGGTGGCTCTGACCTTGACTTACTGGGATTTTGTGTGAAGTTGCGTAGCGTTTCCCTTCACAAAAATCAGCGAAGTGTTAGTTAAGGTGCCTCCTGTAGGCCTGGTACCCACATACCCAGACAGAGTGGCAGACAATTGGGAGCTGCTACTCGAGTGCGCTCCTGGTGCCCCGCAGCCACCCAGCTGTCTGCAGCTTTCATTGCGTGTTACGACAGAACGCTCCTCTCCTTCCCAAACATACAGCAGCGAATAACGCAGCAAAACCACAGGATCCCAGCAGGCAAATGTTCTTCCTCTCCCAGAAGTGCCTCCTGATGATTCTTCTTGGAACTGTCCCTGATTCATGAAGCCGCTGAAGTATTTATTAGGCGATTTAAACAGCAGCAGTATACAAATGATAGTCAGCTCTGTCTGCTTGACAGGGTGTGTAAGTAGGATTATCTCTTTATGATGCGCACTGAAAATCAGTGTCAGGTGAAGGATAACTGGTGAAAGCTGGACACAAACAATGTCATTGCTGTGTATGTGGAAGGAGTGCTTGCGCATGTAGAACTTGCCTCCTTCATAATGCCAGGATCTTCGAAGATGTTGTCATGTTTGTGTTTTTTGGCTCCTTCTAACCTGCTTCTGGAGTCCCAAATACCCACGCTGGGGAAATAAATCACTGATGTATACAGCAGTGGACTCTGAGATAAGACAGCTTTAGCATAAAGCTTCACACCACAAAAACACTAAGACTGCTATGGGCTATTGATACAGGAGCGCATACCATGGTGAATACACCATCTTTTTGTATTGTTTCCAAATTATACTGTCAATCAGAGATTTAAATAATTTTGACACTGATTGCATTTTTATCCGAACTTTAGGTAGGACCAGGATTTCAACACCCCACTTCAAGAACTCTTGCTTGCTAGTTAGAAAAGGTCCATGGAATTGGCATAAGTAATTTAAGCTCCATCAGCTCTCCTCTGATTATGCCCACAGCTTTCTCTAGGAACAGCGAAACTATCCAAACAGAGGAAGCTTGTGACTCTAGGAGTTACTGAGACCAGATTTGGACAAAATATCTCATTCCTAAGGGGACAAAAAGTGACCTTGGTCTTAAAAGTTCAAAACGAAAAATAAATTTAGCCTAACTTTGTATAGCTCTTTGTGTGCACAGAAGGCTCACAGTTTAACCCCACTCAGTTAAAAAATCTACTTGTTATGTTTGTTCTTAAGTAGAAACAAGAGACAAGTGATAGGACAAACTTATTTGTGTAATTGTTTGTTGTTTTTTAATTGCTTGGGAGGCACTTGGTACCATTACAGTGAGGAGCTCGAAGCAGTGTGTTAGATAGTATCTGAGCACCTCCCAAAGATTTGGAAATTGAAATCAAAATATTAATCTCTTTCCAACCTGAAGAAAACAAGTTTGATTAGTTTATATCTCATTTGGTTTTGTTTGTTTGTCTGGGCATGCTTGAGAATGAAGGAAGAAAGGAGTACACATTGAAGAGAAACTAATCCAAAGATATGAGTCCTATATTTAGCGAAGTGGCAAACCTAAACAACATTCTGTACTCTTGTGAAGAGTTCTTCCAAAGTCTGGGTCCAGCTCCTACAAAAATGCTGCATCTTGCATTCACAAGCTCCCAAAAGTGTCAGTGATTTACTGGCATCCAGCTATCCTGAAAGGACAGGCAAGCTGACAGGGCTGTTTCTCCCGAAGTGTACTGTGCAGTGCTGAAAATCTCGCCTCAGCGTGACCTCTGTAATTTATTGTGTATATCGCTTTCCTGCGACAGTGTCGTTTCTACTCTGTGTGGTGCTTGCCACACTGTAATGTCTGCAGTCCAACTGTGTGCTTTAATGCTCAAAGTGCTGCTGGCATCCATGGCTTCCTCCACGCTTCATACTCTCGCAAATGTTCGGCAAACTATTAGGAAAGCTGTGGTTTGGGGTCATTGTTAGTTGGGCATAGCTTCAGATTTAAAGGAGGTGTTTAGGCTGAATTTCAGATCTCTCAGAAATCAGCCCTTCTTGGGCACAAAACTGGTAAGGTGCAGAGCTGTGCATGTTCTTATAAGCCGTAGCAGGCTAAAGTTAAGAGGCCATACCTGGGAACAGCAACCATAGTCTGGGAAGTGAAGAGGGCTGGTGAATAAAAATTGTGGAGGCAAAAAACTTAAAAAGAGACTGGTTCAATGGAACATGGGTGGAATGGCTGAGGGGCATGGTTAGAAGTGGCAGTGATGGGGCGAGGAGGCAGTGGGGAGGAAAATCAGAGGCAGTGAAGCCACCTGCGTATGATCAGGAAATGCTGTTTCAGTGTTTTATAAATGATCTGGGAACACGTCAGTATCGAGACATTTCCTGCGACCCATTTCAAGGATCACTGTAGATTTATTTGCTGCTAAGGATTATAGTATTTTCCCCAGCTTTTAAGGAAAGGGGGATGTCAGCCCAGGAATTTAGCATCTGTTTGTGTTAGAAGATACAGGAAAGAATAGACTGTGGGAAACAGAAAACACCCGCTCTTTGCTTCCCAAACGTAGCTAGGTGTGCCATATGCCTGCCGTGGTTCCTCTCTAGTGCACCGCTGGGCAAGTCATGAGCAGTGCACATCTAGAACCAGACCACTCACTGATTGTACATGTCCTTCTCTAACGGAGGTAATTTATTAAGGTTTTTGATGCACTTTTGAATAGCCTGATTTTGCCTGACCTAGTAGAGCCCTGCTTATTTAACTGCACTATAATTTCAAAACCATTTTCAATCACTTTGGCAAAGATTTACCCAATACTGTTTTTCTGTGAAAGACATTTAGCGTAATACTCCAGCTTGACTATAAGAAAAATTCAATATAATTTGGGTCACCATAGCAACTCATCAAAGAATTGTATGGACAATACTCAACTTGCATTTGTAACGCCTCTACGAGGAAAATAAACATATTTCTAAGAAACTGTGACATAGAAAGGTTATGGTCAGAGTGACACTTGTTAGTGGCGTAATGAAACAGTGTAGCCCAGGCACGTGGTTCTCCTTACTCATTCATGCTGCCAACATGATCAGGCAGCCAGCAGAGGTATGCAAAGTGGCTGGATTACATTTGGGGGAGGAGGAGGCATTGCCACTAAGGACTGCTAGAATATTGCAAAATTGATACCCCCATTCTTCTCCTCCAACCATGCTTATTTACACCCACAACATTCCTCTTGCCCACACATAACAGGACAGCCCGCCAGCTTTTATTTTTGCTTCTCTTGTATACATTTCATATGAAATTGTTTCCAATCCCTCGTTGGACTAGATGATCTTAGAGGTGTTTTCCAACCTTTATGATTCTATGATTCTATGATTCATTGCTCTCACATTTCCACCTTTGTGCCTCTCCATGTAAGACCAATATCCAACACGCTTCCTCATACATGGTATTCTGAGCCTGGCAGCTCAGGGCTCCTCACGTAGCTCCAGTTAATGAGTAGCCAATGTCCCTTGCTATTCTTTTCCCCCAGAGGAAGCCGACTTTGTCAGAGAAGAAAGCAGCTGCCCAAGAGCTAACATAACATTGGCATGAGAAAAGCAGGTAGGAAGGGAGAAAAGTCAGTCAGTACTGCATCACAGGAGAGGAGTGATCAGAATTAATTCTTCTGCGTTCAGTTAGAGGAGGTTATCTGGGTAGGAGCTCCCGTGCCATATAAGAAAATCTCAGTAGAGCTGGAAAACAAACATGATGCTTCTGGATACTGTTGTGTTATAACACCTTTCTCTTCTTGCCCTGACATGAAACTTAACACATTGCAAAACTGATCGTGTCATTAGTGCTAGAAGCAAATGTCTTCAAAACCAGGATTGCTACCTACAGGACAAATGCATGCAACAAAACCCTTTTGGAGTGCGATAGGAAGGAAACAAGCTGCCCTACATTTTGTTCACACTTTCCAGTGGCTGTGTCAAACATCGACACCTCTGAAGAGTGAGAGGTATGCTGTCCCCTCTCTCTGCAATGCATTGCCCATCAACAAGCATTCCTAACGCACTCCAGCTGCTGTTTCCTGTAGACTTTTTTTTTTTACACATCCTTCTTGCAGTGGGCAGTCTTGCAGTAACTCACTGAGATGCTCCAAGGGGAAAACAAGGCTTGCACACTGTGATAAGTGCACCTGTATACTTCCCAAAAATTTACGGAGATGTCTTTCATACAGGAAAAACAAGTGGCCCAGTCCCAGCTAGTGATATCCCTTCCCTGTAATTTAATGTTGAAAAACTAGACCCTTGCTGCCAAATACTCTTCTCATCATCATTCCAGCCTGGCTGTGTTCATGAGACTTGGCAGGAGATGGCGTTTGATAAGAATGCTTCTCTGGGCTCTTCTGAGAGGGCACTCTCATTGGTTTCACTCCCCTGCCAGTTCTCCAGCACCAAGCCAGCAGGGCGAGTGCAGGAGGAGCTGCATTCCTTTCAGGCTCATGTAATTCGGAAGCAGCTCCTATCATTTTCTTCAGTCATCTCTGAGCCAAAAGCAAACATAACACACTTCAGCCCCAAAGGAACGTTTTTAAGGAAAGTTATAAGCAGACGAAAATACAGGGTATGAATGGAACAGCCACTTCAACCTGCTGCCGAGCTATAATTAGTACTTAAGCTCACACTCTCGCACACGCATACGTGCAGCAGAGCTTAATAATGTTCATTAATGTTGAGGCTCATGTGCTCGTGCTGTATGTCTGGGAAAGCTTTACACCCACATGAATTTTGATGTGGAGCTGAAACAAAAATGTTGATGCTGGCAATGCCAACTATACAGAGTAAATAGCTGGGTCCGGTCCTGCCAATGCTGACTTGAATGGGGCTTCTCACCCAGAAGAAAACCTATGTGTGAAAGTATTCTTAGGTCCAGGTCTGTGCAGCAAAAGTAAATCCTGGTTCTCTTCCTCAAGTGAATAAGCTCCTTTTTGCCAATGGGCTGTTTTCAGGCTTTGTGTAGGTAGGTACCACTGCTTTATGTGAGATCTGAGTCTTGCTCACTGTAGTGAGTCAGGCTATCAGTGTTTGGCTGTGTGCTTCAGGGGTCAGTGACTGCATTTACATGTGGGCAGGCTTCATGCTGATTAAATCAAACTTCTGTACCGAAAAGGACATTAACTAGATGCCTCCCGACGTCCTGATGGTGCATAAGCTATTCTGAATCGCAAAATCAATAGAGGATTTGTCCTAATGCATTCCAGCACACACAAGTACAGAAATGAAAGTGCTTTCCATTCAGTGACATGAAGGAAATTGATAAAAGAAGAAATGATCTGGAGATTTAAATTGCTTTGTTTTCATAATCTGAGCAACAAAAAATTACGGGTAATATAGGAGTGACGGTTCTTGCCTTCTCTGTCATCCTGTGTTTCCTAGTTTTATATCTCAGAGCCCAAAAAGCAATACCTTCTGAGCAGCAGCAGTGCAGGCTTGTCTTGATGATATGCTTCAGCCATGACCCCTGTCTAGAAGTAATCGGATTATACATTCTGCTTGTTTCCTCCACTGAGGCCAGGGACAGATGCAGGGCAGATGTGAATGAATCACAGAAACATAGAATCATGAAATCATTTTGGTTGGAAAAGACCTTCAAGATCACCAAGCCCAGCCATCAGTTGGACTAGATGACCTTTAAAGGTCGCTTCCAACGCAAACAAATCTATGATTCTATGAACACAGTTCTTCCTTTGCAATCCTATGGCAGGCACCTGCCTTTCTGCCAGCTCCTGGGCCTCGGGAGGATGGAGGAGGAAACCCAGGAGAACACATACTCATGGTTCTGCCTCATGTTGTGCATTCTCCCCAGCTCCGCGCGGCCTGCAGATGAGGTTGAGGTACCAGAGAGAAGATGAGGTGGTACGCTCGGAACAAGTGAGTTGCCAGCTCCACAGCAGAACAGTGGCAGAGGGGCTGCATTAAAGCTCAAATTCCCTTGGTAGTCAGCTGGTAAATCCATATCAGTTTAAGGTCAGGAGTGAATCTGGCAACAAACTTCTGTGCCAGATGCCTACTGTGCTGGAAGTTGTGTGATGTGGAACCTTCTGCACTGACAATGGGCTGCAAGCCAGCAAACAGAGTTCCCATGGATCACAAAATCTTGGGGATCTTACTGGTCATTTTTGGCTCAATGCAGGAGCAAAGAGTGGCAGAGGATCTCTAACTCATTATTGATGTGTCCACATACCCAGTTTTTCTCTTTGGACCACTTTTTCTCTGTGTTTTTGGTAATCAGTTAAGCCCTCCCTTGCCTTTTTATAGTGTCCCTTTTCATTGGAAAGCCAGACATGTTGGCAGGGCTTGCTGCTGTAGGAATAAAGAAGGAATAATGGTCCAAAAGAAAGGATTATAGTCTCTCAGATTGCTCTGGGATACTCTCAAGTTGAGTACTAACCCTGTATGTGTTGGTGTTCACTTTTAACATTCTCTAAGAGCCTGTTTGTTGCTAAAGACTTCATGCATTGCAGCAGCAACTGAGACCTAGGAAGATCTGCAAAACAATACTGATGAACTGTCTGTGCACCTGTGTTTTTTAGCCCTCNACAAAAAAAAAAAAAAAAAAAAAAAGCAACAGAAGATAAAGAGCAAAAATAATTATCAGATGTATTGAACTGACTCAGATTACATAACTCAGCTGGAGGAAATAGGAGACGATAAGTTGTTTTGTGCAACATTTTGTTGACCTGAAAGATCAGATGCCTAAAGAACATTTAACTAAGAACAGCTGTAAGGAAATCAGAGTGATGTAGGCAGGTAAAACCACAAATCAAATACTTTGCAGGTCCATATTTCACCACATGCAGTTATGCTTTCAGATGCCAGATTCTGTTCTATTGAATCTATGGCAAAATGCCCACTGACTTCAAACAGAATAGGTTTTGTCCCTGTAATCTAAGAGTATGGCCAGCAATACCAATGCAGTGTAAAAATAAACTGTGTAGGTGAGAAGTAGGGAGTTGGTAGTGCAGATTTAGTGCCTGCCTGATCGTAATGCTTTTATTTTCCAATTAGGAAAACTATTTCACACTTGGAACGTTGTGCCATTCATATTTTAAGGTCTGGAACATTTCAAAGACTGATGGCTGGAGTGCTTAATGCTAATGAACTTTATTTAGTTTTTTTTTTTTTTTTTAATGGTTAAAGACCACTGTCTTTAACTTCAGAAACATTCTTTTCACAGCAGAACTTTTTGGTACTGTGGCAAGCTTTGTCCAGAAAAGGTTTTTAAACCATGGTGTTGCTATTCTTTTTCTTTTGCCTTCTCCTCTGTTCCATCACATTCTGTTTACAGAAATTTAGGCAAATCTATATTCTTAAGCCTTGTCCTGATACGGGATTTGATAGATCTTTGTAACTGTTTGGCATCTTTTAGCACTATGGTATCTGAGTGTGGGCAGCAACGTGAAAGTGAACGACAGAAAACAAACCACAAAACTTTTTGCACAATTAACTAATTTTGCATCAAAACATGTAAAGTTGCCAGCAGTGTATCTGTAGTATTTTAAAATTAGTCAAAAATAGGACTGCTGTATTCTTTAATTAGCATAGCTGAAAGTAAGCCAAATCGGCTTCGGACACAGCAGGAGATGTACAGTTTGTCCTGATTTTGTGGGGAAAGAAAAAAATGTAATACTTGGCAGATGAACTAACTATGCTAACCGAAAATGTTATTAAAACATATTCAACTAAATCAAATATGTTGGTTTACCAAAGATTAGTCCACATATTTTAACAGAACAGAAGAACACAGTTTCAAAGCTGTGGGCTTCTGAAAGAAACTAAATCAAGAGAAAGTGAATATGAGTGATATGAAAATTTTGAGGAAAACTACACTTATATACTGAAATCAGCAAGCAACTTTTGCCAAACCCTGGCATTCTTACTGACACAGAGTGACACTGTCTGCTCCGAATGGTTCTGTTGTTTTGAGAATCCAGTCTTTTATTGCAGAACAAAATAACAAAGTATTTCAACTTGAATGAACCCTTTCAAATGTTTAGATTTTAAAAGCCACTGCTTTTAATTTCTGTGTACGCAGTTGCATCAGATGGGTTTCCATGAGGTTAGCTGTATAACATTAACATGCGATAAATTGTTTATTAAACAGGAGCAAATATCAACTGAGTAAACACTTATTAGTGCTTATAATGTCTAGCCTCTGTAGTCCCTGCCTTTGCATGATGGCATTACTAAACAACTACTTTCTTGTGCAAATTTAAGGGTGGAATTCTGAGGGATGCAAAGCTTTAGCAACTTGTGTCATTCTCAAAATGACGTCCTTAAATGGAGATACTATCTAGAGTCATGAAAAATTTATGAAGGACTCTTCATAAGTCCAGTAAGAAAATCTTGAAAAGAAGTAAGACCAATAAGAAAATCCTGGCTTTAAACCAGTCCTGGTATAAAAAGGTAAAACTGTTCTTGAAGCAGTAAGGACTGAATCCAGAGAAATTCGCCTTTCAAAGGGGCATTATATGCTCATAGAATCATAAAGGTTAGAAAAGATCTGCAAGATCACCTAGTCCAACCATCTGCCTACCACCACTATGCCTGCTAAACCACGTCCTATGTGCCACATCTACATGTTTCTTGAACACCTCCAGGGAAGGAGACTCCACCAACTCCCTGGGCAGCCTGTTCCAATGCCTGGCCACTCCTTCTCAGAAGAAGTTTTTCTTAATATGAAACCTGAACCTCCCCCGGCACAGGCTGTTACTCCTTGCCCTATCACGAGTTACCTGGGAGAAGAGGCCGACCCCCACCTCACTGCAGCCTCCTTTCAGGCAGTTGCAGAGAGCAATGAGGTCTCCCCTGAGCCTCCTCTTCCCCAGACTGAACAGCCCCAGTTCCCTCAGCCGCTCCCCATCAGCCTTGTGCTCCAGGCCCTTCACCAGCTTTGTTGCCCTTCTTTGGACACACTCCAGGGCCTCCATGTCCTTCTTGCAGTAGGGGGCCCAAAAGTGAACACAGCACTTGAGGTGTGGCCTCACCAGTTCACCAGTGCCAAGTACAGGGGGACTATCACCTCCCTAGTCCTGCTGGCCACACTATTTCTGATATAAGCCAGGATGCCGTTGGCCTTCTTGGCCACCTGGGCACACTGCTGGCTCATGTTCAGCTGGCTGTCAACTAGCACCCCCAGGTCCTTTTCCTCTGCAGAGCTTTCCAGACACTCTGCCCCAAGCCTGTCGCGTTGCATGGGGTTGTTGTGACCGAAGCGCGGGACCCGACACTTGGTCTTGTTGAACCCCATGCAACTGGCCTCAGCCCATCTATCCAGCCTATCCAGACCCCTCTGTAGAGACTTCCTTCCCTCAGACAGATCAACACTTCCTCCCAGCTTGGTGTTGTCTGCAAGTTTACTGAGGGTGCCCTCAATGCCTTCAACCAAATCATCAATAAAGGTATTAAATAGGAGCAGCCCAGTACTGACCCTTGGGGAACACCACTCATTAACCAGTCACCAGCTGGATTTGACTCCATTCACCACCACTCTCTGGGCCTGGCCATCCAGCCAGTTTTTTACCCATCGAAGAGCACACCTGTCCAAGCCATGGGCTGCCGGCTTCTGCGGGAGAATGCTGTGGGAGACACCCTCTATGGTGTACTGCTTTAACCTGAAATTTGAATTCTTTTTATGAAGACTATGCAATAAATTAGTGCATGTGGCAGATACTCATCATTCACTTCTCCATAAACAGCTCAGCTCAGCTTGGATGCAACACTGACCACTATACTAGAGGGCAATTCTCAGACAGTCAGCTAAGGAGTTTACTATTCACTGAGCTTTTCTGCCTTTAAAAATGCTTACTGTTTTCTTTTTTTTCGTTTGTTTGTTTGTTTTTTTCAAGAACACAGTGGTGAAGATTGCCTCATTCCCAGATGTGACATTTCACAATTTTAGAAGAAACTGTTACCTGAAGAACTTTTCCAGATTGCATCACAGAGACATATCTTTCAGTGCTTCTCTAATCCAGATCCATCTCATTTCCTCGGAAGGACAGCTCATCATTTCACAGGACTGACTTTCCCCTGCACAGATGGTTTGCCTCTTAAAAATTAGCCTTCAGAAACTGCAGGAGAACATGAACACTCTTATGCAACAGTTCCCCAAATCAAATTTGTGACCCTCCATGAGGCTAGAACTGTCCTGAGTGAGGTTGTGATCATGGCTTAAATTAAATCATTCTGGTAGTTCTGAGGCTATGAGCCAGACTGGGGAGAGCCTGCAATCAGAAGCCAAGTGGACCACATTATACTGATGTATTAGCTTCCACCTTTGAAGACTTCAGCAACAACACACATCATACTGTCCAGAAGATGTACCTGACAGTCTCAGTGAGTGAAGATTGTTATAGCCCATCTTACAGACAGGAAACACCAAGGCAGGAGGCACAAGGACAAGAAAAGCCTGAAAGACTTGGGGAGGAAGCAGAAATCCTGCCACTGCTCACGACACAGCTATTGCTTTGGTTTGCAACTCAGTCCACAGAGCTGTGATCTCCTTAGCTGACAAACATTTGTGACCTTCCTTAAAGGTCCTTTTCTACCCCAATCCCATATCCCACTGGCGAGGGGGTTGGGATGGCTCATCACTCCATAGGTTGTCTGTTGTCTGTCACCTCTCCCTGATACATATGCTCAACAAAGGCAGAATGCGTCCAGGTTCTTTGGTAGACAAGGGGATGTGCAGGAGCAATTGTTCCCTTAGGGATTTACTAAACATCTCGTGAGTAGATGGAGCATAGCTGAAAACAGACCTATTTCCAGTGCTCTGCGAAAACCTCTGGCCAGTACTGTCTCTTAAAAAAGCAGGGTGGAGGAATGTAAACATGTGTTTGGCCAGTAAATGAGTTGTTATATAAATGTTAATTGTGAAAAGGATTTCCCATGAATATAGGGCTTTCGGCAGGACTTTGATCTCATGCAGGACCCAAGTCTCAGGAGTCACATGCTCTGCCTTAGAACTGTGCTGACACTTCTCCCAGCTCTGAGAAGCTGCAAGGGCATTTGCTGTAGCATGGGAGCAGAAGAAGCTTTGATGATTGAAACTGAAGATTGCACAGCATCGTGCTGAAGCAACCCTCTGTTTAATTAAAAAGTTCCATCAGTTGGAACATGTGAACTTCTTGCTGTGATCCCTGGGTGGCCAATGCATTACATAAATAAATAAATAAATAAATAGCAGAAGAAAAGTTTTCTCTTGAGCCACCCATTCTCTCTCCTGTTCCCCATGATCAAGGCTAACCAGCCATAAAATCCACCCCTCTCACCTGCTCAGCCAGCTATTTTCTTCTCACCAGGTTCAATTGTCTTCCTTTGCTCTCCTCTCACCTCCTGCACCTTTCTGAAGGTCTTTGTTTTTCTTTGCAAGGCCAACACAATCCAGGTTACACCTACAGAGCACACTATGGCAGCCTGCTAAGCAGGTAGGTGTAGCAATGAGATGGATTGCCGAGCTAGAATACTCAGTGTTTACAGCAAGCCACCTAGTTCATTTACTCTGTGGTGTAAATATACCCTTAGGTCTTGTCTGTCTCCATCCTTCCATCTCACCCTTGCTTCCTGTGCACTTCCTTCCTTCCCTCTTCCCTGCTTACCTTCCTACCAAAACTGTTTTCCACTTGGTCTCCTTGCTCTCCTAATCCTGATCTACACTCTGCCACTCTCCTCTTGAGACGCACTTTTTAAAGTAAGTTCCACTGAAAGCTGCTTTCCCTTAATGAACAGCAAAAAATACAGCTAATAAAAAAAGAATAAATTAAAGCAATACATTTGGCACAGCACAGGCCGAACAACCCTGTTCTGTCATCTGGTTGTCAAATCCAGTCCATCCTTCTTCCTCCATCCTGTGCGGTCCCATCAGAGCCTTGGTGTGACACCCATGGTCAGAAATCCCCTCCTGCTGAGCTCTTTGCACTTTGATCAGAGCCAGGAGCTTGGGTCGTTAGTTACCCATGTGACGTCATGCTGTCCATCCCAAACCCGTCATGGTAAATCAGATCTGGAAAAATCAGCAAATAGGCTAAGGAGTCAGTACATTTTTTCTCTTTCAGGCATTGGATTCTGTTTGCTTTCAGCTTTCTGAGCTGTTAGGATTTTAGTCTCATGCTTTTTTTTCCTCCAGGAAACCAGGAGGATTTCAGGCTAACTTGACCTTTCCAAAGGGATGCTGAGGTTCTCACATGGGTAGCATGCTTGCCACAAGAATCACAAGGACCGGGGACAACTTTAGGCTTTCTTCGCTGTGAATAGTTCCATTTAGTGAGGGGAATGACTCACCGTGTCCAAGTGAAGCCTGCCCTCACATCACCGGGGCGCAGACATCAGCGGGACCAGCCTGTCCAGCACTGCCGGTGGTTTCAGCAGACGCTGTGACATTCCTTGCTCCCACTACAGCCACTCCTTCCTCTTGCCACTGCCCTTGTGCTCCCAGTGCTTGTGCCTCTGGGTGATGAATCAGACCAGGGAATTTCTCTCACCAAAAAATACCACAGGGTTAGTTTTTCAGTCGGATCTGCCAGCACAGAGCAAGGGTGATGAGAGGGTGAGAATGTGCAGGCAGAGGTGGGAGTTCAGGGATGCAAAAACCCCGCAAGCAGTCTTCAGCAGCCCAGTCACTGAATATTGAATCACACTTTGGGACCAAAGCCTTCTGTCTGCCTTGCCTGTTAAACTCTTATTACATGTGGTGCTCTATAAATAATGTCTTTTGAAATTATTGAGAGGCTATTTTCAAAGAGAAATACAATTACTGACTTTCCACTGAGATTTATCTTCCAGCCCTCCTCCCTTCCCAGTCCCTCGTGGCTGATCATCTCATTTATGTATTTAACAAATGGGAAACACAGTGCTCCACTGCTTTTCTCCTGTTTCCAAAAAAAAAAAAAAAAAAAAAAAGAAAAAGATAGTTCAACCCTTCAATGTGACAAAGCAAGGCAACAGGACCACTGCTCAGGTCAAAAGACGGAAATTTTCATTTGAGGGTCTTGAGGGTTTCAAATAGCAAGAAAGAGTTGAATTTAAAAAAAAATGCACACACACACACACAAAAAAAAAAAACCCACAGAATTCTTAAGCCACCTTTTAACTGAGGGAATGTTTTATATATCAGAATTTCTGTGTAGGAGTCCTGTACTTGCATCAGAGGGAGTTTGTAGTCACAAAGAATATGTAAGCTCTGACTTAGTTAAGATAGTAGTGTTGAAAATAGCATTTTTATGCCAAGCAATAAAACATGAGTTACAGTTCTAAAGATGTCAGGATTCGAACCATATTTATTTGCAGTAGAAATCTGTCCCTGAAGGAGGAGGAAATAATGGTTTATTGATAATATTGCTCTTGAAATAAAGTAACTCAAGAGTATCAGAGGACCAGCTTTTCCAAGAGCACGATTCTGTGAGTACCACTGGTACCCACAGAGCAGGCAATGGGTTATGCATCCCTGAGCTATGGCCTCTCCCCAGGTTACCTTTTCTTCTAGTGCTGTAATAACACACTCCAAAGGGGGATCAAAGCCTCAGCTGTGTTTAATACCGACCCACAAGCTTTTGGCACAGGAGAGCATGATTTCCTGATGTCTTTGACACCCTGAAAGAAGGATGGCTGAGAGAACCATAAATCTCAAAGTCCTGCTTTAGACATAGCGGAGCGAAGGAGAGAAAATTATGACAACGTAGCATTTACATGGTCAAAGTGCTATAGTTGTAATAACAGCCCCAATACCCTTGTAAAGTTAAGGAGTAAACATTATTATCTCTGTACAGAAGCTTGCCTAAGGTTGTATGTGACGGAATTTATTTTAAGTAAGATTGAACTCTTCAGTTCCTCTCCAGAAGCTAATAAACAGCTGCAAAGCAAGCCTGCAGCAGAAGAATAGATTCTGGGACTTGCTGGGTTTCAGGCCCACACCACCTCACAACCTTCAAAATCTCCTGTACAAGAGGTAGCTGGAAGCTATATTGAAAGGTGTGTTTTATTTGCTGTTGTTGCAGAGTGGACCAGTTGTCTGGAATTTGGCTCCTGCAAACTGTCCTTCACTTGTCTTGTCCCTGAACAGAAGTAATCCTTGTTTCCACCTGTGACGATAAACCACAAGTTAAAACAAGCTGGTTTTCTCTTGAATGCCAGGCAGCTCTTATTATACAATTTGTTATCAGATCAAAGCAAGCATGACCTTAGCCCTTGGACAGTGCATCATAGAGCCATACCTTTCACAAGGAAAGGAGGAGGGAGGGAGGGATAAATACACACCCTGCTTTGCTGTCCAGATGTGACCACGTATTTTAAAGGATAATTATGGAACAGATTAAGCTGTTTGGCTTTCAGACTGATTGGGTGCCTCGCCTCCTCAGTCTGTTTCTGGGCGCCGCAAATATTGCTTGAAACAGGAAAGCAACTGAGCCTCAGTGTTGATGCAAAAATGTGAGGACAGATAGAAGCCATATCTATTTCTGAAGCCACTTGCTCAGCAAATCAATACAAATATGTGCTGGCTTTAGACCTCAGCAGTAATCCCCGCCACACAGAGGTGATTTCACATGTGAGGGGTGTCCTTCCCGCAACTTCCCCCTTTCTGTGCATTCTGAGGAGGGGACAGGCCAGAGCCCACATTTGCCCCCTGTAGGAAGCTTTTGCCAGGAGAAGAGGATACTTTGCCAAGCTGTTTTATACGTTTATATTTTATAATTCTTTGTGTTTTACGTTAAAGCCCAGCTTCCGGCATTGGGTGGTTATGTAAGAAATTCAACTTTTGTTTGTTTCTTTAGAAGGTTTTAATGTTCAGGTTTGCAAATAAAGGACTTACCAAGTCAGGGCTCAGGAGGTAGAAGGCAGGGGGAACCCCTCACCACAATTGCTACCTGTAGGAAATGTAGAGACTTTTAAGCAAATTTCATGGTAATGAAACCTGAGTCATGACATTTTAAGATCTGGGCCGCTGACAGTGCCTCTTTTAACGTCCTTTGCATAGTCCCACAGGCTCATTCACAGCTGGTCGCCAACCGGGCACACCGTTTGTGCTGTGCAATAGCAGTGTAGCAGGTTTCCTGCTCCCTACCTGCGCCCCAAAAGTTGCGTCAGCCAGGCACTGCTTGCATCTCCGCAGCTAGTTATTTTCCTTCTGAGCAAAGGAAGAGCTTTAGGCCAATGTGAGTGGCACTTCCCACGGCTGGTGACTCTCCTCTTCCCCAATATAACATTTTTATCAATGTTAAAAGTGAGCTTGGAATACAGCCCTGCTGCTCTTAAAACAGCTCTCATCCTAAGATTTTGGCTCATCTTCGCATTGCCTCTGAGGGTGATCCCTTTTTCTGTGCTGCTCACACTTCTCATTGTAACATTCCAAGCCATTACAGAATGCTTTACAAACATTAGCAAAACTAATTGCTGTGCAATCCTGCACAGCACCCCTCAGAGGTGTGCAAATATGTGTTGTCATCCTTCCTTTATTGGGGAGGAACTAAAGACACTGAGATTAAGGGTGATATTCTCTCCTTTGGTTCCATTCTTGTAAAAGAACCAAATTTATTAAACAGGGGGAGAAAAATTAGTATATGGGACACATTTGGGACAAAGTCCTGCCATTGCTTGGAAGTGTTAAAAGCAGCCCTGCTAGAGCCTTTGGAGGACAGGTCTCTGTGAGGTCCTGGGAGAATGAAAGAAGGCAAGAGAGAGTTTTGTGACAGTATGAATTTTCCATCAGTCTGAGTGAATAACATTGATACTGAAGGTTGCAGCTGGTCACTGCAGAGACGGGAGCGAGCCAGTAAATGGCACAGAGTTTATAAGGAGCCTGAATTTACAAAAGAACCAAGGTGGCCCTAGGAAGGGACAGGGCCTCTTGCAGGCTTTGCTGTGTTGACGTGGACCTTGAGATGAGAAGTCCCTGGTCAAGGAGTGGGGAGAGAACACCTTGGACAGCAGATCTGTGGAGGGTTTGCTGTGAGCCCTCCCTGTTCTTCCTGCAGCTGAAGTGTTCCTGGCTCCCAGAGGGAAAGGCCAATCCATTAAGAAGGAGAAAATTATGCTGATTAAATCAAGCAGAATTTGGAATGCATTTGCGAAGGCTGGCTCTCAGGGAACAAGATATGTAATCTAAGTACAGGAGGCCAAAACAGGGCCTCTAACTTAATAGAAAGAATATACCCTCGCAGGCGAATGTCACAGCGATAGATAGGTATCTGCCCCTTTCCCCCAGGACAAGGCATTCCTTGTGGGAGCTAAATAGGCTTCCCCTAGAGAATTATGGATTCTGTGTTAGATAGGAAACTCCTATGCTTAAAATCACCCAAATATGTCTCCAAAACAGCTGGTACCTAGCAAAAAAAAAAAAAAAATTGTGTTCTTGTAGTTAAATTTATGCCACAAGCCAGCCTTCCTCCATCCAGCTGTTTGTCGCAGTAATGTCTCCAGTTACCAGAAAAGGAAGAAGAAGCCTCTATCCATCATCTGTTTAAGACTCAGTTCACCTACCGCTGTCATTTTAGAGGAGCAGAGAAAAATATGTGGTTCTTTGAACTGTAGGACATGCCGTAATTTTGTCTAGCGTTTAGAAAACAAGGTGATTGATGTCTTCTACATGTCCCTGGTAAGATAGATAGGTGTTCCCTCCTTAACCTACCATTTTCTTTCAAAGTCTTCCTGTCTGTTTATTGTCTCTTCTTCTTTCCTGTGTTCATGGTGAACTCAAGGGCTGAGGCCTCCTGGTGTATACAGCACTGACAGTCTTGTGACCATGATCCCTGACTTTTCAGTGCTACCAAAACTGTAATGATAACAGTGCTAAGCTCTATGGAAAACACACACAAAGAGAATCCAGTTGTTGTTCCTGCATCTCAGTGCCTCCACTTCCTATAGCCAGAAAAATCGTCAGCCAAGATGCTATGTCCTGAGAGTGAGATTCCTCCTTCTCTTCATGATCATAAATTCTGATTTAATCCCTCCGACCACTATGGACATAAACTGGAAAAATTCCTCCTCGAGCAGTGAACACAGATACGCTTACAGAGCAGTCTGAGATGTTTCTTGACATACGCCTTTTTTTGCAGGATGAGGCCTAGCACACGAATGCCAAGTTGGCCAGGCCACGTCCCCTCTACCAGCTCCCCCAGAATCTCCTCCCAGGTCTGAACATTTTCCCTGACCTTTTTATTTGCACTCATCCCAACTAAGCCCCCACCACATTGTGGAGCCCTCTCATCAACCTCCTTCAGACCTCGGTCGGGTTAACAGGAGGGGGAAACTTGACTGATCCCCAAGACTGTGGAGCTTGTTTCTGTTCCTCCTGCTCCCATTCTCCTTCTGGGCAGAATAGCAGTGCTTGTTCTGCAGCTTAGGAGAGTTGTGGGTGCTGTTTGCTTTTGCATTTTTAACACTTTATTGCCTTCTGTTTCCTTTTTTTTTTTTTTTTTTTTCATTCACTGCCCCTTGTATTCATTTGCTTTCTCCTTTCCTCCTTCTCCCCCCTCCATTTCTCAGGGAGGGCTTTCAAATTGTCTCATGGATGGACTAATCCTTGTCCCTGGAACAGACAAAAGAGGCAGTGACCAAAGTGTTGCCAGAAGAGCCATGTCCTCATGCGTGGTCCACACCTGGCCTCTCCTAGCTTCATGTAGGCCCCAGTTCTGTGTCTGGTGGGAACCTGTGCAGCTGACAGATCTCCAGGGTCGGGCTGTTAACAGACCTGAGCTACCAAAAAGCCCATAGGTACAGGAAAAGCAGATCATGTTCTGCAAATCATACACTGGGATCTAGCCAAGTACAAAAGAAACTAAACAAAAGCCACAGCCAGGCCTTTGAAAGTAAAGCTATGTGAAATATTTACTTCTGTTAAAAATACTCCAAACTGCTTTTTGTGTCAATCTTTTCTGCAAAATCATTTGCCCCTTTGGCCTTTTCCCCCCCAGCTTTGGCCACAAAATGCGCAATCTGGATGGCTGCCAAAAGGGTGAAGCAGCTTTTCTTAGGTCACTAAAGGAGGAGATCCGTGCATTATTTGTTGGATTTTGTTACACGAGGAGAGGAAAATAAGATTTTTCAGCTTCCCTAATGGTACAGCCTCTTGCAGGAGTTCAAGCAAACTCTGTTTTCGTTGCTTGTCTCAGAAGAGGCTGCATTATGAGCTAGCCAGAAAAATAAAGCCAATCTGGTTATCTCACACCAGCTGGAACATTATTAAGAAGCTGATTCTCTTGTGGTTAAGATTTTCCAAAGACACTGATGATTTGAATGTGCTGTCTTTAATATCTGAGTGACCTCCTTGAAATGCCTTAGAAAGCCTTCTCTTGGAAAAGCTGTGCTCCTCAGCTGTGAAAATGAGCCCTTCTCTGTTGTCACAGTGTAAATTTGTAGTACCAAAATCGCAAGCAAAGAGTTTTGAAAATCTCAGCGAGGTTAATATTCGTGCTTGTATTTACTACATATCTTTTAAAAAGACTCTGCAAACTTGTATGTATTATTAGAATCTACTTCGTAAATCTTGAACCCTCCTCAGACAACTGTTTTATTTAGATGTGGATTTAAGCAAGCATAAAAGATCCCATTTAATGTAAGACATGGGAGTACTTTTGGAGTACTGTCAGTGCTGCCTTTAACCTCTTTTCTGAGGTAGACACGAGCAGAACCATCTCTCTCCCATTAACTTCCCAGGTCCTCAATAAAACACCAGAGAATTAGATTCCTCTCTGTTGCCAATTTGAGCAGGAGCATTTAGTGCTGGTGAATAAGTATTTCCCATATGCAGATTTGCTTATTTGCTGCCCCTAACTTCTTGTTAAGGGAAGGAGTCATTTATTTTGCATAAAGCTTTCCTAGGAGCTGTTCAAATTAACAAGATGCTAAGTGCTTTACTGAGGAGGGTCTTTAATTTCCTCAGCTGGTACAGCTGGAAAATCCGTGAATATTTACTCTGTGCTCAGAAATGACTGGGACAGATACATTTATTTGCTATGTAAAGTATATTGTTAGTTTGTCAGCCTGAATCATCGTGCTGGGTCAGAGTTAGGAAGGTTAATGAAATGTTTAAAGTGAAATTTCACATACCACTTTTTTTTTTTAGTATTGTAATGGATGTACCACAAAATGAAGAGGGTGTTTATGTAGGGTATCTAATCAGTTTTTTTCATCCTATTTAATGCATAGAAGCTGTTATTGAGGTGTTCTTGCAACACTTGGGCAAGATCATGCTCCTTACAAATAGTCATTTAAATGCAACTCTCAAATTTGCTTGTAAGGTTGTACTGCTGGCGCTATGAGCAGCAGAGCTTATGTCTCTCTGAGGTTGTGTCATTTTCTGCTTGAGGCAAGATTGGCTCGAGTTGCTTTTAGGGTTGAGAGTTTTATAAGAAGCACACCTGCATCACTCCTGTAGGTCCAAAAACTTGTGGAGCTCAAGTGTCTGAATGTGTCATGTGTAAGTACCTAGCAGCCACAGTCACAGGAGCCACAGATATAAAATACAGTATTTCTGCCTACATTTCATCATCCAAGACATGCAGATCAATGCACTATGTAGTGGGAATTTTGTCTCCACGAATTTCTTTGTGCAACTCCATGAGCAAAGGAATTCCTCGAATTTCATCAAAAGAACACAAGCGCAGATGTAGGCTGCTCCTGCTTGAGATGCCACAAGTGGAAACAGCTTTCTGCATATTCAAATGCTGCAGCGAATGAAGGATTCAAACTGAATTATTTGAACGCCGTGCAATTATGCCTAAGTGGAGCAGGGGATATGTTCACAAGGAGTTTTGCAAATAAACAAAAGTGTCACCAATTTCACACAGCATGGCTGCAGAGGAGCATGCCAAGATCAAATAGCAGCTGTACCCGCTGGAGCTGGAACTGAAACAATCTGATCCACTTCATTTGCTACTTAACAAACAAGAAGCTTGGCTGATAAAAATGCTCTTAAGCCTTTCTAGCTCTATGGCAGCTGCAGGATCGCTCCAGAATAACTTTACAGGGGCTGGCCTCACTGGTGGAGCATGGAGAGCGTTTGACTTTTTCTAAGCGGTGGGTTTGGCGTCTGCTGCACAGATCAGAGCGTACAGACATGAGGAACAGGACCAGCACTACAAGCCAAACGAACAGGCCAAAAAAAAACCTTGTGACACTGTATTTCTGTTTTATTTCCATCCTGCATTTAGAGGGAGAAGCTGCCATCTTCACTGGACTTGTCATTTGCATGGGTGACAATGATACAGGGCAAGTCTCAGACCTCGTTTCTGCTCCTGTAATGCTAAAGTAATTCTGACTGTAGGGATGCTTTACCATGGATGAGCACTTTTAGGCATTTAGGTGTTTATTTAGTCCCTTCAGTAGAATCATGCATATCAAGAGCAGCAAAATATGTCCCCAGTTGACCAGTTATTAGATAAAGAGGAGAAGAATGCAGTTTCAGGAAAATTTGTAACACAGAAGGGTAAATGGAACTAGTTTTTGCAATACAAGAACCAGGCATCCAGGATAGAGATGGTTTCACTTGTGTATTTTTAGAGGCATCAAAATCCATTTGCTTGGGAATTCGTTTGATGTTTATCTTTTAAAAATCTGGAAATCAGCTTTTTCCACTCTTTGTTTTAGCAGAGTTTTCAGCACTTTCAGCTAAATAAATATAAGGCATGGAATCTTGAACATCTATGGCTCTCTTCAGAGTGAGTGACAGAAATTGGAACTAGTGGATAGCAACAACAGAAACAAATGAAAATTCTATGCTTTAAACAGTGGACAAAATACTTTGTCTCATTAAGGCCCTTGTTCCGGTTACTTATATAAGAATTGTGTAAGTTCTCCAGTCTCTTTTCCAGGAGAAATGTAAAACAGACAGAGACAAACAAACCACTTTTTATGTCTTCTGAGTTCATCTCAAAGAATGACATAAGCCTTAAAAATATCCAGGTGACCTAGATTGTCAGCTGAGAAACGTCTTGCTTAAGGACCAAAACTTTGAGCTGCAAATTCGACAGTCCTTGCCATTCATAACTGCACATGTCAGTCAGAGCACTCAGGTTTTTTTTTAATGTTATAGCTGGATGTGCACAACAAGTCAGTGTGTGCCTTAGCAGAACTGGACGACAGGAATCCACTGACTTAGAAGGAAGATTGCATTACACATGGAGGGGAAAAACCTGTTCAAGTATACGGTTTCGTTTGTATTTCGCAGCAAACTGGATTCCTTCAAAATCTCCTCAAGGGAGTGTGGCATCACGAAGCCTTTCATCGGGGGCCCAGCCTGGGCTCTGCTTCAAACTTCTTCAGAAGAACAGAACAAACATCCTCCTTCCCCTGCGCCGGATGTTTTCTGAAGGTGGAACAAGGTATCCACTGTAACTCAAAGGCAGGAAGGATCACATAACACCAGGCGTAAATGCGGAGTTACCAGTTTTCAGAAGCTTTATTATTGCTAGTTTTTTAAACCAGGAAGCTTTTCCATATCCCTGTTAGAGCTATGAAGTTCTCTGGGTTTCCTCTGCTTTGCAGCTACTGACATGCAAACCCCAGGTTCTCAGACACAGGCGTGATGTGCTGGGCATTTAACAGAGGGAGGCTGGTAGAATATTTCACTCTCACAACAGCCCTGTGACAAGTACAGCAGTGGTGTACGTGGAAAAATATTTATCAGGAAGCATTTGATGTATTTTTAGGTTCTCATTTAAAGCAATTTAGTGGCTGGAAAGCAAGAGAGAGGAGAGCAAGTTCCCTGCACAGTGCCGGTAACTTCTCCATAGGCTTCATTTTGGGGACTTGATGCTGACCAACTGCACAAAAACTTCTTGGGGAGTTTACGGGAACTGTCAGCAGTTTGGGCTGGGGTTGAAGCACCTTCCTTATGGCATCACGCTGGCAGTGGCTACTGCTGCTTTCTTCCCTTAACTCACTGTCCTGATGTTAGGCAGTAGAGAAAAAGTTGTTTCTGTGAACTTCTTCCTATGTTTGATCACGCCAGGGTTAAACAGATTTTTATTCCCTTCATGGAGTTCTCCAGGATGTTGGAACAAACCATGGAAAGGGTCTTTTTCTCTAGCACGCTGCACACATTTCAAGAAGGAATCTCTGTAACATTCTGTCATTTAAAATAGCTCACATTCCTCTGGACTTTTCTGCCATTGCTTTAACGGTTTTGCATATTTTGACCGTACATGCAAAAACACTTAAATGGGGATGTTTTAAGCATTCTGGAAAATTATGTTTTTTCACCCATGCCTAAGAGAGGAAAGAGCCTGATCAGCCCAAAGGATTAGCAAAAGATTTGTTTTTCACCTCCTGATGACTCACTTCTAGGCTGCAAGTTGTAATGAGTTCAGGGCTGTCCAGAAGCACGATAAAGAAATGTTTCACGCTTGCAGTCCCTTGGCTGTTGATGGGAACATCTGCCACAAACCTCATACTGCCTGACATTTTTTGTGCACTTTCTGAGCTAAGAGACTGAAAACAAAAGGGCAAGGAGATGACCTACCTGCTTACCTTTAGAGGCAGTGACTCAAGGACAGGAGAAAATCACTGTACAGTCCTTTGTGATTGATCTATCACGCTGATAATGAAAGTTGTTTTCATTTCTGCAGTCGGGTTCACGCTTACAGAGTAATGTGTCTTTTTGGATGTTATTAAAAACAAGAACTGCACAGACAGCAGCAGTGCAAGTATTAACATCCCCTCCAGCCCACATGTGCCAATCTTTATCTGGAGAGACAGCCTCTCAGGGAGAAAAGATAATTTCCTTAATACACTGGCTGAGTATTGGCTTCTCTGCTAAGATGCTAGTGTGTCCTGGAGCAGTGATAATGTTAGCTAACTGCTAGCAGCGAGGCATGGTTCCCTTTGTAGAAACTGAAAATTTTAATTAAAATTTTCAAAGTAAGTGCCTACTTTAACCTTCTACTATTTACTGTAGAGGGAATGTAAGTACCAAACGCAGCACTGTGAATTACATTCCCAGAGCTAAGTGCTTATTTCTTAAGCTGTGAGGAAGATCATAACATGAAATTGCCTTCCTAGAAGTCAATGTGAATCTTTCCGTGGGGTTCAGAGTGAGTTACACTAGAATAAAATTGTGAAGTTCAGTCCTTTGACTTTGGAAGAGTGACCATCTGGAGCAGGAGAACAGGAAAGAAGGGTGGAAGAATAATAATTACTGAGATTACAAGTAGTTGGACAAGACCTTGAGTCACTTTTCCAGAAGATGGTGATCGGGGGTCCTCTATCTGCACACGATGTCTTTGGCAACAAAGTGAAGTTACTAGAAGAACAGAAGCGATGTCTTGAGGCAAATTAGAGCAGTCTCCCAAGCAGACCCAATCATCAGCTTGAAATGGTGTGCAGAACTGGTATGAGGAGAGAACAGACCAAGAAGCACTGATACAGAGCAGACTCTTGGCTCAGCTGGCTTCAGAAGATAATCATGAGCTTTCTGGAAGCCAATTTAAGTGCCATGCCAGAGTGCAGTCTAATTTCTCTGTTAAGCCCTTTGCCAGGAAATAAACTATTGCATTCAGAGGCTATTGCATTAAGCAGAAATGACTAAGGCTGAGATTCTGAGATCCAGATCCGTGCTGAATGCTACCTTCCTTGACAAGCAGACCTTAAATAACAAGAAAGACATTTAAAAAGTGAGTTTTTAATTTGCAGTTATTTTTTTTAGCTGGGCCTCCTGCTCACCCCTAGATATCTTGTTTCCTATCAGAATGAGCTAAAGCTTCATGGAGCATAAGACAGAGGAAAGCTGAACTGCTTCAGCATGTGGCTTTGTTCATTGAGAGGATCAAATGGGTGAGAAACTGGTGATGCTGAATGGGAAGTGGCCTTCCTCTCTCTGCACAGAGCAATGCCCAAGTGTGGCAATACTAAAAAATACGAAATACGGAATGTACTCACAAGTACTTTAATGAGTTTGTTTTACTCTGCCTTCCGCAATCAGAATTATTTGCAAATAGTTGGATGACGGCCAGATTTTTTTCAGAAGAATGGCATTTCGTTGTTCTGTTTTAAAAATTTCCGTCATTCAGTTAGGGAGCTGAAACAATGTCTTGGACAAAAATGACATGTTCGCTGCAAAGCAAACACAAAACAAACACAAGCCCAGTGGTTTTTTCCATTAAAATAGCTATCTTTCTCCAGCTGGCTATCCCAGTGGACGACAGTGCCTAACGGAGGCAAGGCACAGCAGTTTCTATCTCTGTCAACTCAAGGTAAAATGAAGCTGGAGGTGAAAGCCCAGGTACCTGCATGTAAAGACCAGACCCCTCCTGCAGTGAAAACGAAGTTCCAAGCAATGAACCACATGATGTGAGTAATGGAGAGTGAAGTATGCAAGCAAATGATTCACAAATCAGCCATAGGCTAAGAATTGTTCATTGATTTCCTCACAGGATTCTGACACACACCACTTTTTCCTAAAGACTTTCTTACCAAAAAAGGTGTCCTATTTGTTGCACGTTTTACCCAGTGTGCCTAGAAAGAACCAAGCTGCTCTGAATACCTTCCTTTGAATGAAACATGAGGACTTAACCTTTTTTTTTTTTTTCCATTACAACTATGGCACTTTTCACAGAAGTAGGGGGTTAACCTTTAAGACATGGCCACATTCCAATTCAGATGTTTTTCTTTCTTCCTGAATTTTCTCTGTAGTTT
>VXAV01009424.1:462759-477662 GCA_013399715.1 Alectura lathami | reverse complement strand
TTTATGTTTGAGTGCAACTCTGTGTTCCAGCTCAGATTATGTATGCTGGTCATTGCTATGGAACAGTTACCTCTTTGTCTGCTTTGTAACATATAGCTCAAGTATCCTGAGCAGTCAAGCCAACAGGTAAAGATTCATGATGGTTCTACACATGCAATAGTTGTTTCTTTCCTCAGTCCTGAAAAATTGGGGAATAAGGGTATTAATTGTTCATCTATAGCTTCTGTGTTAGGATTCCAGCTTTATCTACACAATCATGTGCTGTTTTGCCCTACAGGAACAGGGCACAGAATGATTTCACAGGAGGAGAGAATTAGGACAACATTCCATCTGGCATCTGCTTAGCTTTCCAACCTATATACATGATGTTCTGCATAGGCTATATAGAAAATGTAATGGAGAACTGCCTGTGAATCCTGTTCATAGTGCAGTCAGGATATAAGGGGAAGAGTAAAGGAGAAGAGAGTGCAGAGAAATGAGGTTCTTAGCATCAGTTTTCTTCACAAAAATGCTAGGAAACTGCTGAGTATGGGAGAAAGAAATGAGGTTCTTTGCAAAGAACCTACACCTTCTACCCTTTTAAAATGCAGACTCCATAGGTTTCTGGTGAAGCAGTGGGAATACTTCCTAACCCATTTGAGTGAAAAACAGCCAACTTAGCGTAGAGAATTTAAATAATTCATTTTCACAATCTAGGTCACTTTGCATGAGAAGGGTTTAGAAGTGTTTACACGAACAACTCAGCTGACAGATACAAGAGGTCAGGAATCCATGGAAGAGAGGCAGCGAAGAACATTTGGGAGTGCTAACTCCTTCCAGTGTCACAGCTGAATGCAGAGAGAGATAACAGGTCACAGACTGAAAGTGCCTACTGTTCAGAAAGAACGTGGGCAGCTGATGTACACAGCTAGTAGCAAAACCATGCCTTTTTGCCTAGGATACTGGTTGGGCTACAATTGAAAATAGAAAGCTAAACTAGAAAGGTGATCAAAATAGGACAGATCCTCACACATCTTCTAAAAAAGAAAGTTATGTCTCACCCTTATATTACAGGACGCTGGATTCATCAATAAAATAGGAAGTGAAGAATCATAGAATAGAATCATAGGACGGTTGGGCTGGAAGGGACCTTAAAGCCCACCCAGTTCCAACCCCCTGCCATGGGCTGGTTGCCACCCACTGGATCAGGCTGCCCAGGGCCCATCCAATCTGCCCTTGAGCACCTTCAGGGATGGGGGTAGCTTCTCTGGGCAGCCTGTGCCAGGTTACAAGGGAGCTGGACTTGAATGAGCCTTTGATCACTGTTCCAAGATCTGTTCTGGTGAGAAGGATTAAAGGAAAGAGCAAATGCTCTTTCTCCTTGTCATGACTACTCTGAAGAAAGGGCATCATAAACCAGACAGCAGGGAAGCATTTTCTCTCCAAACGAAGATCTTATTTGCATGGCAAGGAAAGCAACTTCTATTGTTATCTGTACAGTTGCCACCTGGGGGCTACTCATGTTCCTTGTTTGGAGTGGTGTCTATGGATTTATTTATGCATTTCATAAACTGGGAAAGAGGTGAGAAGTAGGGAGGCAAAACCTGCAGACTACTCAGTATTATTTAAGGAAGGAGAGACCTGGAGGCACTGCGAAGATTTTCTCAATGCCTTATTCTGGAATAATGCGCTCAGTTTAGCCACTGTGTCTAAAAAAGAATATAGCTAAAGAAAAAGCTTGAAAGACGGGCATTAAAAATCATGTAAGAATGGAAAACTGTGAGTATTAAAGGAAAAATGCTGAAACTGTTAATTTTAGAAACAGGACAACGAAGGGAGAGTATGATGAAGTGCATAAAGTGAACATGCAAGAGGCACATTGGGAATCTTCCATGCACGTGCTTTTCACAAGAAACCATTTTGAAATGGAATAGCAGTCAGCATGAAAGGGATGGAAGGAAATATTACTTCAAACACTGTTCAACCTTCATTGACTTACAGGGTGCTGGGTGAGAGATCAGCTGTGCTGAACTATTTGCATGAAAAATGTGAACTTAAAGGAGCAGAGATCAAACTGTTGTATGGGAGAGAGATACACCTTGAAATTTCATGGCATTAATGCAGCCAAACTGTAAGTGATACTGTGAGAGAGAAACAGCTTACCACAAGCATTCCTGCACTTGGTTTTGTAGGGTCTGGCCATTACCAAGGACAGGATATTTAACTAAATAAAATGCAATTCACATTCAGTATGATCATTCCCTCGCAAGCACCAACACTTTGGTGGGCATTGTGATTAAAGATGATGCATCATTGCCAGAAAAAAAATTAGACATTTATATTGAATCACCTCATCTCGCTTTGAGTGCCAACAGTGTGAAGTAGCAAGATCAGCTTAACTGTGATGTGATGTCTGCAAATCCTTCATAAAAGGTCTCTTTCAGATCCTCCTTCTCACTACAGTGACGCTTGAAGCGTCTCATGCTAATGAGTAGGGATTACATAGGAAAATGGATGTAGTAAAACTTCTGACCTCAGCTGCGTCTGAAATTGTACACTCTCAATTCAAAAAATGTTCCCAATTACGGCAAAATTTGCTGGTTTTTTTTTTTTTAATTCTTTCTTCTAGCCTTTTTTTTCCTTAGCAAACTTAAGTACATTTAAGCCCCAATTCAGCACAAACTCTTTGATACAACTCTGACACATAACTGCAGCTGCGAAGGTGCTGAAATGCTTTGCTAGATAACTGTGCGTGTATGTGCATTCAAAGTGAAGCATACCTTTAATTGCTATGAACTTGTAAAGTACCAGGTGTTTGTACTGCACACCCTTCTGTAATTTCTCAGACTAGTAACAAAGTAGATAACTGTTTTGATTGTTGGTGGCAGCTAGCTGTATTTCAACATCTGTTTAAAGAATAAAGCCATGCCGATCTGAGCCATAATAATTCCTGGAACCATATCAGAAAACCGAGATATGTGAATTAGCTTCTTTACTCAAAAGCTCTAAAGATTTCTCCTTCTGTAGAATGTGTCACAAAGTTTTGGTAAGGAACTTGTTACTTTGCAATTATCTTAGAAAAAAAAAAAAAAGGAAATGAAAGAACTAAATAAAGGAGAGAGACAGACTACTAGGTGGCTTGATAAAATGTAATCTTACAGGGAGGAAATAACAAGTCTCTTAAGATTAGTGGAGAAAGACGTGACAATAAGAGTTGGCTATGAGCTGGAGCCAGGCAAAACTCAGATGAGAAATAAGGCACAATTGTGCAACTGTGACAGTGATTAACTAGTGGAACAGACTGCCATGGGTAGCAGTAGATTTTCCATTTCTTCAAGTTTTCAGCTCAGGACTGGATACCTTTGTGGAAAATATCTTCAATAAACATGAGATTTTGGGATCAGCACTAACTAACTCAGTAAAACGCTTGTTAACCAGGTCAAGATCAATGCTATAATATCCCTCCTAATCTTAAAAATCCATGAAATATAAACAAAACAGCTTTGAGCTCCAGTATGGAAATGTTTAGGTTATACTTTCATACTCTTTCCTTGTTAGTGTCTTGTGGCAATGATTCAGCTGGAATACTGCAGCTCCTGATGATCTTCTGTCCAGCCCATCCTCCCACTCCTGCTGAACGCTCCTTTGGGGTCAATCTCCCTCTGTCTGAAGCCCCTTAGCTATGATGGCCTCCAATTCGACATTCTTTGAGCCTAATTCAGATTGCATTATATAAAAGCAGAACAACAACTTAGGGGAAAAATAAGCACGCTTCAGTACCAAGTGAAAGGTAAGTAGAAAGAAGCTTGTTTGGTTAGATAACAGATGCTACATGTGGATGAAGGCTGAGTAACAAGCTTTACATGCTGTCTCAGATCTGCAATTTTCTCAGCAAGTCAGGTCAAAAGCTTTCCAAGTTCCTAAAAACCTGCATTTTTTAAATTAAAATAATAGAGCAGCTCTTAAAAGAGCTCTTACCCTCAGTAGGGTCCAAAGGCCATTAGTAAGGAAGTCAGCATTATTATTTCCTTCAGTTTTAAACATAGAAATGAAAAAAATGAGTTGTCCAAAGCTAGTCAGGATCTAGTGACAGTGATCCTGCTGTCTCTCAGATAGGTATCTCACAGGATCACACACATACGTGTGCAGCAATGCGCAGCACAATGACAAATTAATGGTATTAGGTCGGAGAACAGAAGAGAAGTACCTGATGCTCAGCCTAAAATTCAGCATGCAGCTGTGCAGCTGCTTTGCATGCACAAAGCTACATACCTGTGTGCACCCTGAGAATTTGAATGAAACCATAACTGGGAACAGTTAACACGTATGTTCTCAGACTATTTGTGCACTTACTTGGCTACACAATTTAAAAGAAGGCCTTCATTTTGAGGCTGAACTGAGAAAAAAAAATAAATAAAGGTTATTCCTAACATTGTTTTACAATATTACAACATTGTGTTCATTCAAGAAAGAGCCACAGCAAACAGACAAGCATAACCCATGGTGCGTGGAAAAGATTGGAAGGCTCCAGTTTTCTACATTAGTTCTTACGTCAACATTAACTCTTCGGTTTCTCAAAGATGATCAGAAATATGTAGCCACCCAGAGCCCAAACCTTACCTTGGCTGTAAAGGAAAAGGCAACTGGCCAATGAGACCTTCCCCTGATTCTGATGCTATGTTAACCACTAGATTACTCTATTTTACTCTCCGCTAATTCTGGTTAATCCTGTGGTTCCTTCATGTTGTCTGCCCTGCCCCTGCCCCTGCAACACGCCCATATAGAAGGGAATTCAAGATGCCATTGGTCTCATTGGCCTATATAGGATCAGTTCTGCCAAAAATATATCTCTGACCTTGAAGGTCTCCATACACAACCCTCTGTAGCAATTTATTCCTATTCATTACGCATTCCTATAGTTTTTCTATATGTAAATTAAATATTATTTGTTATAATTAAAGCCCATTGCTTCTTGTCCCATAGTAAGCAAATTCTTCTTTTCAATGATCTTTCATTTCTCTCCTGCCTGTTGTCATATCTCTTCACGGCTTTCTGCTGTTTAGGGTAAGAAGTTCCAATTCTTTCTGGTTTTCCATTGTTTCAACCCTCTCATCATTCCTGCTGGTTCTTCTCTGGGCACTCTCCAATTGAGTCATATTGTTCATGAACTGTAGCGCCTGAAACTGGATAAATAGATGAGACTTCAGCTGCAGTAGCTGACATTGTTCAACTTTATATCTGTTCTAGTCCCCTCAGTCACCTTCCTGAAACCTGGTCCTTACTTGTTGTGTTCTCTGTCTCACACCTGTGCAGTTGAACATTTCTGCCTAAGGGTATTATCCTGAATGTATCCCCATTAAAAATCTGTTTTCAGACCTTTTTCGAAATATGTGAAGAACTTCTGGAATTCTAATCCTATGCCCCAGTGTACTTTCAGTCCCCTCCCACCTCTGTCATTTTCATGTGGAATGTGTCCATTTTCATTCTAGCAGTAAGTTAATACAAATACATTAAAAAAGACTTTAACCTGGCAGAGACCAGCTAGATAGTGCTGGCATTCTAATAAATCATGGAAGCAGGGAACGGTACAGAGCAATTGTGACAACACTGCCCTAGTCTGGTAGTACCCAGCCCAGAGATGTACTGAATTCATCATCTCCATAACTTTTAAAGTCTTCACATGGAAAAGGTGCAGAAAGCAATGCTGCGACATGGCTGAACACACTGTTTTTGAAAGCAGCACTAGCTGATGTATTTTATTCCATCTGATACTTGCTCATATCCCTGCACAGCCTCTTTTGTCAGTCCAACACAGCCAATCATTTGTGTGGTGAAGTGGTAAACCACGTTGGGGGAAAACAAAAACAGCACAGAGAGAAGGATAGGCCAAGGCTGGCTGCGTGCTCTACGCTAGTTCAGCATGTGAGCTTGTGCCAACGCGAGGAAGAAGACAGGAAGGTATGGCTGGGAGTGTAGGCTCACAAATGGTTTCAGAAAAAACTAAGCCCTTGCTGCCGCTCAGAGGCATGGCCATGTGCACCTCTATGCTCTAGTCTTCGCTCTGATGCTGGCTTAAAAATACTGCATTATTTTTGGCTTAGTTAGTTTTTGATCTGATGGGATCCCTGATGCGGCTGATCACACATCTACATGGTCACCAATGTTGCCTCAAGACAAGTATTGGACATATGAGGGGGTCCATGAAAAAGCAGTTTCATGACTGGCTTTCATCTGCCTAGAATGATGTTTTGGCCCAGAAAAGTGCCTCCTTTATCACCCCTTCCATCACCTTGGTGTGCTGCTGTGTGACTGATAAAATAGACACGGCAGCAGTGTGTGCTGGGGCTGTTGTACCAGTGCCTTCACTTCCTTAGCCTTCTGTATTGCTAAGGGCCTTCCACCCACAGCTCTGCTTTCCGCCCCCAGCTCTGTATCTTCTCACCCAAGATACCTTGGCAATGTTTCCCAGAGCCTCTGGGGCAGCAGCTTGTTTGGGTTTCTCATGCTGTTGTTCTCATGCTGTTATTCTCATAACCTTGCACCTGCAACCTCGATAGTTTTCTTGGCAGATTCTCATGGGAATTAATTGCCTCCAGTGTGAGAATCATCTCTTTCCACCCCTTTTCATACCCTTTGCAGCTTTTAGTTTACATTATAAAGGGGACACAAAGATTAACAACCAAACGGCATGCAGCACCTGCAACAGAAGCAGTTACAAGAAATAGTATTTGAGTAGGTCCTGATTAAAACTGTACAGTTACGATGGGAAAAGCACTACAGTGGTTGGGGGGAGTGTAGAAAGGAGCCTAAGGGATGATAATTATCTCCCCACACTTTTTTTCCCAGCTGCCCACATGAAAGTTATCTCCTCTTTCTCTTTCTCTTTCTCTTTCTCTTTCTCTTTCTCTTTCTCTTTCTCTTTCTCTTTCTCTTTCTCTTTCTCTTTCTCTTTCTCTTTCTCTTTCAGTTTTTCTTTCTCTTTCTCTTTCTCTTTCTTTCTCTCTCCGGTCTATTTCCACTGTTAGATTCAATGTATGCCTTCAGTGATAAATGCTACTAATCTGCACGTCCTATGTGCAACAGAGGAACGACATAGAAGGCAGGAACCCCCCGACAGCCTCCTTGCTTTAGCAACAACCCTGTCTTAGACCAGCTTTGTGCATCCTATAGGCAAAGGTTCAGGTCCAGGCAGTTTAACCGATTATAAATTAGGTTTGCATGTAACAGAGGGGAGGGAACACACGGCTGAATCAGGGACAGTGGAATGGGAACATGTTTTTGGTGGCAGCCAAAAAGTTGGAATAGGATAAAACTAAGCAGGAAGAAAACTCACCAATACTCAAGGCTTTCCTCTTTGTAAAGTGTTAAGAGTTTATATGAACTGGTGTGGCCAGAGGAACAGTTCAGGAATAGAAAGCTTCCGAGTAGATCCCTGGCCTGTGGAATGGGATTCTGGGGAGAAGAAAGACCAGCAGAAAATTCATGAGCTGATAGGATGTAGGTGCTGCTCCAGCAGCTGCTGCTATGAACTGTTGCTCCCTTAACACTGGTGGTAAATCTGTGCCTGCAACCTGTTACAAGGTTTCATGGTTACTTCAGAATTTTTCCAGTGTAACTACTGAAAAACTAAATCAAAACATAAGCTGAGAGAATAACCTATTTATTTAAATATAGATTAACCTTAGGAATCAGACCATTTTTTCCAAGCAAACAATTCCTGCACCATGCAGCTAGAGAAAGCCCGAAGTAGAAACAATAATAAGTATGCCTCTAAGACATTTCTAAATCGTGAGATTTTGTTGCAGCTGAGCATTGCATTGATATTTTAGTACTGCAGCTTCTGGAGATGATGCCAACACAGTCATCATGGCTGAGTGTGGTTCAGTGGAAAATATTTTGAGTTAAGTGTTGGGCGTGTCTATTTCAATAGAAAAATATTTAAGGGAAAGTGTATTGTCATGGTAAATTGCATTAAAAATAGGGTGCGGCCTGGGAAAAGGCAAAAGTTACATATTAATGGGAAAAGGCAAAAGTCACATTTTGTTCAATTTTATTCAATTATCCTTGTATTTTTCACATAAGCCACTCCTTTGTCCAGTGCTGCTTGCACAGAACAGATAGTGTGGCATAAAGCCTGAGTCAGTACTGACTTCCCCAAAGGCTGTCTGTGTAACGGGGATGCTTATTTAAGAGAATTTCCTGGTGTTACGGACAGAGCCAGGCCACGAGTACTCTACCCTAGAGGCACCAAGGGGTAATGGGCGCATGGGGCTACCTTGGATGGTCCAAAATTGTTGCAACTTTCTCAAGTTAAATGCAAATCTTTGCAGAGAGAATTTTCGTAGAGTTTTTTGGGATGATGTGGAGAAAATTCTAGGGAGGTAGCTCCACATACTTCTGTTCTCTGTACAGACAGAGAAATTGAAATACAGTTTATCTGAACATTAGTGTCTTATATTGGCCTTTCAGATTCTTTGATGCTCTGGTGATAGATTTAGGACTTTATCATTCGAACTTCTAGAAACAGGTTCTTGGATGGCCAAACCAATGGACATTAGCCCTCAGCATTTAAGGACATTTTTAATTGTTGCTGATATTAAAAGAAAAAAAAAAAGAAGTATCATACCAAACCAGCAGCCAAATTCCTGTTGATGATGGAGGTTGTATTGCTATTGGACCTTCACATAGAGCCAGTGTGGGGCTGCAGATCCCCCACATTTCTTCCAAAACCTGGGATCTCAAATCCCTTTGTAAACAGGTTTCATCTAATGCAAATGTGCCTTGCGGGCTCAAGTGAAATCTCCTTCACACATAGAACAAGTTATTCTGGAAAAAAGGTCACTTTAAACTAGACTAAAGGCTGTGTTCACATGAGCTGTTGGTCCATGAGGATTTATTTGGTGACGATTCTGGCTTAAGTAATCCTGGCTTTTTTCCTCCCATTTCCCTCTCTGTCCCACCGATTGTTCACGTGCCACTCCCTGCACTGTGCCAGCAGAATTGTTTGTGTAACTACATGGTGAACAAACAAGGGAACTGATCTAACACAACTGGGAAAAATGGAGAAATACTGTTTGTTTTCTTCAGCCAGAATGTTTAGCCTGTGTGATTCATTACACAACTACATAGATTGCTCAGTGGCACAGAACAGGAGGGCAGGTGGAAGCAGAAATTTGTGAGACAGGCAGAGGGGTGACTGCCTGAGCACCACTGTTGCTGACTGTGGAACCACAGACCAAGTTTAGACTTTATTGTTGCTAACTGCATGCTGTTGCTCCTCTGTTATCATGGCAGCAGAGTTGTTAAAGTAGCACAAATAGTCCTTCATCTTAGGTGGTTGAACTTTCACCCTTAAAGACAAAGCTATGACCTAGAGCACCTAGTGAGGTGGCAGGAGATTGCTGAGCTCACCACCACCATCAGGAGGAGATCTTTCTCAGCCATCTTTCTTTCCTGGCTGCAGCCTCCAGTCTTCCTGTCTGGGTTAGTGACCTGAACTGGCTCACTGATAGCCTTTGAAAAGCAGAGTCCAGGGAAGAGGAGTGGTGGAAAACCACTTACCTAGGAGCATAGAAAAGGTTTAGAAATGGGAGTGGGTGAGTTACCCTTCTTTTAGCAGTGTTGAGCTGTTAGATCAACTCAGCTGTCTCATCTTCTGATTCAGATACACCTTCCACTTTCACGAAGGTTTTTAGCTGTAGAATAAGGATAAAATATATGGCTTTTACCCGTATCATCCTAAACGTCTGCAGGAAGATTTAAATGTGTGAGCTGTTCCCCGCTTTCAGAGCATGAGTCAGCTAAAGGTTTGACCCATTAATCTTTCAAAAGTGAGAGGAGAAAAACACTGCAGCCTTTTCTGGCTGTTGCATTTCCATTATGCAAAGGGGACGCTATGGGTTTCTGTGTCAGTGGTTTTTCGTTGGTTTCTAAATATGCCGTGAGGCTTACAAATTCAACTGGTGTTTGAAAATCCAGCTGTGTTTTCAGACTCATATCAAAAAATACAAGTAAAATGGTCTCTGTAATTGGAGCTTAACTGACAGGGCTCTTGACAACACATGAAGTAGAACAGAATCCACCTCGGTTGCCATGGCTATGTTTTCCCATAGAGCTAACAAAATTAAAAATGTACTTTTGCCAGTTAATTTTGCAGTTCTTACCAATATGCCCATGGAAAAATGTTAATATCAATAAGAATTCTTTTTATACAGCAGATGCTGCTATCTCTGTACATAGGTAAAATATCTGTTACCTAAGGCAGTGTAACATCAGTGGCAGCACAAAGGCCAGGCCCCAGTGTAAATGCCAGAGCTCTGAAAAGTGAGACCCACAGCTGCTCCACTGAACAAGGCGAGAGGTTTGAGGGCAATGGGTACTGCCTGGGGAAAGGAAAATACCTCTCCAGCCTTCTCCATGTTCCCTGTGGCAGTGGGAAAGACAAGATAATTTTCCCAGGGCTCTGCTCATTGATTTGTCTGCCAGCAAGCTCTCTGTATTCTCCTCTCCCAGCACAGTACAGCCTCTTTGTGATGGCAAAATTCAGTATTGGCTACACAGCAGAGAAACTCTGAGCTAACTCTACTCAGAAGGTTAGTCTTTCTAAACTACCACTATTTCTTAGATTCCGTCTTAATTGTCTTCTCCTGCCTTCTCTTGGAGAAGAAAGTACCGGGCTACCTGGGACCAGCTGATTGTCAAAATCACCTCCAAAATAATACAGGATGGTGGAGGTCCTTCTGTTTTATGTAGTGGACCTGAAGTGTATCAAGGAAGAAAGATGCCAGGGGAGATGTCTTGCTGGATCTGTTATGAACGAAATGGTCTTCTGTTATGAAGAAATGGTCAACGATGTGAAGGCCCAGTCTTGGCTGCGGCAAACACAAGACTGTTGAGCTGAAAATCTTGAGAGGTATGAGCAAGGGAATTAGTAGAAACACCACCCTGGCCTTCAGGAAGGCAGATTTTGGCTTACTTGGGAATCTTCTTGGCAGGATCCAATGAGGGACTAATCTAGAAGGCAAGGGGCCCAGGGCAGCTGATTGAGGTTCAAAGACAACGTCCTCTAAGAAAAAGAGCTGTCCATTCTGACAAGCACAAAACCAAGAAAATGAGGCAGGAGGCCAGCACAGATGTATGAAAAACTCTCAGCTGAGCTCCAACATGAAGAAGGAAGTACACAGAAAGTGGAAGCACAGATGGGCTGTTCAGGAGGAATACAGAGACATTGCTTGAGTGTGTAGGGCTTGTGTTAGGAAAGCCAAAGCTCAGCTTAGAGTTGGAACCAGAGAGGGAGGTGAAGGTTGATGAGAAAGGCTTCTGTAGGTACACTGGCACCAAAGAAAAATATGGGCCAATTGCTCAATGGAGACTGTGATAAAGAACATGGAAAAGGCTGAAATACTCAATGCTTTTCTACCATGATTTTCACTGATACATTCTGCCCTTAGGCTCCCCAGTTCCCCAAGCCTACTAGCAGAGTCTGTGGTAGTAAAGGAGTACCCAGCAAAGGGAGCACCAAAGCCAACTGGACATACACAAGTCCACAAGGGCTGCTGGGGGAGCTGGCCAAAATAATTTCGAAGCCTCTCTCTATCATCTTTGAAAGGTTACAGTGATGTGGAGAGTTTCCCGATGAATGGAGATGTTTAAAGATCACACTTATTTTATGGAGGGCAAGAAAAAAGATCTGTGGAACAACAGGCCAATCTGCCTAACCTTAGTCCCAGGGAAGGTGATGGAGCAAATCCTCCTGGAAGCCATGTCCAAACACCTGAAGGACAAGAAGATGATTGTGGACAGCCAGCATGGAGTTATCAGAGCAAATTGGTTGCTCTCTACAATGAGATGACTGGCTGTGTGGACAAAAGGGGAGCTGCGGATGTTGTACATTTTTGGCAAAGCATTTGACATGTTTCTATAGTATCCTTTCAGCCAATTTGGCGGAATATGGCTGGATAATTACAAGGTGGATGCGAAGTTGGCTTGGCCATTGGCTCAAAGAGTGATCAAGCAGTACAAAGTTCAACTGGCAGCAGGTTATTAGTGGCATTCCTCAGGGATGGATACTGGGTACTGCTTAATGTCTTTTATCGATGACCTGGATGATGGGATGGAGGGCAATCACAGCAAATTTTCAAGCAGTACTAAACTGTGGTTGAATGATTGGTAAGCTCGAGGACAGGGCTTCTGTGCAGAGCGTCCTAGACAGGCTGGAGAAATGGATTTGCAGGAATCTCATGCGGTTCAACGAAGACAGCCTGGTAAAGTTCTGCACCAGGGGACAAATACCCTTAAGCAACAGTAAAGGTTAGGCACCGTCAAAAGGTCTTAGCAGAGAAGGACTTGGAGGTCCTGATGGGCAGCAAAAGGGACGTGAATCAGTAGAATGCCCTTGAAGCAAAGAAGGTTACCCAAAAGACGTTTTTGGCAAAAGTGTTGCCAGCAAGTTGAGGGAAGTGTTTCTTCCCCTCCGTTTTGTGAAACTGCATCTCAGATATGTCCAGTTTTGAGCTCTTCTGTAAAAGGAAGACTCTGAGATTCTGGATTAAGCCCTGTGGAAAGTCACCAGGCTGGTTAGGGGACTGGAGATGATGATGTATGAAGAGAACCTGAAAGAACTGGGTCTGTTCAGCCTTAAGACAAGGATAAGGAGAGAACTTACTGCTTCCTACAGCTAATGGGATGACACAGAGAAAACAGAGGTGCACAGGAAAAGGACAAGAGGTAAGGGACACAAACTGAATATAGGAATTTCTGAGTTGGTACATGGAAAAGCAAGTTACCGTGAGAGTATTCAAACACTGAAAGTAGGAAACTGGAGTGGCTGCAGAATCTCTTGTCTTTGAATACCTTAAAAGGTATTCAAAACTGGACTCATCGAGGCCATCAGCAACTTGTTTAACTGTCCCCACTCTGAAAAGGGGATGGATTAGGTGACCTTTGGAGGTTCCTTCCAGTCTACATTGTCCTAAGATTCTGTGAAGAAATGTGCCTTGAAGAGGATGAATGAAAAGATTGGGTTTGAGTTACTTTCATCCACACATAAAAAAGTACTTCAGTGTCCCTGTATAATCCAGAAATATTCTGGTATGTTGAAAAAAAAAAAATTCCATCTGTTGAAGACTTGATGGCTAGATTTATTTATTTTTTAACATTTACTATTGCAATCCTGTAAGAACCCACATTTGGCTAAATCCTCCCATATTTATCAAATCTAGTCCCCCTAAGTATACTCTGTATGCTCATAAAATACCACTAAATAATAATTAATTGAAACTGACTGCAGATTTCTTTTTAACATTATTGTTCTCCCATTTTCCTCTATACATTATTTCAAGCACCCTATTACTTCGTAGTTTATCTACGCATATTCATACACCAGCATCATACTAATTAAACACAGCTGAGAAACTGAAGTACAGAAAAGCTCAGAGGATTTCCAGAGAGAACCTTCCCAGAGCACAAACTGAAGCAATCTCTGTACTTTCAAGCCAGTGTTTAACCACAAACTAATTCTTTAAATAGAAGCCTGATGAAGTGTACTATGACTTTTGGAAACTCTTCTCCCCTGGTGTGCTGTCCCTTCATATCTTCTGAAATGGCAGGAGAGGCAAGCGGTTTAGACTGAGAACTCAACAGAGGGGCCAGGAGGACTGTCACCTAGTGAAAGAAATCCTCTAGCACCCAGAAGAGAGAAGGCAGAGATCGGTTTGGGCCCAGTAAGTTGGTGATGGAGACTGAATGGTTTTACTGGCTGCTTCTGGTGTGGGAGGGGAACCTTCCTGTGTGCAAGCCAAGCAGCGCGGGCTGGCTGAGGCTTTCGCTTTCCTTGTGTTTGGGATGAGCCAGTGAAACGTGGTGGAGCTCAGTGCATAGCTGGCCATCTGGAGGATGTCAGGTGACAGCTGCAAAATGAAGGGGAGCCGTCTCCTCTCCATGAGCTCAAGGGCATCCACGGTGAGAAGCTGAAAACTCTCGCTGCTGAAAACTCTCCGTGCCTGCCCTTCTTTTAACAGAACTGCAGCACAGTCATGATTTAGTCTTAATTAAGATGCCAATCTAAAAATATCTTGTCATATTTTAAAAACAAGCTTGTTCGTTCTTTGTACATGTCCTCACAAAAGTGTAAAACACTTTTATCACAACCTTGATCTTAAAGCACAAACCTGGGCAGCTGTGAGCTCCCAGAGCTTTTATTACTTGTCAGATTAATTAATCTACAACTTTTCGTTATGTATTATACACTGCTTCTGTGGAGCCTACACTTCTGCAGCAGAAAAGAGAGACTTTATCGCTAAAAACGCTACAGTACATCCAGCAGTCTAAGCACCTCTCCTCCTGCTTATCTCTGAAGTTTATGCCAGATTGAATTTTAGATACAGGGCAAGGCTCACCTCTGTCACTGCCCTCCAAGGAATCGCTTTGCGGGACTGGAATGTCTCCCCCAGGGAGGAAAGACTTGTTTCTGCCCCTGCAAGCACAGCAGATAAGACGCTGTGCCTGCGGGCAGATTACTTCCCCCTTCGGTAGAGCTTTTTTTTTTTTTTACGGTTCATAATTATTATGACTCTGGGACCTGTGGTTTTAGAAAAAAAAATAAATCTGGCAACGACAGTGTATCATTTATAGCCGTGGCTGAAACTTGCTAGGGAGCTGGGCAAATTTTCTTCTCTGGCAACCCCATGTTTGAAGGGAAGGGCTTTCTTCCCCTCATTTCATCCCACCAGCAGTGACAGGGCAGGTGACAGCTACCTCGTGTTCTTCGTGGGGCTCTTTGGAGGGCAAGAGAACCAAAAAAACACACTTTACACACAAGAAAGGGCACTGGAGAGCAGCACGAAGGCGGACACAGGCACCGTCAGCGGGGCAGAGGGACCGTCCGCGGGGCTGAGGCGCAGCTGACGGGGCACCGGCAGCGCGGG
>VXAV01009424.1:425065-455113 GCA_013399715.1 Alectura lathami | reverse complement strand
CTTTGCTGCAGCTTTGTGACATGCTGGAGTTAGTTCATCATGTCTGTGATAAGGTTGCAAGACCTAACTGTGCTGTAATAGTCAAATGTAACCCTTCTCCACCCATACACCGGTATAATTCTTCTCAGTCCTAATAAGTCTCCTATGTGAAGTTGTAAATCCTTGTGTGAAAGTAACTATAACAATGTAAAATGGCTTATAGACCTGACCTTAGGTGCAGGGGTTTCCTCGATGAAAGATGCACAACAAAGTAAGTAGTAGAGGTGCAAATATAACTCAGGAGTTCTGCCAACTTTTGGCTATAACTGTGAGACATCAGTTCTTCCCCGTCACTGTTTAAAACTTTGTTGGGGGGGGGAAAAATATTACTTTAGCTTCCCTTAAGACAGCCAAGTTAAAAACAGTTACAGAACTGTTCTTTTTTAACTGTTTGCTATCTGAAATTATACTGGATGTGAAGCTAGTAGTTTAAGGAGAAAAACATACCAATTAAACTGTTTACCACCACAGCTGAATTTGACAGAAATAATGTGTTTGTGGGTTGTATTTATTTTTTTTTTCTCTCTCTAATCTTACTTTACATTTACAGGAGGACCATGGTCAGCCTTTGTTTGGAGTCCAGTTTAACTGGCACAGTAAAGAAGGTGATCCTCTCGTTTTTGCCACTGTAGGCAGCAACAGAGTGAGTAATCTGGTTTTAACCATAAGCCCTCCTGTGTGGTTTTGTTTGCATTCCTTTTGTCAGCCAAGCCCTTTACCTATGTTTACATCCTATAGAAAGCTTCATTTCTGAGGTATGTAGCATCTGTTATCTGGGGGAGGTGCAGCCTCTGAACTGTTGTATGATGTCATGCTTTAGCTACCTGGGATTTAGCCTCTGTAGTAATGGAAATTTCTTTGGTAACATAAACACAGGGTAGGGAGGAGGTGCATAAATGTATCTCCTCACTAAAATTACTCTTCCTAGATGTTACTGTTTCCAGAAGGCTGTGTGATCTAAAATGGGATGAGCAGTGTCTGAAAGGATACTGGGTAGTGCAGTAGCTAAATTAATGGCCTGCATGGAGTGACTTTATAGGCTTTTTCTGAACACGGTTCTGTGTCATTTCAGTCTTGAAAATAACTCCTGGAGTACATTCCGTGGAAGTGTTGTGGATAGACAAGGAGCCTCTCGTTTCCTGGTTTGTTCCACCTGACAGTTACCAAAAGTACTAAACTAAGATTAAAATGTGTATCGGTGGCTCGTTTAAAAGACGAGGTCCAGCTAGAGGTGGTTGCAGTAACTGGTTACAAATAGAGTTTAACCTTATTGAGACAATTCAAGTAATATATTTGAATATCTGGGAAAGACTGCTGACAAGTCCTGGAGCGATGCTTTGCTCAAACAGCTGTAAGCATTCTTTTATCAAACTGTTTCCCACTGTTAGAAACAAACAGGTAATAAACCATAAAAGCATGCTGTCTTTCTCCATAAAGAAGTCACTACACAGGTCATTTGATTTCCTCATGAAATATCACAAGTAAGCAGTAATCTCTACCGCTTTTTCTTTCCCCAGGTCACTTTATATGAATGTCACTCCCAAGGAGAAATCCGTCTCTTGCAGTCCTATGTGGATGCTGATGTATCCTTTTAAATTAAAAAGGCTCTTGTTTGATTCCTCTTTATCAGAATTGAAGAGGCTTTGTAGGAAAAAGAAAGCAAAGGTTTTTCTGTGATTTAATACTTTGCTCACATGGCACATTCCTCATGTTAGGTCCAAGCCTTCTTACTTCTTTCCCACATCCTAGAGTCCCTCCTGTTGAAATAATATTAGAAACGCAGACTCGTGGAACATGCTGCATTAAAATATTTGAAAACTGATTCTCTGTCAGTTCAATCTTCCCAGCACTAATATTTGTGCAGTTTCACATTCACTGTTTTACAGTGGTCTCAGCTCTCTGAACTGGAACTTGACTGAAAGCCTAAGAATTATGTTTCATGCTCTGAAGTTGTAATAACTTCTGTCGATCAGTCGCAGTTCACAAGTTACTGACTAGGTCTTGATTCATCCTCATTTTTAATCCCAGTCTTTGGATGTTTTGGAGGAAGGTTGAAAAGTGATGCCAAGTGAGAGGTGTTCTTTGTGTTTTATGGAACAGAAGTGAGGAAACATCTGTAGAAAAGTCAACAGTGCTGATTATTTGCAGATGTATAATCAAATATTTATCATTTTATTATTAGGCCTAACACAGATTCCTGGGCACTTGTATAAAATAGCAACAAGCTTGCTTAAATAATCACTAAATCACTTTTTTTTTTTTCTTAAAAAAAGTTTCTTTTGCTCAAAGCCAAAACAAAACTCCAGTTTTGTCTGTCTTCCTTAACATGAGATGTTGTAGGCAGATGAAAATTTCTACACCTGTGCGTGGACATACGATAGCAACACAAGCCATCCTCTTCTTGCTGTGGCAGGGTCCAGGGGTATTATTAGGATAATTAATCCTATTACAATGCAGTGCATAAAGGTGAGTGCTCAGAACTTTGAGATATAGCTTGTGTTTCAGTAAAGCATGAAACATGTCTTCTAAATACTTGTAAACATGAGGGGAAATGATAACTTGGTCTCTGAATTCTATCCCAGCACTACGTGGGCCATGGAAATGCAATCAATGAACTGAAATTCCATCCAAGAGATCCAAATCTCCTTTTATCTGTAAGCAAAGGTGAGGAAAAAAAACCTCTTATGTTTTTGTATGAATCAGGATACTTTGGATTGGATTTTTGTCTTGAAAATGGCCAAAATCTCTCAAGTCTCTTGAAAATTTTAATAGTGGTACTGATCAAGTTTACCTTGCAAATCTAGAGCAAATTTTGCTTTTTATGGCTATATAATAGATATATATTAAATCCATGGCCTACAATAAAAATAACTCTACCTGTGGTGCAAAGGGATTGTGAACACCACTGCTTTTTTAGAAAAGATGTCAGAGTTGCTTTTTCCTAATTATTTGCTTTAATTTTTTTTTTCAATTGTTGAAGCATGTTGCCATCTCGTGGGGATGTCTGAATGTTGCAGGCAGCATTCACCACTGTGTTCATGGGAAAAACTTCGACTGCCTCTCTCAGCAGCAACTCTGACTTTAACTGGACTTCGTATAAAAAGGGCATTAGTGAAGGAAGGAGCAGGCTTTTGGTGTGGTGTCCCATGGGCTTATCTGGTCTGAGCAGTCACAGCTTCCTGATCTTGACTGTTCTGTTCAGTAAGGGGATACCTGATCTAGGAGTAAGCCTTTAGGAGTACTGGTGCTGGTAACATAAGGAGACCTTTGATTTAAGTGTAGTCAGTGTTACTGATGAAACTACATGAGAATTGGGAACCTCTCTGATTCTCGCAGCTGTCAAGTTTGTGCTGTGGGTCTGTACTTTTGAATTTGTAGAGTTCTGTGTATTTTGTCTTTTTTATTCTAAATGGGAAATACATTAGAAATTGTTCAAACTTTGTTTAAATAAGTGGGTTAGTCTGACTGACTGTAAAATTGTTGATAGAAACAGTTTTTCTTATCCCTATATCTGTGGTTCATAAAGAATCATAGTTTAAAGATTACAAAACTGGAAAATACAAACTTTCTGAATGCTGATGTAAGACTGAATAAAGGCATACCTGTCCAAGATCAGACTCTTTAGATCATCTGAAGAGCAAAGAAGCTAAGTGTATTTTGGTAGAAACTGTCCTTAGGGGAGGGGGACGGGAACACTTTCTCAGTTACAGGATTATTCTGACAGCAGTTTAGTTGTAATGGCAGTTTAGTTACTGCAGTTCTGTTGTTTCTAACTATTGAAGAATTAAGTGCCTTCTAAATGTTTTCATGAACACCTGTTATTGGAAGTGGTGAAGCTGAAATATGTTATTCGTTTGTACGTATAAAAAGCAGCCTGTAATTTTATTTGTTCTTTATAGATCATGCATTGAGACTGTGGAACATCCAGACAGACACGCTGGTTGCAATATTTGGAGGAGTAGAAGGGCACAGGGATGAGGTGTTAAGTGCAGTAAGTGGAAGACTGGGGCAGCGATTTAGATTTACAAAGGGTAGCAGGCCTATCATATGCAACTTTTTATCCTCCTGTGCACTGTTTTGATATTATGCCTACTTAAAAAAACAAAACAAATCAAAAAACGAACAAATATGGAGTGCATAAATACTGTTTAAGAGGTAGACAAGTTTAAATCTAGTGGTTTCATTGATCCTGCCACCTCTCAATAAACAGGACAGATGTTCACTTTCTGTGTTTCAGTAGCTAGTTTTCTCACAGAGCAGCCCGAAAGTAAACAAAGTAGGAAGAGTAATAAGTTTTCATTATGCTCCTACTTTTGAGTTTTTGAGGTCTTACCAATCCAAAGCAGCAAGAGGAAATAAACCTTTTAGAGGCATGGTAGTGAAGGAAAGAAGCTGTTTCAGGTGAGTTATGTTGCTGTTGAGTGGCTGCAAACAAGCCCGGTATCCAGTAAATACTGACTAGAATAGCTGAGTTTTAATACACCTCCTAACAACTGTATCCTTTGCTGCTGTGGGACCTTAAAGGTGAGGTGTGTATATACACGAGACCTGGCGCTGCATTCGCTTGGAGTTGTAAATCGTCATCACCCATGTGGCAGCCCTGGAGTTGTGCCAAGGTTCCTCTATTAAATGAAACCTAGGGAACTGACTGAGGGGGAGCACTAGCAGTAGATTCGCTGTCTCTCTGTGCTGCGGAATATGCCTCTTTTGAGGGAGAGTAACTATAGTTACTAAGATACTGCTTCCTTGCAGTGAGCAGGATTAAGTTACTAGTATTTTTCTATTTGAAATATGCGGTTTAATTGCATTCTCCACACAGAAAATGCTGTTTTGATGGAAATGATGGAATAAAATCTTAGCTGATACAATGCAGCTTAGGCTGGGGGTGCTCAAAATTATTTCGTGTACATAGGATTATGATCTTCTTGGTGAAAAAATCATGTCTTGTGGAATGGATCACTCTCTAAAACTCTGGAGAATTAATTCCAAGAGAATGATAAATGCCATCAAAGAGTCTTATGAGTACAATCCAAATAAAACTAACAGGTATGTAGTCTTCATCTTCTTAGCTGTCTTTGCCAAACAAATATTCTCATCAACAGCCCAGATTAATTCCTATAAAAATTAGGAGTTCTTGGGGACAGTGACCTGGGAATTGTCCTGGACATTGAATCCATCTAGAAGATGTCTTATTGGTGTTTGCTTAGGTAGAATTTTACTGAATTCAAAGTCCTGACACTTTCATTTTTAAGCATCTTAATTATTTTTTAATTATTTGCATGATTAGGAAATGTCTGAGATTATCATCTTGATCATTCTTAAAGCTTGTATTTCATTGTGTTTTAAGACATGTCAATGGCTTTTCTTCTCTCACTTCAAAATTTCTAGGAGGGAATCAAATTGTGTAGTTAAACATAGTAAACAATTTAGTTTTATTGTGTGTAGTTATCACTAATTATTGTATCTATTATCTGACGTTGGGCTGGGACAAAACTGTTAATGTAGTAATAACTAATTTTTATCATTCTCTTATCTGACCTCAGGTATGAGTTAATTGTCTATAAACATAGATTAGATACATGATAGATAAATCCTCTTTTATGAAGTTCATCAACTTTTTAATCTTAACTTCCAGTTAAACCATTGAGAGAATTGAAGCGTCTAAAACACACTGAACATGTGCAGCAATGAGACTAGCTGTGAAAATGCTCTCGCTTTTTTTGGTAATGTTACCAAATATTACATGATGCTTTAAAAAAAAAAAATTATAAAAGATGCTTTTTTCTTTTAGTGTGCTTTTCTATTTAACAGTCTAGATGTTGCAGGATGAGCACCGGGAGAACTGAACTTTAAATAGTTCTTGAGGTCTTTAGCAACAGGAGCTGTATTCAGCATCTGAAGGAGGGGTTTTGCTTAGCACTGTCTCTGCACAGTCTTTTACAGTTGAGCATTTTGGGAAACAAGTTATGTCATTAGGAATGAGGATAAAAATAGGCTGTTCACATTTTATTAAAAAAAAAAGTACAAAATCTACTCTGTTAGAAAACTGTTAAAGAAACAAAAAAAAAAAAGCAGATGTCCTTTTAACACTGAGATTTGTTAAAACTGGCCTTTGACAACTGGGCTTGTACTTCTGTGTTTCTCTGAACCTCACCTGGATGTTTTTTCCATAGGCCTTTTATTTCCCAGAAAATTCACTTTCCTGACTTTTCTACGCGGGACATACATAGGAACTATGTTGACTGTGTACGATGGTTGGGCGATCTAATTCTTTCCAAGGTAAAGTGGCAGCTTTTTCAGCTGTTGTACTCTTACTTGCTTTTTTAGGCTCTTAAACAGCAGCAGTTTCACTAGAATATGGGTTGTAACTTAACTTACTATGCTGTATGAAATGATTTTATGGAGTATATTATGAATTATGTCAGCTGTTTGGATGTGTAGATAAGCCACTTCAAGAGTAAAATTATTTTTAATCATAGCTCTGCTAAAGGTAGCAGGATACTGACTAACCATGGTGTGCACAGAATGTACAGAAAGAGGATGTATAGCTACCTAAGAGGTGTCCTGAAGGGATTGAGTGGAAAATCTTCAAATCTAGGTTAAACTGCTCATTAAAATATGTTTGAGCACATGTGGTTGACTTCCTCTGAAGCGGGTGAGGGAGGGCCCCTGCGATCCTGTTATCTGGCAGAGCTGTGAGGGCAGCAGGCTCCCAGCAGTTGGCTGTGACATTGTTGGTGATGTGGCTGTGACAGAGGTGAAATTTTCAGTTGTTTTTTTTTTTTTTTAATGTTGTTAGGGAGACTATGAGATGAAATGTTAAGTTATAGGTAAAGTTAGACTGAATGTTGTACAGTATAAATGTGAATTTAGGTGATTTTTTTTCACTGTTTCCTCCTAGTCTTGTGAAAATGCCATTGTGTGCTGGAAACCTGGCAAAATGGAAGATGATATAGATAAAATCAAGCCAAGTGAGTCAAATGTGACCATACTTGGGAGATTTGATTACAGCCAGTGTGATATATGGTACATGAGGTTTTCAATGGATTTCTGGCAAAAGGTATGTGTGAGCTTTGACCTTGCTGTACCTGAAGGTGCGTAGCTTTTCATTTATTCCATATTTATGTGTATGGGAAAAGTCTTGGTTCATGTGATGTGGTGGTTGAGAAGCAGAGCGGTCTGCTGCAAGGGGCTTTATATGAACCTGAGATACTTGCTGATACCTTCCTCCCCATCTGCAGAGATAATACTGCAGTGGGAGAAAGGGAGCAAATTACTTTGCAATGCTAACCCTTTGACAAACTCTTTAAGGCATTCATGTTCAAACACTTAAACACAACTTAGCTGTAGGGCTTTTATAAAATATATTGACCTCCAAATCTTTGGGATAATGTTGTAAAACCTCTATATCCTCTGCTTTCTTTTAAAGATGCTTGCACTGGGCAATCAAGTTGGCAAGCTTTATGTTTGGGATTTAGAAATAGAGGATCCTCATAAAGCCAAGTGAGTACTTGATGTTTGATTTTATTTTTCTTGAGACCGGGAGTTGGGGAACTTCCTTTTTCCTTTACTGATAACTACAGAAATTCTTGAACAGTGGTAGCCTTTCTAACTGCTAGGTAGATAAATGTTCTGAGCCTCTGAAAGTTAAATATTTATTTTTTTAACTATTATATTATTTATATTACAGTAGTACCAAGAGGTACCAATCAAATTGTGCTTGGCACTGTATGAAGATATAGAGAAAACTGCTTGGAAACTGATTAGGTGGAAGATTTATGGAGCAATTAGGAGATGTTAGGAGGGCATAGCACATGACAAAGGAGAAATAGGCGGAAGGACTAGAGTAGTGAGGATACAAAGGTTAGCTGTGAGCATAACATGAGGAAAGCAGTATAGCTTTTCAGTTCCTTGCCTGTGTGGCCAGGTGATTTTATTGCAGTAATGTGTATGTGTGCATGTAAAAAGATGTGTATATATGTGTATACAGAGCTCCTGAAAATGCTGTAGTCTGGAATCACCCAATGGCCATATTTAATTCCTATTAATTGGAAAAGTATGTTGATTCCTAAATAATGTGATTCAAAAAAGTTTTAGTCCATGCTTCCATGAAAATTGAGTGAATGAGACATAGCAGTGAGTGAACAGGAAATCAGTGCTTCCCCAAGTCCAGATTTGGAATCCAAAATACACATGAAAGGTGTAATCCTGTTGCCCTTCAAATTCTTCCTAGGGCAGATAAGTAAGAGGTTGGTGAAACAGCACTCCATAATGTAGTAGCAAGTACAGGTTTAACATTGCAGCTGAATAATTTTCTTTTATTTATAGGTGTACGACTCTTACTCATCCTAAATGTGTTGCTGCCATTCGACAAACCAGTTTTAGCAGGGATAGTAGTATCCTTATAGCTGTGTGTGATGATGCCAGTATCTGGCGCTGGGACAGACTACGATAAGTTCCTTTTTCTTAATTCAAAGTAGAAAATATATTTTCAAATTATAATATAGTCTGTTAACTTGCTAGTACGGTAGATGCATTTAGCGTAGACTGTCTTGAAGGTTCAGCAGGCTGGAGCTGAACTTAGTGATGTTTACATTCTGTGTATTGTTCTGCTTGAACTTTGCTGCTTTTAATAAAAAGAAGTATTTTTGTAAAGTTTTCTGAATTGTCCATTTTAATTATTTACCACAGTAAGTGTTCAGTTGCGGCCCATGAAATCGCTTTGTGTACAGCTAGTGCATAAATACATGGTAACTCGTGTGAAATATTTTGAACTCGCTCCTCTCCTTAAATTAGTTGCACTTTAAGTTTTAATGATCTCAAACTGGGATGTGCTTTTCACCATTTCGGTTTCAGGGAAAACCATTACTGTCTTTTTTTTTTTTTGTGGGTCACTGCTGTCTGTATGCTTTGGATTTTTTGGTTGCTGGGATTATTTTAATCAAAGTTAGGCAATTAAAAATACTAATTTTGTCACTATCCCCAAATAGCCTCATCAATGGTTTAACTAATTCTAAAATCAATATTATTGCACATAGGTTTTAAATATGTTCAATTAACAAAAATGGAAGGGGAAAAATGAACATGATAGCAGACATCATTAACAGTTATAATCTGCAGCCAAAGCACTTGTGCAGCTATAGCTGAAATGTTTGTTTGTATTCTGGGTAGGTGTCTGACATTTCACAGTAGTTGAGTGTACCTGCGTGAGGAATATTAATAATATTTACTGAAGATAAACCATTTAGGTGTTTTTTTTCCTTCTGTCCTCTTATCCTTTACTATAACACATTGATTGAAAACATATTAGGGTATTACATGTTACATATAAGCATACTATCTTTGGCAACATATCAGTGCTTTTTTGGTCAGTGGTTGGAATTAAGAAGTAGTCCTGTCTCCTACTGACTTTTCAAATACACATCTGGCTTTTTATCTTTAAGAATATTGCATTTGCCTGTTACAGTTTGGGAAGCTTCTAAATGCTCTGTTTAGCTGGCCTGCCTGTTCGGTTTGAAGTAATATGGTTAAACTAGTTCTGATATTTTGTACTTGGAGGTCTGCAAAAAAATGAGGTCTGAAGCTGGCACAGTATGAACTAGCGTTTATGCAGCAGCAGTGGGCCTGTGCACCTCATACATGTGGAGCTGGCAGAGTCTGAAAAACCATAGGGGTGGGGAAGTGGTTAGGAGAGCACTCAGGAAAGGCAGTGGGAGTGCTCAGGCTTTGTCCAGAGGAGCTGAACCCTATTCAGAACATGTAGGTTGGAGACTGGTACCATGCAGTGTTTACAAATGCTTTACCCTAGTATGCTATTAGACTAGGTCATCTGTTTTTATTTCCATGTTCGGTGTTGAAAGTGAAATGAGACACAAGAGCAATAGTGATTTTCAGCCATGGTTGTTTTTTAGGCTGTTAAGTTGTATGTTCTGAGAGGAAGGAAGGGTGGTGCTTGAACAGAGGCCTAACACAATTAGGGTCGGCTTAAACTTCTTTATCAGCTCCTGAATACTCTGACATCTGTTCTCTTAAGATGTAGAAAAATGTTCCAAGAGGTTTCCTTTGAAATCTGCTTTAAGTTTGGGTCACTCACAGCCCAGTATCCCATTTGGAGGGGGCTCTCTGTTCTTTGAAGTGCAGTGTCAGTGCTGTTGCTGTATTTACAGCTTCTCTCCTGCAGTGGGACCGGACTCTCAGTTTCATTCAGAGCCACAGAGTTCCTGACGCTTGGGACAAAGCAGGCAAATGTAAATGTTTGTATGCAAAAGGGTCAGGAGATAAGTGAGCATCCTTTCCCTGTTCTCAACAGAAATGGAAGAAGTATTCACTCCTCTGTAAACCCAGAGGAACAGCAGGGATTGGAGGTTACTTCACAAGCCTCATTGTGACCTTTTCACAGACTGTCAGTGAAAAGGTTTTTTTTTTTTTTTTGTGTCAGGTCACCTCCAGCTGGAGAGGCACTGGGAGGGAATGGTTCCTGGTGCAAAGCAATCAAAATCTCACTGTTCCCTGTGCAGCACACCCCGTGCCTTCGACAGGTCCATACTGCCCCTCAGCAGCCTGTACCTGCCACTCCAGCTTGAAATCACAGCCCTAGTGTGGTGTAGGCTGTAGCCATACCATATTAGAATTGGAGGGGAATGGGCTAACAATCTTCTTGTCTCTGCTCCTTTCCCCTGCCTGCCTGAATATCTGTGTGCTTTCCTGGTGAGGATATTGAATCCACAGGGAATTGTTAGTAGCAACTGGAAGACAAATCCCAAATTAATCAGACAGAACTGGGAATGACAAATACCCTGCTGCTTCAAGCTTCTAAAGTTATCTTCAATTTCCATAGATAAACTAAATGCCCGTTTTCCTAAGCATCCCACAGTGATCATATTTTCAAATCTTGCGCAGCCAGTGAAGTTCAGTAGTAACCCACCGTAATCATACTCATCCCAGGTTAGCAAGAAAAAGCACTTATGCTGAAGTAGCTTGGCAGCCCAAATGAGCAGCCCATAGACACAAATGAGTTCTTACTTTCACAGATGTTTTGAAAGACACCTCTCTGATACAGTTTGAAGGGGGAGGGAGTCTTCCTTCTGCAAGTTTCTGTTCTGCAAGCTCAGCCACAGCAGGCTGGAAAGAAGAGTGAAGTAATTTACAGTGATGGTCTCATGCATGTGCCATCATCCCTAAATGCAGAGAGACAGTATGTGGCTGAACCTACAAGGGCTAGTGCACTAGGAGAAGTTCTTCATACACACTGCTGAATTATTCAAAACATGTGTGATTACATATGTTCATTTACAGCCTTGAAGAGTGGAGCCAGGGCAACAGAAGTATGCTCTGAAAACAGTGGCTACAAAGCTCATGATGGAGAGGCTTAGCAATCCCATCCACTTGGTCCAGTCTAGTCCTAAATCCCAAATGATGAAAAGCCCTCCAGTGTTGTGGAATAACCAGAAGGCAATATTGACTTAGGCAGAACAGAAGCAGCTTGTTCCTACAGCTGTAGTAGAGAAGACAGAGCAGCAGAGTGACCTCCTTTGCTGAAACGAACTCTGCCAAAATGAGGCTGTTAGAGTTTATCTGCCTTTAGGTTATACAACTCATTTTTCACCAAACCATATAAGCAGGGCTGTAGAAAACTACAGGAATGGTAACACATGAATCACAACATACAGGAAGGTTTCAGACAGTCAGCTAAGGAAGCTCTAGATAGTAACATACCCCATACAACTTTTTACTTTTTAGTTAAAAAAAAAAACCTCACTCCTTTGTTAGTTGAATTGTGATGACTCAGAGGCCATTAGGTCACGCTGACATGCGATAGCGAGGCTTCCAAAGGTCTATGAGTTGTGAATTATTTCACTTCCACACCAGGCAGACACTTCCACAGCAGTGTGAGAACCTGAGAAACCACCACCACACAGCTTTCAGTGCTGTCACAACCACACTTTTGCTCAGTCTTCTTTCAACACCACCTGTGTCATTGTCAGCTATGTGTGGTATCTGACATCTGCATAGCAAAATCTGCCAAATCCTGTAGTGGGATTTGATGGGTCATGCAGAATGATCCTGATGACCCACTCTGGCAGCTGAGTCTGGGTCTCATTAAATGCCTCATTGCTGCTTCTCCATAGAGAGACAGCCTAGAAATGAGTCTTAGAGAAACCCAAGTCTTTGGCTGGGTAGGAGTCCAAGTATCTGTGGGTTTGGGTCTCTTACAAGGCTTTTGGGAAACAACTCTGAGCTTTGCCAGCTAAGTTACCTGGAATGGAATTGATTTTTCTTTTCAAAAGCAGTTCTTACACAGCCTTCCTGAGTCTCATCCATCTTCTCCTGTCTTCCCCTTGTGGCCTCCAGGTTCAGCTTGTGCCTTTTCTTGTGAGTCTGGTGGCATCTTCAGCTATTACACAAGGAAAGAAAGAGCCTATTTTAGGCTGAGGTGTGAGCACAGGTAGTTTCACTGAGAATTCTCATTGGCATCAGTGAAGCATGTTTCTCTTTTCAGGACAGTGATGCGTAAGATTGACTTAAATCCTTAAAGACTTTGCTCCTCAGCCACTGAAGCCAATGGAAATTTATTTTTGTGCCAGGGGTTTGGAGAGCAAAACTGAATTCTTAGTTATATAAGCATGGTATTGTCTTCGAAATAGCATTCCTCATCAAGCCAATCCAGATCTAGTGAACATGAGAGGCAACCTGAGCACTTCCCTTACAAGATGGCTGGGCCCAACCAGCTGAAGCCATCTCTCTAGCAGAGTATGTGCTCCTAATAAAGAACCATTGGGCCAAGGAAGCTTGAGTCAGAGGGGGAGATGATCAGTGTGTGTCACAGCAAGCGGCTCATCCCGTCCTCTGGTTTGGGCTGAGAGCTCCTCTCCCAGTCACGAGTTGCCAAATCTGAGACAGTCACCTCCCAGGCACTGCTAAACCAAGACTTACACAATGACTTGGTAGCTTCAAAACTCAGTTTCTCTGCAAGGAAAAGCAGTGATTTTTTCAGAGTGGTGTGAAATGCTTGCAGTACCTGGGTTCCACATGCGTTATTCTTTGCTCCCTGAGCCACGTACTCTGCCCAGTCTGCCTTCGCTTGCTTCTCCTTCTGCCAGTCAGCAGCTGCCAGGACTTCTCTTGAATGCCACACCACAGTGAGGTTCTCCAGCTCCTGGAGCTGCACAGAAATGCAGCAGCCCACAGGATCAGCCTCCTCTTTTGGGAGGCGTGGGAAGGGTTTTATTTCCCACTCACCTTTCTGGCCTTTGTCAGCACTGTGTAGCTCAAGTGGCAGAAGGGAAAAGCCCTTCTACTATGGTCGCTGATCCAAATGATTTAAAAACAACCATCCCATAACAGCTAACAGTTGTATCCACGTACAGTGGTCATGTATTTTATGAGCACATGGACACGAACACAACGTAAAACAGTAACTTGTATCGGTTTCATATAGATCAAAAAGATGCTGTTGAATGCAATAGTGAAGACACTTGGTTTTGTAAACGATCAATATCCACCTTACTAAATGTTTTTACAATTAAAGGTAACATTATAAACACCAAAATCCACAGAGTGTACCTCTGTTGCTTTGATGTAACGGTCAGGAGCAGGGGGTTCAGTTCTGGGTTTGGCTTCAAGCGTTGTTTTACTTTCCAGTTCCTTGCAGGATCTTCCCCCAGCTTCATACAGCCTCCTAAAAATACATACCAGGAGGAGTCTGAGCAAGGCCAGGACGAGTTTGTTTACAGCTCATGTTCACAGCAGAGGACCTGCTTCAGGTGCGCCTGGAAGATCTGTAGAACTGCACGTCTCTTATTTTGCTTCAACAAGAAGAGAGGGCAGAAACCCTGAGCTGCACAATGCTGCTCTGGTTCCAGACTCCACGTCAAGGTCAGGAGGCCCAGATCTAGACGCAGTCAGTACCAAAGTTACCTGTGAAAATGAAGCCAGCTGTGGCTTCTGGGGAGCATGGGCTAGCTTGAGTTGCACTTTACCCACTCAAGCAACACGCTTCCAGCTATAGTGAGAGCTCTTTTGTGGTTAGTCACCTCTGAGCTTCGCTGGCTTTTGGGAAGAGTCCAAAGTGTTGAACAGAGCTGAGACATGGGGACAGCATCAGGAGGAGTTCAGAGGGCATTCAGACCTCTCCTCCCTCTCACAAAATATTGTGAGACACTGAACATTGTTCTCCCTAGACAAAGAGAGCAGGTTCTTTCAAATAAAACAATAGGAAAGTAGTCCTCAGCTTCTGGAACAGTTCTCTCTGTTCAGTTACTAAACAGATCTGTGCACTGGGAGACGACTCCAGAGTAAAATGAAACAAAGGAGTCTTAAAGAAGTTTGCTGCTCACACATCCCCCTGCAGTTCTTTGTGAGACCGTCATCCTCATTCAGAGCTCACACGGTTTATGTCCAAAGGAAACATCTCGCTCACACAAGAACTAAGGCACAGTGTCACCCCCACCATTTCCTCCAGAGGCTCACCTAAGGGAGGATTCTCTTGATTTTCTCCCTTGGTCCTTCCGTCAGCTTGACAGCCCTGACTTTCACAGGACCGTTACGAGGAAGAGCTGAAAGAATCTCTGTGGGCATGAAACCACTGCTCTTAAAACAGCACGTGGGTGAGGATTCACATGAGAATGACACGCAGATGGACTCAGCCAGGCCATAACCACCGCTGAGACTGTTTCCCCAACCCCGCTAGTCCTAGGCTGTTTGAACATCGGACCTTGTCCAACACTTAGTTCCTGCAGATCAGTATTTACTCCTGGCAGTATTTTTCCCATTGCTTCATCTTTTCCCTTTTGTGAAAGGTTGGTTGGGACATGCCAGAGACCTGACAGTATCTCTTGGGGAAGCAGCATTGTTTCACAGAGTCTAGGAGCTTTGTATTGCCCTTGTCTGCACATTCAACCCATGAATATTCTTCTGGGGAGGTTTGTGATCAATTAAGAAAAGTGAAGTTCTGTTTTGGCACAGATAAGGAGCCTTTTCTACAGACATCTCCAGATGGTATTTCTCCTCAGAACAAAACAAGTGGGTTCTGTGAGAAACACCAACACTACAGCCAATTTGAGGCCGAATTCATTTTTCACAAATGGGAGATCTCCCTAATTGTTTACTCCCTGGTGTGCAAACCAACTTAGAAAGGGACAGAACAGTTTGCACCTGGGATTCACCAGAAAGGGAGAACAGCTGCGCTGTTCTGTGCCACACAAGGCCTATGAGCATTCACATTAAGCACCTGGAAAGCAGGGCAAAAGGAGAACACACCATCAGGGGTGCTATCAGAGGAGTGCTATCAGGGGTCAGCTCTGACATTAGCTTTTCTGTCAATCTTTTCCTTAAAAACCTCTTTCATCTTCCTGTCCTGCAGGGGTTTGGTAGATCCTTCACAGAGCAATTTAAGAAAGCAGTCTCCACGCTCAGTCTTGAACTGCAGGCTGCAAACAAGACGACAACACCCATACACACACGAAGGGCACCACATTCCCTCTGCAGCTTTTATAGAAGCACAGAATGGTTAGCAGGGACCTTAAAGCCCATCCAGTTCCAAACCCCTGTGGTGGGCAGGGACACCTCCCCCCAGACCAGGTTGCTCAGAGCCCCATCCAGCCTGGCCTTGAACACCTCCAGGGAGGGGGCATCCACAGCCTCTCTGGGCAACCTGTGCCAGTGTCTCACCACCCTGACAGGAAAGAATTTCTTCCCGATATCTAGCCTAAATCTCCCCTCTTCCAGTCTGTGGCCATCACCCCTTGTCCTATCGCTCCATGCCCTTCTAAAGAGTCCCTCCCCAGCTCTCCTGTAGGCCCCCTTCAGGTACTGGAAGGACACCATCAGGTCCCCCCGGAGCCTTCTCCAGGCTGAAGAACTCAATAGTAACAGAAAGCCTCACCTGGGAAACAGGATGTCAGGTTCAGTAAGGGCGTCAGAAGCTCCAGTTTCTCCCTGGGAAGTGATCCAATTCATTGTCCCTTTCTTCCACTGCAGCAGGGACAGAGATAGGTGAGATGATTCCGAGGCAACGAACACACTGCTAACCAAGGCAGCAAGCCTTGAACTGCTAAAAGCAGCAGCAGCCTCACAAAAGCTCTCCAGCAAAGCCCTCTTTCATTAACTGTAGCCCCTCATTACAACAAGCAGAGCCACAACTTCAAAGGATTGATTCTAGGCAGTTCCACTGCCAGGCGTTCTGTAAGAGTAACACTCAACACATTCAACCATGAGACAAATCTCTTGGCGAATGGAGAAGTCAGTGGAGGCAAACACAGGCTGTTCTCATGCCCTTTTCCCTCAGCTTTCAGGGACGACGCTGGGCCAGATCATTCAGATATTTAAAAGCCACCTGGGCATGGTCCTGGGCAGCCTGCTCTATGAGGCCCTCCTTGAGCAGGGGGCTTGGCAAGATGACCTCCAGAAGTCTCTTCCAGCCTTCTGTGATCCTCAGTTTAACCCAGCACAGCAGTCTTTTATGTATTAAGTTTCACTAGGACAACTGAGAGAGAAGAAATGAGAAGAAATCACAGAATGATAGGGCAACCCTATCAACCCCATATCAACCTTTCCAACGAAAGGAGCTCTGGAGATCATCTAGTCCAACCCGCCTGCTAAAGGAGGCTCTCCAGAATAGGTTGCAAAAAGAAAATCTAAAAAATCTAAAAAAAAAAAAAGGTAATTCTAAAAAATCTAAAAGAAATACAAAGAGCAACTCCTCCATTATGATGTCTAGGCCAAGTGGCCAGACAAGTCACAGCACACCAGGGGACAGCAGTTCAACAGGCCTTTGAGATTCAGTCTGAAAGTCCACCAGCAGTACTGCCAAAATAGTAAGACTTACATTGGCAAGAACTTCCTCAAAGTTTCCCATTGCATCCAGGTTGGGAAGAAATTTCTCACAAACCCTCATTTTGACTTTCTTTTGCCTGATAAGAAGGACACCCATGGCCCAGAAAACAAAATCAATATTGAGTCTGTTTGAGATGCAGCGAGAGAGATCGATCACGGTCTCATTCACACAGTTCTCCACAGCATCCAGGGGACCTGATGTCTCCAGGGCTATCGTGGCGTAGTCCAGAGGGACAGCTGGTGTAGAATCTATTAAGCAACACAAGAGGAGCACAGTGTCATACAGCAAAGCTGCTAGTTGTAATCAGCTTTGAGCAGTCTTCAGGCTCTCAGGCAATGACATGCTACGGAGTGAGCTTCTCAGGTGCCATAAGGAGGTTATCATAATTGCTCATACTCAGTGTGCAGGCACTGGGGGTTTGAGAGATGTAGCCATGCCCTGACAAATGCTTACAATTAAGGAAAACAGAAAAGCTGCTCAGATGCTCTGAAAATTGTTCAGACTACTCCAAAAATAGCACAGACATTGCTAGACAGCGTTGTCAGACATGCCAAATGTTTCAAAATAAGTTTTTGCTCCATCTTCTTACCAGGCATAATTCTTCTACCATAGGTAGGATCACAGATCTTTCTGACGATGTTGGACAGTTGAAATACAGGTCTCTGAATGAGCAATCAATCATTCCTTCCCATGTGTAGCTCTTGCATATGAACAGCAAGAGTCCCCAGTCCAGCTATTTTGACACTCTAGAAAGCAGAAGAGGAGAAAGGGACATGGATAAAGATTTGAAGTAGTGCAAACACCCTTCAGTTAGAGCGTTTCCAAACCTCTAGCAAGGGTTTCTGACATTTGTGATTCATCCTGAATGGTTCAGGTGATCTGAGTGATCTTTCCCCTCTGGCAGTGTGGAACAGAAACTGTCAGCATTGACTATTTGAGTATACTGGACTTCATTTTTTCTGTAAATATTCAGGGAAATGTATTTTGTGGCACACTTGTAAACTGCATTTTAAAAGCAGGAAAAAAACATCAAAGAAGCTAAAGGAAGAGAAGTAGAATTAGATACATTAATTGTATTTAATGATTTTAGCAGGAGGTGGGTGTCAGGCTACCAAACCATCAGAGCATGAGGGGAGAAACGGGGCATAAAGATCACCTTGCTCAGTGCCAACTGCCGCTGAATGTCAAGAGACACCTGATCCCAAATTTGCACGATCTCTGCAGAGCAAATGAAGGACACATCATGCTCGATGTCACCAAGCTCACCACCCCGCAGCACATTCCTAACCAGTGACTTGGCCGCTACCATGGCCTTCAAACACCCCCTCCTGCCCCACAGGCTACAGACGTCCCTGGCAGGATGTCTCAGCAGCTACACTGCTGAGCTTTCAGCTCGTAGACATCTTCTGCTGACCTCAGGGCAGGTCTGCTGCTGAAACAGAAACTGCAGGTGCTTTGCACACAGGGGCACACACGTCCTGCAGTCTGACATCCGAAACCTGAAGGTATCCCACAGTTTAATGCTTGGGGTGCCAGTGCAGAGGCACAAGATGTGGTGGGACAGATACACACATGCAGCTCCAAGGCTTTTAACCAAACAGGAGCCCAGGTTGGCCAATTGCCTCTTCATGGTGCGCTGGAACCCTCCATGTCCAGCATCTTCCAAGTCCACTAGGAGTCACGTTCAGAGCTTGGAGCAGAACCCAGACATGGCTGCCCTACCGCTGACCTTGGAACAAGCAGACTGGCCACCAGGCCTGGCCCTCCCCTGCCAGGGCCCTGATGCTGACAGTAGTTGCTGTGCTTAGAATCGTAGCTGGAAGGGACCCACAAGGATCACTGAGTCCAACCCCTGACATCACACAGCACCACCCAAACACAAACCTGAGAGCGGTGTCCAAATGCTCCTTGAGCTCTGGCAGCTTGGGGCCGTGCACCCTGCCCTGGGGAGCCTGTTCCATGCCCACCACCCTCTGGTGCAGAACCTTTTCCTAACCCCCAGCCTGACCCTCCCCTACCACAGCTCCATGCCGTGCCCTCGGGCCCTGCCGCTGTCCCCAGAGAGCAGAGCTCAGCGCCTGCCCCTCTGCTCCCCTGTGAGGGAGCTGTAGGCCACCATGAGGCCTCCCCTCAGCCCCCTCTGCTCTGGGCCCAACAAACCAAGGGACCTCAGCCACTCCTCATACATGTTGCCCTCCACACCCTTCCCAATCTCCGTAACCCTCCTTTGGATGCTCTCTAATAGTTTTATGTCCTTCTGGTGTTGTGGGGCACAAAACTGCATGCAGTTCTTGAGGTGAGGCTGCACTAGCGAAGCGCAGCGCAGGACAATCCCTTCCCTCAGATTAATTGCCATTATGAGAGCATTCATGAAATGGCTTCTGATGCGCTTACCTTTGTTTGTGAGAGACATGAGTGTTGAAAACAAGTCTCTTGCAGATGCCTTCAAGTCACCTTTCCATGGCCAGAATGTCATGGTTGTCAAAACCACACTGTAGGTTAACACCTGGACATGAAAGGTCAAAGATATTTCTCTCTTCTATTACAAACACCCTCATCTAGATTTGGGAGAACAGCCATCCAGTGCTACCCCACTGCCTCCCTTCTCCCTCACTCTGCAAAGCAGCTCGAGAGAATGCCCACAGGAGCAGCAGCTGCGACCGGCAGGTGAGGGATCAGGGCTGGGCAGCACAAGCCCCTGGGTCACAACTGACCCCACTGTTGCCTGTGGGTCAGAAGAGAGGGTGCCACCTGCAAGGAACCCGAATTTGCCTTGAACCGGCCATTTTTGGGAGCTGCTCCACCCTCAAAGCCCCTCCAAGGAGGGCTACAGGCCTAAGTGAAGGACAGGAAACTTGGCTACAGCTGGTAGTGAAGGAGCATGTTCCATCTTTCTCCTGAATGAACAAACAAGAAGGTTGTTTCTATGGTGTCAGGGAGTGAGTGCTATTTGGTATTCCCTTCCTCAGAGCCTGGAGAAAGAGCAAAGTGCTTCATGAGCATCCAACAGCCTACCCCCTCCCCTTGTTCCCAGAATCATTTAAAAACACTCCTTGTTTTGACAGAGGCTATGGAGATGCTTTTTTTGTTTGTCATTCTGCTCAGAACTTACAAGTTCAAAGGAGAGGCTTGCAATCAAAACAAGCTTCAGTTCCCCCCACAACAGCGAAAGACGGAGGAAGCAATAGCTTCCCCTCAAACAACACTGTAATGGTAACTCAGATCCTTGAAACAACTTGATGTAACTCATTATTCTCACAGAAAAAAAAAATTCCAGATACTAAGAAGCATTCTTCTTCTCCTCCTCCACGTCATTCCTCATACCATAATTAGAGAAAGCTGAAGAGAAAGACAAATCCAAACACCTCCACTGTCAGAAATCTAGCAGCTCTCACCTCACTGAATGCTCTGGGCTGCAAAATACAAATCTACAACATCAAACTGGCCTGTAACAGCTGTTTCAAAGGTATTTGGCCTGCAGCAGGAAAAGAGTACCCAAAGACTTCTCTAAACTACACTTACATACAGGAAAAAAGTTTGTTCAAGACAGATACCTAAGAACAAGCTCAACAGCATCTTCCTACAAAAAGAGGACAATGTACCATCTATACAAGCTAGGGACAGGAGTCTTAGCTATCCACAAACTGAAAGCACTCACAGCGTAAGGACCAGCAGGAAAACAGGATTACATCAGTGCAATCTCAGTTAGTTCCCTGATCATCCTTCAGAACGAGGTAAAGAGGCAAATACTACATTTATTTGCTCAAAACATCACACAAGTATGAAACCACACTGCTATTTTTCACCTTGTAATTTCTTCCATTTTAAATACAGTTTCAGAAGAGTCCTTCTACAAATGCATCACTGGCTTTTGTTACAGCCAAGAACTTCCATTAAAACAAAAATGCATAGGCAAGTGGTTTTTCACAGATTTTAATTTTAAATAATTTTCAGGAGTAATATAAAAGTTACAGGTTTGTCTATTCAGACTAATCGTTTTTTTTTTCCACCTCAGCATTCTTCCATGAAGTTACTTGCTGTGTATTTCAGATAGCACTGGTTAGAGAGCACTCAAAATGACATGATTTAAGCTTATGTTTTCCAAAAGAGAGGGTTCTGTGTCAGCCGTCTCTGGAAGTTCTCATACCTAGAAAAAAACAGAAGGTGTTGCAATTTAAATGGCTTCAGAAATGACACAAATAACGTAACCGATTTGCCTTATAATTCTAATAGAAATCTTGAGAGAAAGTAGTCCCCATTATTTTTCTCCTCACCAAATAATTCTAACTCACAGGATCATAGAATGGTATGGGTTGGAAGGGACCCTAAAGACCATCTAGTTCCAACCCCCCTGCCATGGGCAGGGACACCTCCCACCAGACCAGGTTGCTCAGAGCCCCATCCAGCCTGGCCTTGAACACTTCCAAGGAGGGGGCATTCACAGCCTCTCTGGGCAAACACAGTAACTTTTTAGCAAAACCTAATGAGGAAAAATAATTATCACATGGTAGAATTAAGCATGCCCACATCTCATCTGAATTCCACTTTCCTAATCAGAAGAGACCTGCAAACAACAATCAATGTTGGAATCCACTACAGACCTAGAGCTGTGAAAAGAGCAGAGGAAGTACACAACTTCCCTGAGTTTCTCAAACAAACAAAAAAAGTTTGTTTGTTAACAAACATCAGACAGTAACCTGCAGACTTTGAGCTGCAGAAGCCTGAAAACCCCTTGAAATCCTCACAAACACAAGCTGTAAGATATCACAAGTTCCCTCCACGGAAACAAAGACAACAAAATCTTTCACATCTGAAAATTCCTAACCCAATTCAAATTAGAGAAGAAACTTTGATGCACTCAAATTAAAGAGAAAGGCTTGTTAATTAATGGAATTCTAAGACAATCTAGTGAATTTCCATTGCAATCATCCCACTGCAGAGCCCTAGGATACTCTATGTTTTACAAACTATAATTAAATACATTACAACACAAACATACAAAATGAAGATTTTTTTCCCCCCCTCTATGGCTGTAATCAGGTTAACAGATTTACATACACAAATGTGTCAGCTTTATTGGGAGTTACGCCTCACTCCCCTTCACTGTTCAGAACGAAAGCAAATTCAGCATTGCCCAGGCAACAAGCAGCCATTATCCTACTTTTTCAGCCTGTCTTCCCTTTGGTTTCTCTCGCTGGAGACCCACATAGGGGGTGCCTAGAGTTGCTTTCTATTTAGGAGAGATCTGCATCAAATTACACTCCCAAAGAAATCATTCTGCTTACATTAACTGCTCACACAGTCATGCTGACCTATACTAATGACCCAACCATCCAGAAAGCCCAAAATACAGTTTTGAAAAGGGTTTAGGGTAATAAGGGTTGAGGCAGAAAAGGGCTAAGCTGATAAGCTGCAGGAAAGAATTTTTCAGACATTCTAAAGGACTGCCCACACTTCACAGCTTACCTCCAGACTACATGGGCCCTCCCTGCTAAGAACTCTCTCCTAAGCCAGTCCCTGGAAAACAACTCTCAGGGAGACTTCTTCATCCTGGTGGCAGCACCAGGTCAACTCAGAACATGATTTCTCCATCCCTCTTAAGCAGCAGAACTATGCTGGAGCTATGTTTAAGAAGATAACAAGCATGAAAACAATCCATAGCAACAAACTGACAGGCATCAGTGTGCTGGCTTCCCATGACTGAAGAAGCATTTGCAGAATAGCGCCAGGCTGTAAATCTATGTATGTCCAGGGTGACATTTCCAGATGCAGCAAAACTCACAGGCTATACAGCACTTTTCTAAACAAAAATTTACATGAAGACAGTGACAAATAAACTTAACAGTGGATAGAACACCTCTATGTTTGATAAACAACAGCAAATCAGTAACACTTAAACATTTCTGCATCGTCTTACTGGAATTGCATGACAGTAATACTTAGAAATTAGCTGTTTTGATGCCTAGAAAAAAAAAACAAACCACTAGTTACTAGAGATCATTTCCATTACCATTTCAGAACTACATTTGCAGGAATGAAGGCTTCAGAAGGATTTGGTGTCATCTGCGCCTGAGTAACAGCAAATGAGGAAGCAAAATTATAGAAGTTATCCAACATCTTCTGAGTGAACTGAAATAAAAGAAAGACACATATAAGTTCTTTATTCAGAACGAATTTTTGTGCAAAATTTTAGCAGACATGCAACTCCTATATGAGGTAAAGCTAGCACTGTAATCTAGAATCCAGTGGGAAGGGCCAGGGAAGTCAGTTTTGAAAAAAGATCAAAACATCCCAACTCTCAGTTTTGCCCTCAGACCCATCTGGTGTTCAGAGAAGTTTTCAGTATTGTCGCTTGTGCCCTTCCTGGCCGATTTCATCCAACGGGATAAGGAGCTCCAGGAAGAAGGTTTTCTTCTTGTGACAAAGAAGTGATGCAGTGACAAAGCATCACAACTGCAGACCAGGTTAAAGCTGAAACATCCATCACAAAGCAAACCTGTTGTTAAACTGCTGAAAAGTTTCCAGCAACCTGCCTCATTATGTTACTACTCAGTGCCACACTCCAGCAACTGGGAGACTTCCTTCAGCTAGGTAGTCTATGGTACCTCCTCCTTTCACCTATTTGTTTCAGGAAAAAATAAATGTGTTGTGGGAGAACAAACTGTTTTCAGAAACAGTAAAATGAAAGAGGAAAACAGTCTGTGGCAAAATATGGAATCATGGAACGGTTTGGGTTGGAAGGAACCTCTAAAGATCACCTAGTTCAACCCTCCTGCCATGGGCAGGGGCTTCTTTCTCTTCCTTATTTCCAATGTAAATCTATCCCCTTTCAGTTTAAGACCATTGCCCTTGCCTTTTCAATACAGGCAAAACGTTATTTATAAACTCGCTTTATATTCTGAAAAGCCGCAATAAGGTTTCTGCAAAGCCTCCTCTTCTCCAGGCTGAACAGCCCCAGCTCTCCCAGCCTGTGCTCAGAGGAGAGGTGCTCCAGCCCTCTCAGCACCTTCACGGCCTCCTCTAGACCTGTTCCAACAGGTCCATGTCCTTCTTATGCTGGGGGACCAAGAGCTGGACGTGACTGCTCCAGAGCTTCCCTCCAGCTGCTCTGACACACAGTGGCAGAGCTGATGTCCTAGAATCAAGGGGCCTACCCTCAGTTTCACCCTGCTCACACAGAACTGTGTTACTGTCCCACATTTTTCGATTTTTTAAAAATATGGTAACTCTCTATATACAAAAACATATTAAACATACAAACCTAAAGCTTCACAAACCTTCCTGTAAATGTAGTGGAAGAACAATGTTTTAGAGCACTGACAGATTCTGCCTTAAAGAAAATATTATTACATTTGTAGCAGCCCAAAGAACTAATGTTAAGTATTAAAAAAGTGCTCAGTCATATTCTGACCTCTTCTATCCACTCCCACAAAGGTTTCCTTCAACTGGACATTTGCAAGTACTGTATTTCAATACAAGACATTACTACCTCAACCTTTAGCATAAAGATTTCAGTTAATATTCTGCTCCTTTTAAAAAGAAAAACCTACCTAACTGGAATAACATTTTTTTGCAAGTATTATGCAGCCACGGGTTGTTTTTTCTTCTTTAAATACTATTGCCAGAAAAACCCACCAGTCAAACGGCAAAAAAACAAACAAACAAACAAAAAAAAAACCTCAGGCGCACTTTATTACCTGTGACATAACTCTTACTGTTATAAGAACTAGTGGAATCAGAAATATTAGATATCATCTACACTTCACCTCCCTCCTAAAAAAACTCAGCTAACCCTAATATACAAAAATAGCTGTCAGTCAGCTAGTCATGGTAACTTTCTCCAAAAAAAATGTTATACAAATAAATGCTCCAAGCAGGTAAACTGTCAGAGGATATCAGCTTCATTATCAGCATCACTGTTCCATTAGCAGTCTACCTCAGCAAATGTCTGTAGGAAAAGCAAGCAAAAAGAAAAAGCCTCCAGAAAAGCCTCTTCACCTACTGAAATGTCAAAAGATAATGCCAGAGCCTTCACTGTTAGAGAAATTAAGACTTGCTATTCAGATCTAGCTTGCCTTGAACTACTGTTGATGGCCAACTAGCTGCTTGTGCTAGCTGAGGATTTCCAGAGGTTCAAGCTAACAGACAAAGTGAGAAATGGCGAATTTTGCACACCAAGTCTTCCTGGTCCACAGGAAAAGCAAAAATCCTGGTCCATAGGATGAAAAAAATATATCCATTTGTGGGAGAGGGCATGATTTTATAATTCTGCAGAAGTACACCAGAAGGATTTCTCAAGGGTCAGTGGTACATGCAGATATCTGTCTTCATCCAGGCCCAGGCATGCCTTAACATTTCAGTAATTTTTGACCATCATTGCAGGAGTCTGGGCACTTAACTTTTTGCATCTAGAAATCACCAAAGATCCACTGTCTCACATGCACTTAGCTGTAGCTGCTCCCATATGGAAATCTCACAAATATTTTTCATAATAGTGACATGGGTGCTACAGAGTCTGTTGGCCCAATTCCACTGAGCATACAGAGTCTGATCCTTTACAGGAGACATTCTTCTCGTGTAAGAAAGTCATTTCAGAATTTCCAAGTACCCATCCAAATGATCTGACAACAACTAGGTTGGTTACAACCCTATAACCACCCACAGCAGCTTTTTCCCTGTTTTAAAAATCAGTCCTTCAGAGGCTATATTCTTAAGCCTGTAGCACCACAAAGGATTTCTGAAAACAGAATGTTCACAGTACCTCTGTGAATGAATCCACTGATGACACAGCAGCACTGGCAACAGGCGTCTGCTGCGCCAGGTTCTCCAGCAGTTCCACTGAGATGCCAATCTGGGCCACTGTTGGCGTCTGCGGGAGGTTCATGGCACCAAAGGGGTGTTGGCTTCCCTTCCCTGAAAGGACCACAAACAGCACAGGTTAGACTTGATACACGTTTGAAGATAGTGCTACTTAAATCACCACGCTTCTTGTCTGTGAGGTCCCTGCTGGGAGGTGTGGAATAAATCTCTGTATCAAAGCAATCAGAAGGCACAGTCCAAACACAGCTGCATGTACACACTAGCACATACATGGAACAGTGTGACATTTAAAAAACACAGCCTCTAAAGGAAACCTCTAAAAAAATAAAATTAAAAAAAAACAACAACACAATATTAAAACTCTCTGCTAGGAAACTGCTCTAACAAGGAACATTATCTGTGATCAAAAGGCAGCAGTACCTTTCTCTGTAGGAACCCATCCTCTAACTCACACTGTAATGATTTCAGAAAAACAGGAAACACAGCATTACTACACAGTTTGGTTCTCTCAGTCAGATCAGGTGCTTGTGAACCTGTTTGTGCTCAGAGAAACAGACAATGCTCCTTCAAGACCACTCTGGCATGAAGCTTCCCCTGCTCAGGGCCGTGCAGCCCCAGCTCTCATTGGAACAGCTCAAAAGCACCAACAGCAGCAAAGGTCAAAGAAATAACCACGGAACAAAAAGGGCTCTGACTCTGCAAAAGCCACAGAGAACAATGCATCTGGCAGAAAAACAGCCCCACATGGTGTACTGCTCTCACAGGCATCATCCCAGCCCCTGCCACCACTTCTGACCTTTCTCAACCGAGTTTTAGCCAGCACGCTCAGCACCAGCTTCAGCAAGGGTCTCTGCAGACAGTGACAAGCGTATGGAGTCAAGCGGCTCTAATCACACAACCCTCTTTGTCAGAATCCAAAAATGAAAGCGTAGGGGTTGGAAGGGACCTCTGGAGGTCATCTGACATTCTTCTAAAACACTTTTAAGACCTGACCCAGCTGTAGGTGTCCCTCTTCACTGCAGGGGAGTTGGACTAGATGGCCTTTAAAGGTCCCTTCCAACTCAGATGATTCTATGATTCTGTGATCTGGAAATCTGTATTCAAAGAAAGTTAAACAACACTTGTAGTCAAGAAAAAAACTCCAAGTTCATGATTTGGTCTCCACTCCACAAGTTACTTTTTCATGTTGAAGTTCATTTCCCCAAAACAATTCCTCCTTTACTTCAGTCCAGAAAACCTTCTGGTACCTGACCTGGAGACACTTATGTTCACCAGCACTGGCCTTCCTCAGTGAGGACAGGACAGGAAGAAGGAGAAACAAACTCAAAAACCTGGGGCAATGCAATGTTATTTGACCCCCAGCGTCCAGAGGCCTAACCCCCACTACACATCCCCATACTGCAGTTAACAGCACAAACACTCGCTAAAATGCACAAAGTGGGCAACTTGCACACACTGCCAAACCAGCACGGTACCAGTGCACTCCAGACACTCTCGGAGTTGCTCAGTTAACCTTTCCCGCAGCCTGTGTACTAAAATGCTATGTCACTTCAGCTGACTGCTCCCATTCACGTAAGTAAAACTTGCTGGCCTTTTTCACCATACAGCAAGAAACTCTGCTACAACCACTGCCTCACGGGCAGCTGACAAACAACTAGGGACACAAATTTGTTCCACCCACACCCAGCAAAGGAGTAAGTTCAAGCCCACACAGCACTGACAGTATTTTCACTCCACAAACCAGCTACCAAACATGCCCAGCAGTGACCTGCTGTCACAAAACACACTTCCAGTGATGGTACTGAAATTACACAAGGGTTTGCTCATAGTTCTAAATGCACACATTCCTAACATAACCTGACAGAAAGCTGACATACTCTAGATGCTTCTGGAACTCCACAACCCTTCCAGGTCACAAGCCCCAGGTACAGGCTGCTTGCTACTTCTAACCCCAACCAAACAAGTAACAGTGTTTGAAACACCCAGACAGCCGAGGCACCCAGCTTTTAACTGCTGTTTTACCTGAACGGAGCCCAGACAGCCAAGCTACACAATTCCCTGACGATTCTTACGCAGAGGATAAAACTCCACCTACTTTGTTCAGTCTCTCTGCAGAGCAACACTGCTACCTACCAGGGAAAAAAAGTACTCTGCATCAGGAGACATCAAGGCACCACACCCCTTCGCTGAAGAGCACATGCCATTGACATTTGTCCTCTTCACCCATTTCCTACCTACATATCAACAGCAGGCTCCAAAAATTCACCTGAGACAGTCAAATGCAGGTTTCAGCAATGCCTCCCTGATTCCTTTATAATCACTCGCTCTGGTTTCCCCTTTCCAGTCTCAGTCTTGCATAATTGTTTGTTATCACAGAAGCTAAGGCTGTGCAGCTCATTTTGGCTCATTTTGACTCCCACAGTCCGAAATAAGCTGTAGGCAACAACAGGAACAGTTGATCAGAGCACAGCACTGCCACTTGCCACAGCCGACACATTCACCCATGTCACAGAGTTCATCTTCAAGCACAGTCTGACGCAATTGCAATGTTAAGGCAGAAACAAAAAGTAGTTCAAAAAAACAATCCAGGTCACAAGGAGCCATGTTTGCAATTCCCACCACCATCCAAAAGGAAACAAGCTACTTATTTTTTGGAAATTATGGCAAAAGGTACTGTCCTGCAAAAGCATCTGAAAATATCGTTACCTTCAGAGCTCTCTAAAAACACATACAACTAAGGAAGTCTCTTGAGCACGACAAGCATACTGCAGAAGCTGGCAGAAAGCTGCTTGACTGACATACCTTTCTTTCAGGGGAGAAAGCTATGCCTTTGGGTGGTTCACCATTTTTACAATATGCATGGCAAAAACAAACAAACAAACAAAAAAAAACCCAACACTTGACTGTTTAGAAGATCTATCCGCCTATACACACACTCTCTTCAGGTAGCACCAGCCCTCTCTGACTCCCTAAGTCTGGCTTCTCTGACTCAGCTCAATTTCAAAACCACTAAAACATTTGGAAGACTGATTTCCACTGACAATACCCTTTATTGGATAATTGTGTAGCGCACAGAACCCGAAGCAGCGAGCTTTCTGAAGTCACAGTGTCACACTTTGGTCAATAAAAAACCTTCCTCTGTGCTACAAAGCACTGCTACATAACTGCTACACAGCAGGAGTGAAAATATTGCTGCATTGTCTAGCTGAATGCCTAAAAACCATGTTAAGAAAAATACAGACTCATTTTTAATCAAATTCTGCAGAATTCAGGATTCACTGGAACGCATGCCAAGCCTGTTCAATTGAACTTCCAGACTGACACTGCATTCAAGATGAGTTAGGAATTTCACTAAGAACATAAATGTACGCCCAGACTTCCACAAAACTGATTGAATGCTTCTAGTGACGCTATCTGAAAACAGAGAACTGCCTTTGCAAGTAGCTTCTTGATAAAAAACATCCTGTGACATTTACCCCCTCGTACAGTCATTTCACTAACTGCCAAATTGTTCTATACTTACCAGATTTCAAACCAGAAATTTTGAAGATTGCACTTGGCTTCTCGTTAGTGACAAAGCCCAGCAGCTGCCACACTGCCATCCCACTCTGGTCTGGATAACAAAAATAGACAGATCCTCCCATTCCTTCTGGAAATGGTATCGTTCCCAGCATGAAGACCACTACATGGTTGATGTTTTCATAGTCTGCTAAATCAAATACAAATTTGTCTTCTGCCACTTGCTGGGGAGCTGCTTGCACCTACAGAGAACAGAACCTTTGTTAATACAGCTATGTTCTTCATCTTTCACTGTGACATTTCCCTCTACAGAGATGTACCTACACGACCAAAAGTGAGGAACACGCTAACCTAAACAGCAAATAGCCAGATAAAAGTCAAACACAGAACAACTGCCAAATAAATAAATAAATAAACAAACAAACCACTGAAAGGGCACACGACTCGCTGTACCTACGCTGGATGCATATCCCACCCAGGACTACGCGGTCAGAATACCTTCGCTCCCCATGTGCGCAGGAGGCAAATAGGGTGCAGCAGAGGTTGCCAAGTCTATAAGCAGTGGCTGCTGACCACCGGGCTGGCACAACCCCGGGAGCACGGCAACCTGTTCACACGGGAGATACAACAGACCTTCAGCACGAGCACGGCGGAACGCCGCAGCAAGAGCTACCCTCCTGCTCACCCCAGCTGCCACCCAGCCTTGCAGCCGAGGTGCAACCTAGCCTTGAAACGCTCCCAGCTCGTCTCTGAGGAGCCCCAGCCCGCCGGCCGCCTCGCCGCTCCACCACGGAGCTCCCCCGCGGGGCTGAGGGGCAGGAGCCGGCCGAGGCGCA
>VXAV01009424.1:401731-425025 GCA_013399715.1 Alectura lathami | reverse complement strand
CCGAGCCCCCTCAGCCGCTCCGCTGCTGCCGGGCCGCCATGAGCGTCCCCCGGAAACCGGGGCTGCCCACGGGCACCCCGCCGCGCCACGATCGCTTCCGGAGCGCGGCCGTGCAGGGAGGTGTAGGGGCGGGCTGACTACAACTCCCGAAGTGCACCGCGCGACCAACGCCGTGAGAGGCGGTGCGCGGGCGCTGCGCGGGGCCTGACGGGAGGTGTAGTTCACGTCGCTGCACCAAGGGAATTTCCTGAGCAGGGAAAGGACAGATTTCTGCACACGACGCAGGTGTCACCGGCCGCGGATGCCAGAGTTTTACATGTGCTTAAAAACTTCTACAAGAATTCACTGGAAAATACAACTTGACGTACAGTTTTAAACTGAAGGAGAGATTTATGTTAGATATTAGGAAGATTTTTTTTACTCAGAGGGTGGTGAGGCCCTGGCACAGGCTGCCCGGAGTAGCCGTGGATGCCCCGTCCCTGGAGGAGTTCAAGGCCAGTTTGGATGGAGCCCTGGGCAGCCTGATCCAGTGGGTGGCAACCAGCCCATGGCAGGGGGTTGGAACTAGATGGGCTCCCTTCCAACCCAGGCCGTCCTACGATTCAGTGGTTCTATGAATGGCACTGGAGTCACCGGAGCTTCGGAGAAAGCAACCCCAAACCACGCTGCTTTTGCCCCATGCTTCTGCTCTTGTACATAAATTCTGCAGGCCTCTGCTGGAGACGGGGCACTTGGATCTCACCAGTGCAGCCATCCCTTGCTCTGTTTTCTGGGTTAAAACATGGCTGATGAGCTCTGCATACTGAAGAGCAGAGGGGATTTTCTGTCTTGTTTCTGTATCTAGAAACCAAAGTTGATGTTGCTATGGAAGTAAAAAGTGAGATTCACAGAGTTTAAATCTGGATGAAACTGGCCAAAGCAATTAGAAGCAAATTGAATCTGCATTATAAAATTAAAGAGAGAAAAAAAAATAAAAAAAAAAAAGATCTGATTAATCATGCTGACATGCACAAATAGTACACTGAGAGAACACTGATGTAACAGTATATGATGATGCACTACCAAGAAACTGAGTTTGTCCCCACAGATATAGTTCAAATGCTAGAAGTTTACAGTGGAGCAGTTTACACATGGTATATATTTACTATACACACTGATCTTCAGTGCCACTTCGGAGCACCTACCATACGACTGCACGTGCTCAGTGCACAGCCCTCCTTGGCTTCAGCGGCAGCTTCCACCAGCGAGATTTCCAGGCCTGCATCAAGCCTTCCACAGATGCCTGCAAGACAGTTTAATGGCCTGGTTAACATCACGCGTCAGCTCAGTGGAACGGATAGAAACAGTTCCAGTTCTCTGTGGGCAAACTCACAGACAGTCTTTGCTATGCCATCACCCCTTGCTTCCTGCCAATGCTTCTCAATGTCTTCCAACTTTTTGCAAAAATAGGGAAAGGACATGACAGCAATACGGTGAACTTCAATGCCATGTGTCAGCGGAAGGGGACAGGGAGCCTATGCTTGCGTTTCACAGGCATTTACACATCTCAGAGGAGATAAGCAGCTGGGGCGCTGTGCCGGATTGAAAGGAAGAACCTTCTAGTGGCTGGAAGCATCTGCTCGCTCTCCTTGAGCTCTCCTCTGTCCCCTCCTCTGACTCTGTCCCAGTTCCCTTTTCAAAGCTGCCTGAAGCCTTGAGAAGTCTCCACCACTTAAATTACCTTGTCTCTCCATTCTTGGAGTCTTACTGCACAGTTTCTCACTAACCTCTGTCCACAACCATTTCCAGTTTACTTGACCACCCAGAGCCTGCTTCCAGGATCCTTCCTAGGCACCTCATCTTTCTCACTTATTCATGGCTATCCCCGTCTACATCCCTTCCAGTGTCTGTCTGTCTGTCTTTATGGCATCCCTTTCAACCTCCATCCCGAGAATCTCATTTTCTCCACTGACTTCTGCTACATATATATTTTCCCAACAGTATTTCTCACACAGTTCCCTTAATTCCAATCTTTATTTTTTACCCCCACAATTTTACCTATTTTTTAAAGACACACCAAAAACATCTACCTATGACAGAGTACCAGAATATATATATATATATATATATATATATTTTTTTTTCCTCCAAAGTGCTGATGTCTGGCTCAAGAAATAAGCAACTGAAAACACGGAACTTCCACAGAGAAGCTGCAGACAAATTTCAAAGCTAAATCTAACCAAATTTGATTTAACTGGAGGAGGCTAATGTATCTTTAAATGACTGAAAATAATCTTTCCTCAAGTTTCTCATGAACTTCCATTTACAATGTCAAAGCATAGCACCTCTAACCCAGCTTAGGTTTGAAACATAAAGGTAAGCTTTCACATAAACATTAGGTTTGATTTGATTTTACACTTCAGAATATGCAGTATTATTGGAGTTAATGGGGAAACCCCAGAAACAGCACGTGCATTTCTTCTTGATCAGCAAATATTTTGAAAATGTTGTACTTGTAAGAATAGCTGGTGACATTTCTTCAACATCACAGTCTTTTATTACTCTTACAGCTGGAAAATCTGCAGAAAATCCACAGATATAAGACATTCCTAGCACAGCTTCCAATTAGTAGATGCATTGGCTAAGCACTGACACTGAACAGAGTATCATTAAACTAAAGCAGGCCATCAGTTGGAACTAGTGAAACCAGTGTTACTATATCTAAGCAGTGTCCCCTGACCTTGTTTTAGCACCAGTGGGAAAGTCCTGAAGAAAATGGAAGTTAAAATATTATCTCCTCCTGAATGAGATAGAAGAGATATAATACATATAACACAGAAGGAACCTGGCAGAAGAGTTCTAATGCCTAAACACAAGGAGCAGAGCTGAGGTGCGGTGTACTGTAGCAATTCCTTTATCATCTGCCAGAGATTCAGCATGCTAAAGGCACTTCTCAGGTTGAAGGACATTGTTGAGAGAGGAAGGAGCAAGGGAAGGATGGATGTAAGGCTGGATGGCTGGTTCAGTGAAGGAGGAGATACAGTGTCCAGGTTCTCTTTGTTTTGAGGTGGTTTGAAGCCATTGCTTTCATTCCCCAGGGCAGTGCACTACCACAAATCAATGCTGCGTGGTTCTCGACATCCCTCCTGCAGTACCTGGATCACAGCATTCAACAGGGGGACACTGATGAGGACTTCTTCTAAAAAATACAGCTTGTTGTTCTACTTTATCTTTGTTGTTGTTGTTGTTGTTGTTTTCAGAACAGGATTTCCGCAGATACAGAATTCCTGGGGACCAACAAGAATATGGCTGGCAATGACCTGGTCACCCCAGAATATCAGAAAAAAAAATAAAGTAACAGCTCATAACAATCAGTATAATTCTTTAAAACTTTGTCCATTAATCATCAAGCTAATCAGTTGTGCATGGGCTACTTCAAAGGCACTATTTGTAGAGACTAATAGCTATGAAAAAGAAGTGCCATACAGCTTTCTCCTTCATTTAGATGTCATTAATGAAAGCTTAAAAGCCCAGATTAGTACCATTACAGCAAATATTTGTTAATGTCAAGCTTTTCAAAGGAATGCTACTGCTCTAATGCATTTTTTTTGATATGTAAAAGATGCCCATTTCTTGCCTTGTACCTTCAAGTCTTGTTAGTACTGAAAGCAATCCATCAGCTCTTTAACTTTTGAGGAATACTCATTGCTTGCAGCACTGTCCTGCAGTCAGCAAAGAGAAGCAAGCCCTTGTTCTGAACTTGAGAGTTGCTTTTTTTTTTCCGTTAATTTATTATTGACAAGTTAGCCAACCTACCCTTTGAAATCTGAACAGAGCCCCTCCTTCCTCTCCAGGCGCTGGAGCCCCTTCCCATGTAACTTGGTTTCGTACTAAAATTTTTGAGGGTGTTTCATTTTACATGTGATGGACTGCAGAGTACTTGTAAGATATCTCTTACCTAACACTTAACACCCTTCTTAATTCCTCAGTGCTCTGGAGAAGATCCACCTAAAGAAAAACTCTGAAATGGTATAAATATTGCAAGCTATGTAAATTACATATAAACTAAACTAAAGAGAAGAATACCATGAGACACTAGATATATCCCTAGATCTTGCACATCAACTCTTATATTTTTCCTTGCAAGGAATTAGTTCATTTGAATTTGTAACACTGTAATAATATGATCAGTAATATGCCTTATTACTATTTATCAATGTTGACTGACAATGCAATTTTTGTCTAGGCATATTTTCTTTAGGATTAACATGATAATTATGTTTAAATAAAACACATTTCATGTCTTGGATTGATATCCAACTTCTCTTGACAGGAAATGAAATATTCAATGAACAGAGTGTAAGCTTTGGAAGGGTGAGAAGGGACAGCTTGCAGAGACTGAGTTTCAGTTTCTGTTTGTGGGGCATTTCTCTGCCAAATTAATGCAGTAATTGTTAAGCCGTAACAGTGTTCTTTTTGATCCAGGGAGGCTCTTAAGCTTTCTTACTTGCCCCCTCCTGGGTACCAGAGCACAGGCTGTCTGGGCTAGATAGAAACAAATCGTTCCACAGTTTGACTGGGAATAGTGTTTTGCATTTTGTGTAGAAGCCATTCTTTTCGATCTTATTCTGTTGTTTCTTATGCTGCATATGCAGATATTTTCATTCATGCTTCGATCTTAAATCATATCTGTTGTAGTATTTCTGTTGTAAGTCAATCTTAATCACGGAATCGTAGTATATCCTGAGTTGGAAGAGACCCACAAAGATCACTGAGTCCAACTCCTGGATCCACACAGGACAACCCAAACCCAAACCCAAGCCCTGGGGCTGAGAGCGGTGTCCAAACGCTCCTTGAGCTCCAGCAGCTCAGGGCCGTGCCCACTGCCCTGGGGAGCCTGTGCCATGCCCACCACCCCCTGATGCAGAACCTTTTCCTAACCCCCACCCTGTCCCTCCCCTAACACAGCTCCATGCTGTTCCCTCGGGTTCTGTCGCTGTCCCCAGAGAGCAGAGCTCAGCGCCTGCCCCTCCGCTCCCCTGGGTGGAAGCTGTAGGCCGCCATGAGGCCTCCCCTCAGTCTTTTCTGCTCTGGGCCCAACAAACCAAGGGACGTCAGCCACTCCTCATACACCTTGCCCTCCAGACTGTCCCCCATCTTTGTAACCCTCCTTTGGATGCTAATAGTTTTTATGTCCTTCTGATACTGTGGTGCCCAAACCTGTCCCCAGTGCTCGAGGTGAGGCTGCACTAGTGCAGAGTGGAGCAGCACAACCTCTTCCATTGACCAGCTAGCAGTCATACGTGTCAGTGTTCCTACTTCAAGGATCTATACAACTTTCTCCTTTTTATTGTGCTAGTGTGCTGCTCTGGGCTCTGAAATCTGTGATTAGATCCATCCCTGACGGATAGGTTGGAGTCTTTCATGATGCCAGGCCCAGCTCCGGTGGACAGATTCTGCTCTCAGGGTGGCCCTCAGCCATCCCACCACAGCCCACCAGGCTCATCCCATGTGAAGCTCCCAGGGCTACAGACATCGCTGCCTACTTTGGAGCAGAGAGTTTTTTTGTGAAAGGTGTAGTTGCTTTTCCAAAAGATAAAAATTTAAAAAATGCAAAATATAAAAATCCCTGGTGCCTGCTACCAGATGGGGTGACCAACCTCTGTCTTGCAATGTGTTTTTGCGTGGGACTTACGAAAGCAAGATCTATTTAAAATTGTGGTGTTAGCCCACTGTTATTTGTATGGGCATAATGGAATAAATATTTCTGTCTAACTCACGTCTTGCATTTAGCAGGAAGCCCAGGTGAGAGAAATGTTAAAGCACTAGTGCAGAACTGCCCCTTTCTCAGGCCTCATTTTGGATGTGAACCTTTGCAAGTGAATTCTTCCACTTGGCAGATGCTTTTCCAGCTGGCCCTGCTGAACTGGAAAGAGAGAAAGAAAATGTTTTAAAGCTTGAGATGTTGCAAATTACTGGAAGATGGCCAGGCTCTGGTGTACAGTCACTGAGGCACAAGGAGAAATCTGCTAATTAGGCAAGAGCTCATTTCATATTGCCAATTTTCTATAGACCTCTGAGATTGCACCATGTCTAAAAAGCACAGGGCAACCCTAGCTTGGAGGCCTGAGCTCAGCAGGGCTCTCATGTGCATTGCTGAGGCAGGAGTTCTTTTTCTTTTCTTCCTTCCTTTCTCTTCCTTCCTTCCTTTCTTCCTTCCTTCCTTCCTTCCCTCCTTCCTTCCTTTTAAATGTAAACCTAATTTTGCAGTACTTGCCTAAAATTTGTACTTTCTGTTTTCTGTTCAAGGACAGCAGCTGAGCTACTGCTGCAGCCCCTACTGAATGCTCGTCTCAGCCTGACAATGACCTTGTTTTAGAATGTACTTGTAACAGTTTGATTTCCACTTGAGTTTGTGGCTTAGTGCCATTTAGGTAAAAGATCATATGGAGCAAGCATGCTTCCTGTAAGTAATGTGAAGTTATTTCCCATTCAGTATTAACAGATAGAAAGAAGATCAACATAAGAAGCAACAATTATGTATGGAGAAACACCAGGCAAGCTGGGCCTAGACTGAGTCATACATTGGTGCCTGGTGTGTCAGAGCACATGCTGGGATCCTGCCTGAACAAGTAGACCAGCAACATCTAGAGGTATTGGACTGTGGGTGAAGTGAGGTGTGGACACTGGATGAGAAAGAGCTGTGGACAGTAACCATTTTCCTCAGTAAAGAGCAGATTTCTTGCTGATCCTTCAGACCAACCAGAATCATAGAATAATAAAATCATAGAAAGATAAAGTGCATAAACCAGAACTACAGGCTGCATTTTTTTAAAAGGAAATTCTCAACAGTATCACCTTGATTTGTGTTGGAAACCAGATACTGCAGGAAGGACCTACTTTGTGGTAGGTCACTGCCCTGGGGAATGGGAGCAATGGCTTCAAACCACCTCAAAACAAGAGAACCTGGACATTGTATCTCCTACAGCCAGCTGGACTGGCTGCGCAGCCTTACATCCCTCCTCCTCTTGCTCTGTCCTCCCCTCCTTCCCTCAATAAGGCCCTTCAACCTGAGAAGTGCCCTCAGCATGTTGAATCCCAGGCAGATAAAGGTATTACTACTATATATGTTACTACAATAAGACTCATCCTTGCACATAACGTGGTTCAAATCCTCCTAGAAGGGCTGTGGAACTACCAGCAGAATCATTTACCTCTCTGTATTGCAGCTTGGAGATCAGCTCCAGGCTCTGAATCACTGGTGGGCCAGAAACCTCCTACCTCAGCATTGTAAAACTGGGCTGACTACCTACAGCATGTGACCGACTGCATGTTTCACCCAATGTTAACTGAAGATTCACTATGACCAGATATATCTCAAGACGGAAAAAAGAGAGCCAAAGTGCCCACACTGTCCACACTGCAGATTAGCTGTGTTCTTTTGGGTCTGTTCAAATTGCAGTGTAATGCAATCAAAATCCAGAGACAGTGAATACAGTTAGTGTTACAGTTGGTGGCACTGTTTATAGTTCCCTAATTCCCAAATGTACTAAAGGAGACTTGCAGTTTGGGTGAGGTAGCCCGTACTCAGAAATGATGCTGTGAAAATAAGCTCACCTTTATCTGGTTGTGAAGTCTGAAGAATCCCTGTTTGTACATGCTCAGGAGAAGTTTAGAGAGCCCCCTGGCTCTGTTCATCACAGACTCCATCGGTGCTGGACAGATCTCATTAGGGCTGCAGAATTTCCTCACTAATTGTCTCTATGCTATGACATCTGACAGCACCTGACTATGCATCAATGAAAGATCTGGCAATGACAGAATTGATTAATTGTAGAAGAATGCAGGAGAGCTTTTAATTTCTGGCTGTTCCTTACATGTCTTTTTGGGATGTGAGTTCCATGGAAATATCACAAGTCTGTGCTGCCTTTAAGATCTTTGGGTCTGTATGGACAGGTACGGAATATTTTGTCCTTAAAGTCAAAAGTTTTAGGGCTGAAATTAAATTCACATTTTTATGTGAATGACATTTTGTCTCCAGCAGATGGTGATAAAATACCAGGATTTGGCTTACTGAATACCAGCTGTTCATGAGAGAAGTTGAGACTGGCTCTTAGTGTGTCTCAGGGAAAAACTGCTCAATTCAAATAGCTTGAATTAGGACGTAGTAGTTTATGAGCATATTAATGAAATATAATTAACCGGCAACCAGTGAATTATATTCTCAAGATCAAAATTGGTAATACAACAGATAAGCTACAGTGCTAGACCCTTACAGAATGTTAGTAATGTTCCATCTGACTTTCTGCAACTAATTCCAGGAAGTGTGAGTTTCACTCTTGCCACACGCAGTGATACTAGTGGTGTTCTCCTGTTGCCCCTGAGGTTTGGGTTACAAACAAACCACCCGCTTTCTGGAGTGCTCAACTCCCCATCTGCATTTATAGCGTAAGCAAGACACTTCTTCTCTGGCCTTGTTTGATGGGTGACAACCAAAGGTATTGTCCAGACATGCTTTGTGAGGTCCAACTCTTCTGACTCCACGGGTTTGTCTTCTACCAGGACTTAGTCGTTCATCAGTCCTTCTGTTAGGAAGCAAAAAATATGGAATAAATCTTTGTAGACCTTCCTTATGTAAGCCAGGAATGAAGTTCTATCAACTATACATGATTTGCATTAAAGAAAAAAAAAATTATAACTTGTCTCTTCATATCTCCCAAATTAGAATATGCATTAAGAATACAGTCAGCCTTGGCTTCCAGGATTTGGAAAACGCATTGAGATACAGGGCCAGTCCTGACATGTGCTGAGTTTCCTCAGTTCCTGGTGAGGCTAAGGCTGTTGTGATGGTACCCAGCAACTGTTGGATGGAAGTCTAGAAAATCAACAGAAAAAAGAAAACCTTCTTCCTTTGGGGATCCTTCCATTGGTTCCAGAGAGAATCATAGAACCATAGAATCATGGAATGGCTTGGGTTGGAAGGGACCTCAAGGATCACCTAGTTCCAACACCCCTGCCGTGGACAGGGCTGCCAGCCACTAGCTCACTAGATCAAACTGCCCAGGAACCCATCCAGCCTGGCCTTGAACACAGCCAGGGATGGGGCAGCCACCACTTCTCTGGGCAGCCTGTGCCAGTGCCTCACCACTCTCTCAGGGAAGAATTTCTTCCTGATGTCCAACCTAAACCTCCCCTCTTTCAGTTTTAGCCCATTCCCCCTTGTCCTACCATTATCCACCTGTGTAAAAAGTCGGTCCCCCTTCTGCCTACAAGCAAACACCAGCTCATCAAGTACATGGTGTATTAGTGGTTTGAACAGACTAATGCTTCCTACCCAATGCTGAAGAAAGGGTGCAAGGCTGAAGGAGGGGTAGGAAGTGTTACAGGTCTTCAGGCAGTGAAGTATACCAATTTCCATCAGAGGAACTTATTATTGTCCATACGTTCCCAAGTTTCCTTCAGAAAATCAGCACCTGTGCTTCCAGGGAGCTTTATAATTTACAGTCTGTACTATTGGAGTGCTTACAACATGATTATGGCTGGTATTTATGTACCAGAAAAGGAGCAGTCCAAGTTCAGAATTGCTTTCAGTTTTGCAGCCAAATTGTGTATCTCTCCCATGAAGACACTTTCCACTTCTTTTTTTTTGTACTCCAGCCAATCCTGCTGAGCAATCCCTTGGAGAGCTCATTGTAACTTAGCCCTGTTTTGAACTCCTTTTAAACTCTGGGTCTGTATTTCAAATACAACCAACATTATTCAAGCATTTGCATGCATCAGTTGACTGAAGGGATGGACAGGCCCAACCACCCAGCATTTATAAGCTTCCTTAGGGAGAAGTGATGATTTTTCCTCCTCATCTAACAAGTCCCTGTCATGTCAGAGATGTAGTAATTGATCTTTGTCATTAAACTCAATAATGTCCAAATTTACAGATCTACCTCGTTTCAGGCTAATGTAGATAAATGAGGTTCACGGTAAAATATTGACTTTTACTTGGCACTTATGCACCTCAGCACTTTATGCGTTTGATTAACATACAAGCAAGGCAGTAAAATCAAATAAATGTATACAAGGAGCAATGTTTTATTCCCCTTAAATGATATATGAGCCTCAGCTATTTATAGCAAGGGGTTGGGAAAGAAATGTAAAGCTAAGCCAATTCTAGGAATGCTGATACAGGAGATTCAGTGAAAAATTGATATTCTTATGAATAAACTTCTGTATGGAAAGTCAGAACACCATGCGGTGGTGTAAAGCTCATTTATTTGTGCCTTGATTGTGGTCTCTACCTAATGCAGTCAAACATTACACAAGAAATATATTGGGGAAATAGGGCACATGTTTTTAATGCTTAGCTACTGGAATACCTTGCTAGGGGGTGTCTTAGATCATCTGTGTGTCTTTAAAACAATAATTTATTTTTCTCTGCAGACAGTGCTACAGCTCAGCCATGAATACTGGACTTAATAAAGAAATTTCTTTGGGAGATGATCGTTATGCAGGAGCCCAGACTGGATGATCATGCTGATCCCTGTGTGGGTGTCACATATTCGAATCAAAGAAGGTTTATGCTAATGCTGTGGTGTGGCTGAGCTATTAAAATGGACCGAAATAAATTAAGGAAGGATCTACTCAGAGACATGATTGCCTTGAAAGAGTGTTTATCTGTTGCAGGGTTAATTGCTCAAATCTCATGGGACCTCAGCCAGGGGAGTTTTCAAAGTATGTCATGTGAGTGCAGGAAAAATCCTGACTCATTTCAGACTTATTCTCTCACAATTATGAGCTATGCAGAATGTACACAGGCAGATTCTTAAGTGGTGCAAATTTTTAAAGTTCCACTGGCATCAAGGGAAAATCTTCAAGAGATGAAAAGGGTGCTGTGTCTCTGAGAAGACTGTGTTTGAATTGTTTTTCTCCTTAAATAATGATCACAGGTACAAAAATATGAAAAATATGACCAGTGTAATCACAGACCATTTGTATGTTTCCCTTACCAGCATTCAGAGAATCTCCTTCAGCTTTCATTTTCATATTTACAGATGGCCAGAAAATGCTGCAACAAAATGCAGAAGTGGCAGTTCTTCTTCACACCCCCTTAGTAATGTGGCTGCCTAGGCCATGTGCTCCAGAATAGCTTTCCTGGACAGTTTTTTCAAGCTCTGAAATGTTCAAATTCCTCTAAGACAGCAGACTGGAGAAAAAAAAAATTCTTGGAAGGAGTGTGTGTCCTCCAGCATCCACTTCATAGGTCTCTGTAATGCCTCCAAAAAAGGGGTTTCTTTCTGTCATGACGTTTCTTCAGTGGAATTTTCTGCCTATTGGATTCCCCAGCTATTTCAAATGGGAAGAGACTTTGCTTCAGTAGGAAAGCACAGTATCTAGAAATGTCTCAGGAGTCTCTTCTCTTCTGGAGTTATAGTAATGAGACAGCTTTACAGGGCTGGGTTGTGGGAGGGCCAGGTTCATTACCTGGTCCATGAGAGACATCTTTGAGTCCTGGGGCAACTGCACGGGGCGTGATCCATCAGCACTACCACATGTAGGCATCTGCTGAATCACCTGAAAGTAAGTGGAAGGAAATAGCTGCTTTCATCCAAGACGTTTTAGATATTTGCTATACACCGCAAAGATAGAGTGCCTGTTTCTTTCCACCCAGTACAAAGGGAACACAGGATGACTAGCTGGAGTATAAACGTCTGAACAGTAGGCTTCTACAGGTAAGGGAATTAGGCTGAAACCCTGATGTAGTTTAATACCTTTTATAGGTATAGGTTTATAGGTTTATAAACTGAACTTATACCCTTTAATTGAGATCCTTAAAAGGCAATAAACAGGTATGAACATGGATCACATATTCCCCTAAACAGATGGACTTCAGATGATGAGGTCCAGAGCTTCTGAGAATGATTATTTGCTCTTCCATCACAAGCAAATGTTGGACAAAACCTGAAAACTTCTATAAATTTATCNCAAAAAATAAATTTAAAAAATTATAGGGGAAAAAAAAAAAAAAAAAAAAAAAAAAAAAGAAAGTCAGACAATACTTCACATCTTCTTTGTTTCAATGTCATCAGGAATTAATTTTGGAGATCCACAGACTCGGTTGTCTATGTCCAATAAATTATGGCAGGTAATTAAACTATTCAGTTTAACTTCACTGCTTCACGTCAGTGTCCTTGTAGACCTGCTATATTGGATGTTTTTTTTGCAAGAAAAAAGCTTGGGTAGGTAGTTCTCCTATATTTTTATAAGAGTGGTGGTGGAATGGTGTCCTGTGATTTTTTTCTTTTTTTTGGTAAGAAAATTTACTGTGATTTGTTCATTGAGCAGAAATGTTTTGTTCTCTTTTCATAGGAAAACTATTCCCTTTCTACCCAGCTTTTGATTCACTGGATCTGTAGAATAGTATGAATAAGGGGATCGATATAACTATCTCTATAACTAATTTTATTTTTGCATTTGTAGTTCCATGAAATGTTTCCACTGATAAGACTATCAATGATAGTCTGAGATATCATCTTCATTTTACAAATGGAGAAGCGAGACACAGCTGAGAAATTTGGAGTCAGATCTTTCACGATACCAAGCGGCATAGGGCAGCTGAAGTCAATAGATTTATATGGTTTCAGTCCTGTGACTATTCTCTGATGCCTGATGCTTCTAATGTTTGCTTTTATAGATCTGGCCAACAACTTCAGGTTTGGGGGTGACTAGAAATTTGCCATAAAGTCCTGGATTTTTAAATTGTCTATTTTCCAGTGAAAATGACTAGGAAAAATGACATCTCAAGTTTGTATTGTATGAAGCTTCAGAGATTTGCAGGGATTACATACAAATCTATCTAAATGGAGCTCCAGTCCCACAGGGGAGGCCAACTGTCAGTGTTTTTACTGAGCATAGCAGAATTGCTTCTCATGTTAAGATCCTTCTAGATTTTGAGAAGCTGGTCTAAATTTGAGCATATAAAGTGTGATAGTAGACAAGGGAAATACAGAATTGTGTGTGGAAGTTCAGCAATGCAAGGTGAAGAGAACGGGAGTTTCCAAGAGCTGGCTGTGTGGGTAAATACACTTCACACTTAAAAGAACCATTTGTCTCAAGAAATTTGACATCCAAGCTATGATTAATTACAAGAATTTCATAAAACTATGTGAGGTAGTATTTCTCTGCTCAGTTCTTTACAGTGCTACATAATAATTTCCTATTAGTTGGGTATATCTCTTCTTTCTCACACTGTGCGGTTCAAATCTAGGCCTACATGATTTTGGGGGTTTTGGTGGTAGGTTTACAGTAGGTTTTACCTCTGGAAAGATCTGAAATATTGCACTAATCCATTAACAACAGGGTTAGTGTCATACCCTTAGAAATAATGACTACTAATGTTCGTTCAGGAAGCCTCCTTGCCCCTTTGCACAGAGAAGTGGTGTGTGGAGGTTGTGTGGAAGCACCATCTGTCTGTAATACAGCACTGCTTGTCCTTGCTCCAGCACCCACAGAATCTAGTAGGTTGGAGGGGACCTCTGGAGGTTACCCAGTCCAAAACTCTGCTCAAATTGTCGGGTTGCTCAGGGCTTTATCCATTTTGAGGCTTGAGTATCTCTAGGGATGGGGATTCACCGATCTCTTTGACCCTCTGTTACAGTGCTTGAGTACTGCGTGGTGAAATTTATATTCCTTATATCTAACAGGCATTTTTCATGTTCTGCTTGGGCCCATTGCCTCCTGTCTTATTGCTGTGCACCTACAAAAAGGATTGGCTCTCTGGCTCAGACATCTCTACACTTTTCCATTAGGTAGCGGTAGACAGCAGTAACATCTCCCTTTTGCCTTCTCATCTTAAGACTGAACAGCCCAGTTCTGTCCGTCTCATTTCTCATTCATTTCCTTTGGGACTTGGATTAGATTACTTTTGTGCATTGGCATGGGAATGGGCATGGGAACAGGAGGAAAGAGGGTTCCTCCTTGTCCATGTTTGCAGCTTTTCAGTAGACAGCAAGCTCAATGGACCTCACAATCCACATTTCTTGAACAGAAGGGCTGGTTTTAGTGTTGTCTAGACTCACAGTAAAATCACTGCCCTGAGGCCTGGCTTGTCTCCTGTCTCCACTCTAAATCTCATCTGTTATATGCAGTCCCATTGACCTTAACACTGTTATTCCTGCGCACAAATGTAAGCTCATGACAGATTGAGTCCTTAGGACATAACAATCCACACCAAGTGATTCATATATGTGTTACACTGGGATTTGTTCATATTCTGTCATTATTCATGATCTTCTGAAAGTATCGCTATCTGGAAGGAAATTGATTTTTGACAGAAAGGTGTTTCCTCACCTTAAAATTGAAGCACAACTGAAAAAAACACAAGATGGTAGTATTTAATTGTGTCTTCCCAGCTCATTTGGTGTACAAATGAAACACTGTGTTCAGGGAGAGTTTGGAAAGTAATGGCAGTTCTGTTGTGTCTACTATTATCTGAGGTCCAAACCTGTGTAAGGTTTAGCATATTCTAGTTTTTCTTAATATGTTGAATGTTGAATTTGTATCACAGCAGGTAGAGACTAAGATATATTGGGACACAAGAATAAATAAATTCCAGCATTGTAATCCTGGAAAAGAAAAAAGTCATTTCCTTGAGGGTATGATTCTGACCACTGGCATAAAACAAGCACTTGTCATGCAAACCTGACTTAGGTGAAAGCTAGTAAAAATTATTTTTCTCACAAAGCTCTGACAGAGCTCTGATCTAACCAATTCTCCCAAAAGCAGGTGTACTCTTTCTGGAAATCTTTTTCTCTGGTTCTTCCAGCTCCTTTCTGTAGATGATACCTAAAATTTATGCTAAACAGTGCTATTTGACTTTCTTTGTGTCATTTTTTTATTATTATTATTATTTCATAAACCACTATCAAAGCCTAATATTTCTGTGTTTTTTTTTTTTTTTTTTTCCAAGCTGACGTCTGAGTTTATTGACTTTATCCTTGTACAGAAACTATTCTACACCTCTCCTTGTCTCTGTGCATTTCCTAATTTGTCTATAATTTAGCTGAGATGGGGTGAAGGTGCAGTACTGTTGTCATGGTTGAAAACGGTGTCAACAAAATTTTAGCATTGTTCAAATAAAGGAGAGCAAAGGGCCTTACGACTCCCAGGATGGGGCTTTGGCTGCCCCAGTTTGGTCAGAATTAGTTCACTTTAAACTAAAAAAAAAAAATAGAGATAAAAAAGGTTGAAAACATCCAAGTGAATAACATCATCTTCATCATGGCCCCATTAAGGTTAATAAAATGTTAAAATGAGACAGTGCTCACCCACTGTTTTATCTGTACTTCATTGCTTTTTCCTACTAGCAGTGCATCAATAACCTGCAGTGTATTCTAATTGATTGAATAAAAAGTTATATTTAATTGGGAAATCAATGAGCAGGAATAGGGCACTGAGGTCATATAGATTGTATCATCCTGACCAATCTAACTCACTTGCCCTTTGAGCTGGTCTTTCATCATTATATTTCACTTGCCAATTCCTGAACGGTCTTAATTATGGCCACAGCAATTTGTCTTCAAATATCACACCACAGTGAAATCTATGCATCAATAAATACAGCTCAAAAGCTGTTTTCCACACTGCTGGAGAGTTAATTGCTTCTATGGTTAAAGCAAATGCTGTAATTCTTTATGTTTCTGGTGCTTTTCAACATCTTCAAGTGACTGGAGGCCATTCAGAAAGGCTAAGTTAAAGGAAAAGGAGTCTTTGAATGTGAAGATTGGTTCTGAGCAATTTTTGACACTTTACGTAAAGAACATTCTGTCCTTACCCTGCAGTCCAAACTCAGCTAAGAAACAGCAGAGGACACTTTAGAAAGCAAGGCTAGTTTGTTGGAAGGATCTGCTGGCTGTTCATTTTCTTCCTGCCCCTTTCGAAACACCAGTTCTATGTACAGGAAGTGGTGAATGCCACATCTTCAAATTTTGCTCAGTCTGGGAAAAACAACTTTTTCTCTTCGGGAAAGTGCAATGCTAGTGCTATCCTTGAGTCTGTCCTCTCTACAGGAGGAACGTTCTCTAATATGTTAATGCCACTTGGAAAGCACGGAATGCATATGAGCCTTAGAAAATCAGACTGTGAGCAAGGCTAGTGGAGAAGTCCACGGCTGTGGAAGACATTGGCTGGGCGGGGTGACTTCCTTGCAGACTTTAGTGGAGTTACCACAGCCATAGAATAAAAACCATGTGCTTTTATTGTGCCTTTCTTTTTGTTGTATTCCCTGACTCTTAGAGTGCTTATATGCTACAGCATTGGTTTCTGCACTGGCAGCTTGCCTCAGCTTGATTTCAGAGTGGCCATCAATATTTTCTGTCCTTGTAATCAGCAACACAAAGCTCTTCAAGTAAAGTTTTTGGTATCTCTGAACGGAAAGATGTCATTTATCTTAGCAAGGGTGGATGGGACAGCAGCAGGCATGAGACCACCAATGCTGTGTCGCATATGTGCTTCAGGCAGTGGGGTCTCCTGAGTTTCTCTGCCAGAAATAGCTGATGAATTTCCTGAAAAAAACATTGCAAGTGAAGCAGTGTGTACGGGTGCTTAATTTAACCTGCAGCCCATGAGACATTCCACTCCACATTGTACTGTGGATACAAACAGGGAAACAATTTTGAGGCAAAGAATGTGCTTAAGGGGGAAGAATAAGATCTGGGCATTCTTGCTCCTCATCTCCTTTTCTGTAGACAAAGATGGTAACGTTTCCTTCTCTGAATCTTCGAGGAACTCATTTGAGGAACAGGCAATAAATTGCTGTTTAATGTGTGTGATACTGGTGAGTGGTTTCTCAAATCGCACTCATCAGTGTCTTCAGCAGGAGCTGCTTGACTGTATGTGAATAACTGAAGTGGCATTGGCCTCATTTGGGACTGTTCTCCAGTGTCTGCTAAATGTGTTTGGCATTTAAGTGAGCCAAGGTCAGACTCCAAGTCTGAATTAAGTTCCGGAGAAAGAAGCTGAATCCTAGGTCTTCATGATACTACTGATATACATACTACTAATATGCATACTCTTACACAAATACATACTTTTACATATATAAGTATTATCAGACAGAAGACCTTTTGTTTTGCTTATTCTTCTACTAAAAGATCAATTGTGCAGCTGAGAAACCTCTCCTGACCAAACGCTTTATGAAAACATGTAGATGACTGAAAACCTTTGATCTTGATGCTCTGGAGTTTTCTGACAAGCCCTGCTGCCGCAGAGATGTTTCCAAAAATTCGTAAAATGCGTTTCTGAAATACTTGGATAAATGTGTTATTCGCTGTGGAGTATTTTCTGTATAGACGATATAGCATGCTCTGAGCTGATTTTAGAAGAGCACCAGGAATACCTGGTTCTAAACAACACAGGTAGAAATAATCTCTGCCTACTTACAAATATTTAATCAAATGTAGATGCTCTTTAATGCCCAAGGCATGTGCAACAAGAAGCTTATTCTCTGAGCCAAGCAGAGTGAAACTACTGAATAACAGTGCCATTGAATGCATAAACATCCAGAAGACAAATCAATTATATCTACATTAGACTTTAGATATAATGGAAATAAAGCTACTATAATTGAACATTATCACAGGTCTTGATGTTCATGGTTTGGAGAAAAAATATCTCAGCTTCTGCTTGGAAGGTCATCTTAGAAAGCTATCAGCCCACACAGGGGTACTGACAAGACAAGTCTACTTTAATAAAACCACAGTCTTTACTTCAGACTTTGTCAGCTCACAAAACCTGTCACAAATAGTGACAGCCTAAGGAGAGGTTTGGGCTGCTGCCTTGCCTGTGTGTTTCCAACCCTGGAAATCCTTTACACTGAATTTTCATACATAAAAATGACGTGCTGGACATACCCCATATTATGATCATGCACACCTCTAGAAAGAATATTATGACTAAGGTCTTGCTATAGGGACACTACTACTGTTGAGTTTCTTTCCTGCTGTGTTCATAATGCTTTTTTAAGGATGTTAACACCAATACCTTTGCAAGCTCTGAGAGCTAAGTGTTGCCTCCAAAAAAACTACCCAAAACAAACATGCAGCCCCGTCAAAAAATAGGCACGTATGGTTTAGTTATCATACCTGAAGATAGACCTAATGGAGATTGTCATGAAAAGTGGCAGAGTCCACACAAAATTAGGCAGCTGGTCAGAAAGTGCAGGACTAGCATTTAGAGAATATTAAACATGGACCTTCATTCAGAATTTCAAATGCCTGCCAAAGGTTTTTTTTTCATTTTCAGAGTATTTATGCCAATGGTTCCTAACTTTGCTGTTCAAAAAGCAGCAGTGAGCCACAACATGCTGTTTGCAGCCTCCTGCTTGAGCAGTGTGGCCCTCAGGAAGCAAGGAATCCTATGGCTTTTGGAGGGTCTTGTGGAAAACACGTCTCTAATCCAAGGAATGAGCTTGTTCCCACTTTCTACATGAATAATGTATTTGTTTGCAAGTAGTTCATGGGTGGAGAGAATGGGATCAAAATATAAATGAAAGGCATATGACTTCTAGACAGAGAGTTAGAAACAAAACAGAGACCATTCCGTGTCGACATGTGTCATCATCTCAAGCCCATCCTTAACATCCACAGCTTTGGCTGATATACAGAAGAGAATGAGCACTCATTCGGGAGTAAATTACTGAGGTTGGCCTCTTGCCTCTGCAATTGCTTACTGAAATGCTGTGTCAGTGGATATGTTCCTTCCTTGAAGTTCTCGGTCAAAGGAAAACATGCATACCCTGTTTTTCTTCTCTCTTCAGCCACAGGATCTTGTTTTATCTATTTATGGAGCTCTGAGAGCCAGGCAGGTTTGTAGGCTTTGTGCAGAGCTATTATGTGGTTGTGTTTTGTTTTGCCAGTGGGGATTTGGCCAGATTATCTGCCCTCAGCACATAAGCCCTAACTGTACATTTTCTATGCACATGACTGATGTGGTGTTGATATATCATCCTACAAAAGCTGGAAAGATTGTCTTGTGACTTTGCCCAGAGCAAACTGACCTTCTTAGAAATGAAGCTTTGCTTTTGTGCATGACGCTTTAGTGTTTCCTTTGTAAGATAATTCCTTTCATGAGTAACAACCTCTATAACTGTGTATTGCAACACTTTCTGTCTACAAAGAATTTTGTCTTCTGGAGGAAATAGCAATTGTTAAATGTTCATTTATTTCACACGTGGTAGGCCTGATTAATCTCCAGCGAATACACTGTTTTTCTTGAGGTCTTCTCTGCTAGTCGCAGGCAGTGAAACAGAGCAAAGATAATAAGAATATCACTGTAGACAGAAACTGGAGAAATTATTTTTGAAGAGGTCACCATTATACTCAGACACTATCTAGTAAGGATTTTGCAGATTTGTATGGAATACTTCCATTTAATTAATGATATTGCTAAAATATAATGGTGGGTACATATACAATCACACTGAAATCACTTCTGTTTTCCTCTTTCAAAGCACAGCTCAAGCAGGGTCACTGCTTTGATGGAATATTTTTTGAGACCAATTCTTGAGCAATTCACTTGTGTCCAGTTTGGTCACCCTTTATTCACACCAAAATGGATGTTCTTGAGCAGTAGGTCTAGCTGCTGCCAATAACTTTGACAGACTTGCCTGCAGTATATAGTAAAGGAGATATTAGAATAGCAGAAAGAGCTATGGCAGGATTAAAAGGGTCTTTAAATATAATTAAATAGGTGTTATGCTGATCCAGATCTTCCTAAGCTTATGTGAATATAAAGACCACCTTCACTTTAAAGGAAGCGCATCCTTTTCGCACAACTAAATGGAAGGGGAGTTTTGGGCTGAGAAATTTTTCATGCAGCTGAATCCAGGACTAGGCAGAACCATTCTTCATCTTAAGAAAATGAACTGAGCAGAAAATAAAGTCCACTCACAACCTTGAAAAGAGAAGCTTTACACAGGGCAGGGTTTGTACTGTGAGCCGGCTTATGTTCTTCTTCCTGGAATAGCCATGCAAAAGTAATCAGGAATCTTCAAAGAAAATAATCAGTGAGGAAACTAAGTGAGGAGGTAGTTGTGGTGAAAAATAAAAATTTTTGAGAAGCTGTCTTCAGTGAAAGGAGTAGTTGTATTAGAAGCAAGAAATGTTGATTCTTGATTCTGCAGATTATGCTCAAATCCTTCTCCAGTTTTACACATCTACAATGGGAATAGTCCTTCTTCGTCTACAGTTAAAGGGAATTGTCAGTAGATGACTCTTGTAGATATCTCATCAATGCACTCTCCCATATGAAACAGTGCTAGGTCCCTCATGCGTCTTGATTACACAAAAAGTTTCCATGATTAGCCAAATTCATTTCAACATACCCGCCCTTGTGCCATTTGGAAAATCAGAACTGCAGCAATTACTACTATTAAAAGGATGAATGACAGAAAAGTTCGTGTTCAGTACCAGTCTTGTCCTAAAGGTATTGAAAGATATTATTGCTCAAACACTTTTACTAATGTTCTATCTTTGCTCCTTCTCCTGGTCTCATAGTCCAAATCACTTAAGTCAGAGACATTAAATAAAAAAATCTTTGGGCAACAGTATGTGGTATGTCATTCCAAACTTAAGTAATCAGTTTTGGAGTTGCTGTGCTCCTTGACATCCGAGGATATATATTTTTATTTCTCAGAAGTTCCATAGATGTAGCAATTGAATTCAGGTCAGACCCTTGTTTGGGTCGTTAAAGAAAATGGATTTCTGTAAGGAAGCAGCTGTTTTTTTTGTTGTCAGGGCATGGGAATCTAGATACTGTACTCAAGCAGACGCAGAGCTAGAAGAATAGCGGTAAATGTATTACTTTCTAATGGCATGACTTAGAATGGTTTGAGGCCAAAAGAGCGAGTTGGGAAAAGAACTGTGACTCAGTGTCTGTTTTTTTTTTGCCTCCAGAAGAAGAAAATTGCTGCAGCTCCTCTTCCTAAAGTATCAGCTCTTGTACAAATATTAGGAAGGGCTAGTGGAGATAAGGCAGGATCAAGGCTCTGCCTCTCTTCTCCTTCTGCACCAGATGTGGATGGTGCAGGGATATTTGGGTATGAGCTGTATGCTGGTAAAGAGTTTGTATTTGTGCATGTGTGTGTGCAAAATGGAGGTCAGACAGTTACCTGAATCCCTCCTGTTTCCTTTACTGGACAGAAAAAACAAAGCCAATATTGACCTTCTTGGAAAATTCTGTGGCTTTCAACAGTCATTACTCTCAGAAGGGTGAGGAAAACCTCTGTGGTTTGTCATGGTAAGAGAGAAACCTGTCCCTTTCAGAGGGAGGCCTGGGTGTAGATAGACCTGGACAAGTGTCAACACTGTGGCGGACTTGGATCTCTCACTCGGTCTGTGTCTAAGCCCACCTGCACACCGAACTGCAGAATGGAAGGGGAACAGAGGTCCCAGCAATGGTGGTAGTCCCTTGGGATCATCCACTGCTGCTGTCTATCCTCTCGCCGGGCCAGACACCAGTGGTAACCATGACCAGCACTGAAGCTTGAGAGATCAGTGTCCAGGTTTTCCCTCAGGTGGCTGAAAGAACAAAAGGAAAGAACAGAAGCTGAGGAAAAATGATATTTCACAGAATCACAGAATTGTAGGGGTTGGAAGGGACCTCAGGAGATCATCTAGTCCAACCCTCCTGCTAAAGCAGGTTCCCTACAGCAGGTCGCACAGGAAGGCGTCCAGGCGGGTCTTGAATACCTCCAGAGAAGGAGACTCCACAGCCTCTCTGGGCAGCCTATTCCAGGGCTCCCATATCCTCACAGTAAAGAAGTTTTTTCTTATTTTGGAGATGTTTGACTCTATGTTGCATCAAAGAATAAAACTATGTCCTGGAAAAAACTCAGGTGCCATTAGGATACATACCAAGCTTGGAAAAGTTCTGGCTAGACTGTGTGCAAGAAATAAGGAAGGAAGGACACAAAATACTGTATGGGGGAAGCAATCTGCTCCTCAGCTCTACAAGAAGGCTTTAAGATGGTTTGTGTTAAATTTACAGGCCTTTTTTTTTTTTTTTTTTTTTTTTCCTCACGAAGGTGATCTCTCCCCTGTGAAGCAATTAGCTATTAAGAATCAGTTTCATCATTGTCCTCGTGATTCATGTCACTCATTTGTGTTCAAGGCACAAGACAAGTTAAGTCCCTTATGGAGAGGAGCCTATATAATTTTATAGTCATCTGCAGAAAGAACATAACTCAGTGCAATTTGTGTGGCACGTCTCACCTATTTGTGTAGCACTGGGTACACTTACAAAGCTATCTATCTGGCGAGTTGTCATGATGGTTGTTCAGCAGTATGAGCTGAACGTCTGCTTTTGGGAGGCGATCTGGTAAAGCTTTGTTGTATCCAATGAGTGGGAATGCTCAGAGATGACTCCAGAGGCAGACAGTTATTCTGCACTTGGATACTCTTGCACCATGTTTTCAAAAAATAGTGTGTGATTTTAATATTTTTAACCACCAGGAGCAAGGTAGAAGAGACAGAGAATTTTCAGATTGAATCAAAGCATTCTGTTTTTCTTCTGAGCGAAATACCTTCCACTGCAGTGGCTCTGGACAAATACAAAGAAGATACCTAACTTAAACATATAGTTGAAGCCACATTTAATTAAATGAAAGACATTGATGATATTGGAATGGATTTGAGATGGCCAAGGGAATGATTTCTCTCATTACAGAATCACAGAATGGCTGAGGTTGGAAGGGACTTCCTGGTCCACCTGGCCCAACACCTGTTCCAACAGGGACACCCAGAGCACGGTGCCCAGGACCACGTCCAGGTGGCTTTGGGAGATCTCCAAGGAGGAGACTGCACGGCCTCTCTGGGCAGCCTGTGCCAGTTCTCCATCACCTGCACAATACAGAAGGGCTTCCTGGAGTATAGATGGAATCTCTTTGGATCCAGTTTGTGCCCATTGCCTTTTGTCCTGGCACTGGGCACCACTGGAAACAGCCTGGCCCTGTCCTCTTTGCACCCTGCCTTCAGGTATTTATCGACGTTGATGAGATCCCCCTGAGCCTCCTCTTCTCCAGGCTGAACAGTCCCAGCTCTCTCAGCCTCTCCTCATAAGTGGCATGCCCAAATCCCTTACTTATCTTCGAAAAGGACTAGGGAGTAGAGAGTCTCTACCTTCTGCAGTATGAGAGCTAAAAGGGGACCCAAAAAAAAATTTCCAGATGAAAGCTTTAAAAACAATGATTGGCATTGCTTTTTCACAAAGTGAAATGTGGAATTCATCACCCCAAGTTATTTTAGATGCAAAAAAAAAAAAAAAAAAAA
>VXAV01009424.1:390890-401719 GCA_013399715.1 Alectura lathami | reverse complement strand
AAAAAAAAAAAAAAAAAAAAAAAAAAAAAAAGAAATAAAAGGAATTTATGGAAAATGGATCTTTAGATGGCTGTTAAACAGCATGCTACAAATGGGAACACTGGTGTAAGAGTTCTCTATTTCACTGAAAGCGTAAGGGAGCCAGATATGGGGCAGATGTACTAGCAAAGTATCACCACAGGTTTGCCCTGTTTTCTAGTCTTTTTTTTTTTTTTTTTTTTTCTAAGCCTCTGCACCACTTTCAGTGAAAGATCATGGGTATGACCCTCTATTGTTCTTCCGAGGTTCTTAATAGCACTACGCGTTTGAAACAAATCTTCCCTTGGGTGTAACAGTCATTATTGACTTATTACAGTCATTGGATTTGATTCACTTTTTCAGACTCATTCTTTCTAACCCTCAATGAGAACAGGGTAGAACATGCTGTAGGTTACTTTTATTCATCACATGAGATTATTAAATTGTGTTGTTCTCTTCAGGATGAAATCAATAGTTAAGAAAGGGAAAGTGACTCTCAGTTTTGAAAAGCGTTAGCAAGTAAACTTTAGGTTTTAAGTTTCAGTAGGTATCTGACTGCAATGATCACTCCTAGATAGAAGAGACTGAAAGAGACAAATTTGTGTATATTCCAGATGAACAATTGATTTCTGGAAGTTACTGTTTTGTCCTGAAGACTAAACTCTCTGCTATATTTTATATGGTTGATTGGCAGTGTGCAAGCTGCCCTTCAAACAGCAAGACCATTATTTCCGTAGCGTCTTCAGATCCCTTTGACTTTTCTTGCCTGTTTATTCTTATTTGTTCCTCTTAGCAATATTCTCTCAGATAAGAAACACTGCCATGCAAGTGCCAGTAGACCAGACATTTATGCTGTGAAACGCTGGATTTTATTAATTTGAAAGATACTTAAACTAACGTTCATTTTAGCCAAGTAGTACTTTTTGGCTGGTACTTCCTAAATAGCAAATGAACTATGTATTTCATACTATTTTTTTTTAATTATTATTTTATCTATTTATTTATTTTTATTCAATCCCAGAAGGTCATTGTTTCTGTTTATTTGCTGCATTTAGGCTGATTGTCACTGATCATAGCTGCACTGAAAATGGAAAGTGTTTCATGTGGTACCATAGCTGTACATACACTTTTCAGGTTGTAGCAGAAAAATGTAGTTCTGTTGACAGACATAATTTGGCAAAATCTGTAGTTTTAAAGGGACTCTTCTTGTACTGCTATCCTGAATAACTTAGGGTGAGATCACCTCTACTCAGCACATATCTGCTATTTAAGGATGTACACCAAAGCTGGGTTCCCTTTGTAGTGTATAATTGCATTTGTAGGACATGCTTCTCAGGAACAAATATGTACCTCCTGCGCAGGTAGAACTGAATTTCTCTGTTTTTATAAGCAAAGGAATCTGAAATGTGCTCGCATTTTAATGTCTGTGTTTGATCAGGTAAATCCTACCTTGCCTTCTCTGTAGTTTGCTTAGAATCAAAAATGATACATAATGTGACAGATGGAATATCTATAAATCCTAGGAAGTTCAGTCCATAATAAGAAGGGATAATAAATTAAGGGGTGGACTGGTTACCACCCTGATTTGCCTCTTTTTCCTCTTTTCTTGTTTTCTTAAGCTCAGAATCTTTACTTTCCTGTGGCCTGCACTTTCTTCAAAGGCCCACATCTTTCATATAGAATCATAGAATCATAAAATCGTCTGAGTTGGAAGGGACCTTTAAAGGCCGTCTAGTCCAACTCCCCTGCAGTGCACAGGGACACCTACAGCTGGATCAGGTTGCTCAGAGCCCTGTCCAGCCTGACCTTGAAGGTCTCCAGGGATGGGGCATCCACCACCTCTCTGGGCATCCTGTGCCAGTGCTTCACCCCCCTTATTGCATAAACTTTTTCCTTTTATCCAGTCTAAATCTCCCCTCTCTCCGTTTGAAACCATTTCCCCTATTCCTATCCCAACAGACCCTGCAAAAGAGTCTGTCCCCTTCTTTCTTGTTGCCCCACTTTAGATATTGAAAGGCCGCTATCAGGTCTCCCTGGAGCCTTCTCTTCTCCAGAAGAGAAGTGCAGGGTGAAAACCTGGAGACAACAACCAGCCAAGGCCACCTCTGTGGTATGTGTTCTCAGAGAGGCTATTCCTGCTTATATCACCCGCCACTGTTTGACTTGTTCATGCCATTGCTGACATTTTCAGATTTTGATCCACTGCAATGTGTAGATTGTTTCTGCAAAACCATGGTGTGACTTGTTGCTCCACTTTAGTGTGAGCACTGTTGATTACTCCTACCCAAGTAGTGGGGCCTTATCTTTTCCCCTGTTAAACAGTGGACATTATTTTTTCCCCAGCCCATTTCTCCAATTTTTTAAGATGATTTTCAATAATAAATCTGCCCTCAAGTGGACAGCGTAGCATCACATGCCATTAAACATCTGCATTTCATCATCCAGGTCTTTCACAGTGGTAACACAAAACCTAAGACAAACCTTTGCTGCACAGCGTGGCATATGTCCTCCTTTTTGTCTGTGAGCCATTTTTTGGCTCTTAATCAGAACCTTTGTTGTTCAGAGGCTGAAAATCCAGATGTGATGGGGTTGGGGCAATGGGAGATAGACATCACAAATCAGCTTGGTTGTTCCAGGGTGCCAGGCTGCTGCACCTGAACCAAGACATGCAGATGGTACCATGTCCAGTCAAATACTGGTCATGGGGCTTGATTTTAAACAGAAAGGTTCGTGAAACAAAATATGAAAATGAGGGTCAGGTAGATGTTGAATCTCTAAACACTGTTCCAGATCTGGACTGGGGATACAGGCAGAACAGATCAGTCTCATTTTGAATAATTCTGTTCCACTGCAGCCTGGGAAAGGTCAGGTTATAACTTGTTTCTAAACTCTCCTATTTTGTCTTAGGTCTGCCTTTTAACAGAAGGTATAAATTAACTAATGTTTCAAGTAGAAAGTATTGCACCATGGACAGGAAAAAGGAGGACTCAGAAAATGGATTCTACAGGAGCATGACAATTCCTGCCTTTGGAGTATGTTAACCTGAACTAATATATATATATATTTTTTCTTTACACAGCACTTTTGGTACAAAGAGACTTTATTCTAAATAAACTGCATTATTTTGTTGTGGATCAAACACTGTTTTTTGAGTAAATAGGATTGTAATTCAATTTTCTGTAAATCTTTATAATAGGTGCATGACAAAAAATGTCCTTGCCTGGCTGAATTAAGTTAATTCAAAATGATGTAAATTGTCAATTCTAATAATAATTTAAATCAGTAAGTGAGTAGCCTTGATTTAAATAATCTATCATAATCTTGTTTGGAATTTATACTATTATTTTACCAAAAACAGGTTATTACTTACTGATGAATAACCATTAAAACATATTGATTTTTGGAGTTTATACATTTTTAGAATAAATGTAGTATTTTTCTTCTAAGACAATGTTTATATGCATATACCACATAAGTGTGTATACATAGATATATCCATCTTTATGCTTAGAGGTATATGTCTGCATATGTGTGTGGGGATTGTAAGTGTCTATAACTAATAGCTTAGTGCGATGTGTATGTATTCTGATCTTTGCCTCACATTTTTGCTTTATAAGATGATGAATGATGCATTTCCTTTCTACAAGATGATTAATGTTTTACGTGCAATTTGTATCAAATTACATTTAAATAGAATTAAAATTCTATTAAATGCACAGAAACATTTAATGATTAATAAAGAGAACTAGATATATCAGGAAAAAAAGGGTAATGAAAAATGTTTCATATTTAAAACAAATTATTGAATAAATAAATGAAGTACTACCATTAATTATTTAGCAAACTTTATTATTTCTGATCATCATGCCCTTTAAGATTTTAAACCACTGAATTTCATTTGTTCTTCTTTTGATAATTTCTTTTGTCCTAAACCAGAGGAAGAAGAGCAACTATTCTACTTTTTTCTATCCTTAGTTTGAAAGAAATAGTTATTGAACTGATATAGTTGATTAAACAGAAATTAACATTCTTTTTGCACTTGGAAAAGAGAGTCTAAATGTCAAAAATAATTTTATAACCTGAACAAATTCTGGTTTCAGATAAGCAGTCAGTAAATTCATCCAATTCAGCAGTTTTCCTTTCTTTGAAAATTTTATCGGTAAACATCTATTTTAATTTAAATGAACGTAATTATATTAGTTTACCCTTCAATACAGGTAGCAGTAATTTCAAATGGCTTATTCTAAGGGAAAGCACATTTATCAGACGTAAAAATTGATTTAATAATAATCAATTTTTGTCTTCTTGGTTAGCGCGTAGAACTAAAGCAATTGAAAATGGCAATTAAAATGACGGGCATTAATTTCATCCAAGGAAAGGAGTCCCACAGGCCATCAAAAACTTCTGTCCAAGTGAAGAAGTACGTGTACAAAACAAATCCACTGGTGAGTGACTCTAGACATCAGAAGTTCCAGGTTGCTTAATGCAAGACATTTATTAGGACCACTTGACATTGATTTGATTCTGAAAATAACTATGATAGATGAGTCTTTTTTCTTTAATCTTGCTGCAGCAGAGGGGGCTTATGGTATGGTCTGCTTTCATTAGCGTGAGCCTCCACTTTGGGTAGCGATCTGAAAACTGGTGCAAAGAGTGTGCAGGGTGGGGGCACCCAGACCTGTCTGCAGAACCTGCCTCTGGCAAGGCTTTCCCCGGCTGTTCTCCATCAAATGCTAGAAGAATGTGAACAAAGATGTATCCACCAGCTGTGTGATCAGCTTCATATGACAAGCACTGCAATGAATATAATGTTCTGAGGCTCTTGGGTCAGCTTGGTGGAAGCTAGCTTGGGTCCTGCTGGCCTGGAGCCGCGGCAGTGAGTACGAGTCTGTGCAAAAAACACACAGGCCGTGTCTATTGTACAGGTGCACCTCTGATTCAATCAAATGTGCTATGAGCAAGTAGCAGGCATTTGCAGGCATCTGCAGGTCATGCCTGAATTCCTTCCCGTGCCAGGGCAGTGCTATTGGAGGAGACAATACATTTCACAATGTCCTTACCACTCAATGTAATGCTGCAGGTAAATACTGGACTTTCAGTGAGCGTCTTCTTTTGTGTAAGACGTAGCGAGGTTGAAGTTTTCATGGGCAACACCTTAAAAAGATGATCTTATTCTTGAATGAGAAAAGATACCTGTTATGAAGGTACCATAAAGAATTCTGCTGCAATAGAAGTCTCCCATTTCAGTCTATCTGCACACTCAGGAAGGCACCACTGCGTCATTTAGATCTGGAGGTTTTCTTTGTTATTAAGCAGAATATGAATTATACTGTGGAGAGGCTAGGAGGGGGAAACCCTTTACATAAAAACTTTTATTTATTTATTTATTTGTTTGTTTGTTTGTTAAGACAGGTTTCTGTGGAACTGCAGAGCAAAAATTCACTAGGACCATGGCTGTGAAGTAGTGAGAGTTAATTCTTGCTATCCTGTCCCAGTGACTCTGTTCTTCAAGCCAGAATAGGAGTGCAGGCCAGAAGGATTCCTCAGGACTAGGAAAAAATTACTAAAGAGTTGTTTGTATGACAAGTCAGGGTTATTTTTTCTATGTAATAGGAGAGGAAAGCATCATCGAGGTATAACTTTTATTAGAGGAGCGAAAGTTCAGTTTCACAGTTTGAACCTTATTCTATGTCTACTTTGGGGCCCAAGAAAGTGAATTTTTGGCTGGCATCAAAGCTATTGTAACCACATAGTTACCTCAGGAAAATACAAATAACTGTTTAACACGTAATGATCTAATAATTTATTTTAATCCAATGTCAGCAAAAACAAAAAGACTCTAAGTAAAAGGAAAAAGCAGTGATTTGAATTTCTAGCTGCTTACTTTGCTCTTCGTTATCAGGCAGCTGGAAATGATGCAGTCAGATTGATGAGTGTATTTAACAGGAGGTGTGAAAATGCAAGCTCATATCGAGCCTGCAAAAGTGAAAATCTGCTTTGTAGGACTTCACTGCAGCCCTGACTGTAAGCGATCCTTTATACTGTGATCACCGAGAAAGGCAGAGCACAGCCTTTGTCTGTTTTAGAGTTCATAGCAGTAAAGGGTCTGTCAGTTAGCAAGATTCTTACTTCTGGTTCTGTGTCATATGTTATCTTGCTTGAAGCTTTACTTTACATCTGGGATTTTGGTACAGAAAAGGTTCTGCTGATATAGGATATGCTTACTGACCTCTGGAGAGCTGCTGACTGATACCTGCTCACTCTCACATCCCTGTTTACTTTTAAAATGGTGGCAAATATGACTCCTTGCTGCAGCTCTGAACTTTGCAGTTGTGATTTTCTTTGGTTTTCCTTTCTGCACCTTATTTTCTAATCTAATGGCTGACTGAATAAAATACAGGGCCTTACAGGTTTTAATCCTGCCTAGTAGACAGGGGAAAAGTCTGTGCATTTCAGTAGTAATCTACTAAAAGAATCTATTGTAGATAAAACAATTATGCCTTTCATTTGTTCTTTTTTTTTTTTTTTNGCTGACATACAGCTCTTTCCAACTCTATAAAGGTGTTTTATTGCACTTACTAAAAATGTCAGGGATACTAAACAGCAATGCATAATTTACTTTGTAGGCAATGGAGTCCTTACAGCCACAGCTTCCTGAGAATATATTTATTGCTGTTTTACTACCTGCTCTAGTATCAAGGCTCAACTTCCAGTGAGTTTGTCCGGTGGAAAAACAGAAGGAAAGGAGAGAGAGGGACTGCTGGTAGAAACAAGTGTGTGATCACTGGACATCTGCCAGTTTATGTAGGATAAATGGATATTGTTAACTTTGCTGACCACATTGAAGTATTTTAATTATGCGGAAATGCAGGCAGGAAAACAGCAAGCCAAAGAAACACGCCAGAATTAAAGTGTTGGGAGGCTGAGAAAAAGTGGTCCTCCCATTCCAGCGAGGTTAAAATAACCTTGGATGTGTTTTAAAAAACAGACGAACAATAAAGTATTTCTGTTTGGTTTTAATGTCAGAATCCTTTGCTGGAGCTGCTGTTGGTCAGTAATGACGTACAAGGGTCAGCTGAAAAATAATCATGATGATGGGGCAATGTGTTGATGTCAGCTTGATCAAAGTGATTTGTGCGGGCCCTACCTACCAAGTTTTAATGCGTTAACCAGGGAGGTTACGAAGTCCCTAGGAAAAGAATACACAGCTAGGTAAAACAGCTCGCAAGCTGTGTTTGAAGGGCATGGTTTTTGGATGAATGTTTTTAAGTACCTATTTCACATGTCCTCTGCCAGGCTTTTCTGAAAGAAAGCTGATACTGTGATTTCAGTCAGAAATAGCGTTGTCTACCTCTCTATTGATTTCTGCTTAAGCTGCATACACAGGTTTGTCATAATTTTAGCACTTTTGTTCAGAAATGAAACCGGCAAAAACAACAAGTGTTAATTGGGCCCCATTTAATTTTAATTTACTCTGACAGTCAATACCCCACACTCTGTGTAAAAGCCCTTTATTTACCACAGGAAATGCCTTCAATGCTGAGAGAGAGGTGGCAACCTGGAGAGGTGACTACTGAGGAAATGTGTTCACACTACAGTCTGCCTGGGTTTGTGGCAGCCCTGAGCAAGCCAGCATTTGCCCCTTCTTACCAGCACTTACGGTTCTGACGCAATCACTTGAGCCTTTTCTGGTGACAAAATCTGTCTTGTTGTACAGCCCACGGCCATGAGAATGGAGAAACTAAGAACCTCAACCTTTTTTTTTCCACTGTGGAGGCAAATATTGCTGAGAAGATTATTCTGTTCATGTAGGGGTTCAGGTATGGAGCCTGGAGCAGGAAACAAATGGTGGCACAGCACCTGGCTGCAGGGATTGCACTCCCCGCTGGCAGCATCTTGCAATAGGAATTGAGCAACAGCCAGCCTTTGGGAATGAATTCCCTTATCTTACTGTTTTAATTAACTTTGCTTGAAGAATCCATAACTACACATGGGACCACGTGAATGTGTGATGTGAGTACGTTGGAAAGTCTTTGCACTACTGGGGCCATTGGCTGGAAAACAGGACAGAAAGAAAACTAGATGGTGTTAACATCATGGAGCCATTAACTCTTTCACTTCAAGTCTCCTTCTTCCATAACAAATCCTGCGTGGTAAAGATGTGCAAGATAATCAGCGTAAGCTGTGCATTTTCTTTCATTTCCATGTTACCTGATTCACTTTATAGTAGTGAATTTATACCTTTAGCTAGAGGCAAAAGATATGGCTGTCAGCACTCAGAGGGGGCCTGAATCCATTAGAACAGTGGATTTTTCTAACTGAGCCATCCACAAGAGTCCCACCAGTGCTGAATGCTCCTGCAGACTGCCTTAAATGGACATGCTTAGTTTAGAGCCTGCTGGTTTTTTTACATGGGGTTCTGACATACATTTTGTCGACTGAGAATAAAATCCCCTTAAAAACTCTTAACTGTGTAGTCCTACAATAAAGTATTACCTTTGCTAGTACCAGACCACAGGCTTAGTGCTGAATTTGCAGGGCTACAGGACTGAGGTATGTCAGGCTTGCTTGCTTTGAACTTTTCTTGACCTGCCTGTTTTACTTGCTGAAGCTGTAACAGCAATTTTTCTAATTGACCAGGTGTCTACAGCTAATTTGTTTTACTTTTGTTTGTCTCTGTGTGGTAGCACCATGGTTTTATGGCTCTAATACAATGTTGTAGTACAGAGAAATACAAGCTTGGTAAGGATGGAAAAGGCCTTGAAAAGTGAAGAAATGGGGCACGGTGTACAAGGCATGAGATGATGACAGATGGGGCCCAGGCTGGCACTGGAGACTGTACAGCCATAAACAACTCACCGGTGATCAGCTGGAGAAATGCAGACCTGGAGCTAGATGAAACTGGTTCAAAGGGTAACAAAGGGAAAAGCGAACAAATATCTAACATATACAAAAGGCACTGTGTATTGTAAATTTGATGTGGCATGGTGCTGCACACAAATTCTTTTTCCATAATAATTAAATCTGGACTGTTATGATTAGATTGTTAAGATTTCAGTTATACTAACAATAGATTCCTGGCTTTATATGTTTTATATGTTTAAGNTTTTTTTTTTTTTTTTTTTTTTTTTTTTTTTTTTGAGTACGACAAAAGGCAATAGGTCTTAGGACCTCTAGAAAGATAAAAACAACTGGAATTTTGCCAATTGTGGCTGAAACGGAAAGGGCACACAAGGTTTATTAAAAGTCGGGCTGAAAAAAAGAAGTAGGAGAAGAATGACATATTTGTCTCTCTCTCGAGGTGGAACTTCCTCTGCTCCCAAGTATCTCACCATGCCGATACACAATTGATGTTGTGATGGCTTAAGGTATCACTGAATCTGTCCCTGCTCTCCTGCTTAGTCTGTGATTAATACAAGTAAGGCAATTTTGCCTAACCCCGTTTCTCTGTGGGATGTGAAATTATCTACCTTGCATTTGCCATGAGTTAAGGGCATGCACATAGCTACCCAGGCTCACCTGAGGATTTGATATGCAGCAGCTCATGTGCTAAGCGTAAGATTCACGTTATCCTGCCCACATTCATCTAGTCGAGTAACCAGAAATGCCATGCAGCTGCATGAGGCAAATTAATTTCTATATGAAAGTAAACAATCTATGTTCTAGCCTACCTATTAATCTAGCTTAAACCTAGGTGCAAGTCCAGGCAGTGCTGTAGAAAGACCAGGCCTTCAAACTGTGAAGCTAGAGCAGTTACTAACAACTCCTAGAGCCCTATCAAAGGTCTAACTAATGCACTTGCCTTTCCATAATTTTTTTTTTTTTTTATTTTGTAAAGTGATGCCATACATTTATTTTATTTTTTTTCCCGTGTAACCTTCTGGATTAATGTGTGAAAACACTCCTATCTCTTTAAGGGAGGAAGAGTAGTGAAGTTAGTATGGTTGGTTTTACAGAAAGTTCAGCAATGAATCAGTCTCCACAGTGGGCTATGGAAAAGGAAAACCTGTAGCCATTTCTGGATGGATTCAGGGTTAGAACATGGGATGTTTTGGATGTTCTAAGCACGCTATTGTCTCTAACAAGAAGCTAGCTCAGATATAGAACTGAGGACTGCAAAGCAGGATGTATACAGAATTAAAATGTCCAGTTTCAAAGTTCTGATAAAAGCATTTTGCTAAATCCTCTGTGGTACATTAACTTACTGATCACCACCTTATTTCAATTTAAGGTATTTTTGTTACAAAGAATATTGCTGCTTCCTTAGTCCAGACCCAATTCTGCTTGTGCAGCTGAATCTTTAACTCCAGGATAAGTAGATAGGGAACAAAGTATCACCCAGAAAAATTCTTCTGGAAGCCCAGTGGTGCAGGTGAGTTAAATGAACCCAAAATACACACAAAATACTTCTCTATTTGCTTTCTTTTAATGTGTAACTGCTAAGGGTAGCATACCGCTTGTTTCATTAGGTGGCCAAAAGATTAGAGACTGTATCAAGGGATTAGTGATCAGTGTGCTCTTCAGGTTCATAACCACAGGGAACAAGAAAAAATTCTTTCTCAGCTCATCTCAATAGAGATGATTACCGTGAGGCATATAGACCCCTACACCTAATGCTATTTTTTGGAGTGCAAAAAGCCACCACAGGGTCTGTAGCATCCTTTCAGAGTCTAACTCAGGTCTCAGATCCAGCTGTTCAAACTGGATTCTCAACTACATTGAACCTGTGTTACAAGGAGTCCATCTGGAGCAACTGGTGTTTTGCACTTCTGAGAAAAGACAGCCAAAAATTCTGGATTTCAAAGTACTCT
>VXAV01009424.1:354141-364470 GCA_013399715.1 Alectura lathami | reverse complement strand
TTCTGAATGCACAGAGGATTACACACCCTTAGCAACTATAGTGTTAAAGCCAACTTTCTATCAAGGATTAGTGGTGTGACAAAAGCATGCTGGAAACCTCCTGAAAACTGTATGGGAATCTTGTTGCAGAAGCATCACCCTGTTCTGTGTTTTAGAATTCCTCACACCAATGACTTCCTTTGAATCAAAATAAAATATATCATGTACTGGTAGCTGAACTTCAACATTTACTTTAATTCTTTTAGTTGACATCAGTTTTTGAAATAAAATTATCTTGAAACAAAGTGTCAGGAGGTTACATTTATTAAATAGGAAACCAGATTCCAAACCAAGAAATCACATTGCTTTAAAAATCTTTGAGAAATAACATCCTTGTTTTATGAAGTGTTTTTTTTTTAATTGTTTTTTTGTTCTTTTTTCTCAATACCTGGGAAACTCAATTTAAAAAAAAATGAATTTACTACTGTTTGAAAAACACTGACACAGGTATACTCTGTGTGTGTCTCAGTGAAATAAGAATAATGCTGCTCCTACTCAAGATAAGTTATGGTTTATGTACTGAAAGTAATGGTATTTTCCTCAGTTTGTAAATTACACCAGATAAAATAGGCAGAACATTCCTTATTAACAGAATAGCATAAAACACATGCAACTGCAAAGAGCAATCTGGAGTGAGGAGCACCATTTTAGGTGCCAGATAGTAAATAATCTTCACACATCCTTTGTGTCTTCTTGCACTGAAGAGCAGTGTGCCTTGTCTTCCCCTTTGCCAGTTTAAAGTGAGACTCAGGTTTTTGCCTCCACTCCCAGACAGGCCTGTGGACATGAATTCACAGCACAGGCTTTTAAGTTTTGCAGCTCTCTGGCTGAGGTTCAGGTTAAAACACACATAAATCACAGGATCAGCCACCAAATAGCCACTGCCAGACTTACAACTTGAGTGCACGTTGTCTTCAATGATGCATCTATATATACAGTTCAGTTTGTGTCAGGAGAGAGCTTTCAAAGAAAATCATCTGCTCATCCCCTTTACTGTGCTTTTGTTTGCACAGAAGAGGAACCTTGTTGCCCACAAATCAGATTTCTTTGCATGAAAATGACCACAAGATGTGCTCCAGGATTGCCTCAAATGCACTCCCGCTGGTAGTGGACCTTCAGTTCACAGGAGTAGACTAGAGCTAGGCTAATGCAAATCTCACTGACAGCGTGTGTGTGTGAGTGATGGTCCTTTCCACCAGCTGTTTCTTTCCAGATACCTACTCTTGAAACATCGTTAGTGAAAACATGGATTTTCTATGCTGGGAAGGAAAGAACTAGACTCATAGGTTATTTCTCTATTGTCTTTTTTCATATGTGCCCAGTGCTCTAGCAGTATGGCTCTTACTCATCTGTTTCCTTCTTCATTTTCAGTCCTTGGTCTATCTGAACAGAGCTGGCCTGGATGATTGCTCAAGTCTGTAATTTTAGCAGTAAAATAATAAAAACAGCTGTGACTAGCTTTGACCAGCTCAGACTGAGGCAGCTAAAGCTCAAGTCATGGATGATGGCAAAAGAACTGGCACATGGACCAAGTCCTAACTCACTGCTGAAAACAATTCACATCTCCCTTAGGAAAAGATTCAAGGAGTCATCCAGCCTGATTTATGAATTTTGAGACCTTGACTGAGACTGGATAAATGCACAGAGAAGAGGAAGGGAACAGAGAATCTGCAGATGGCAAAGAACTTGATTCAGTACTCAAGACGCCGGCCTGAGTTGGTGAGAGATGGGTTGACTCCATCTGAGACATTGAATTCTGTTCACAGATTAGCACAGGATTTCCCTTCCTTTACGCAAAACCCCTCTTTGCAGTTCCCCAGAGCTTCATGCAATATTCTTTTACACTTCTGACTGTAGTTAGAGGTGATGTTGATCTATGGAGCCAGTAAGATGCATCTGACTTGCAAGGTTAGGGGAACATGTGATAAAAAGAAATCCTTCAATAACAACTGCTCTTAATCATGAAGAACTTTTTAGAAATAATTATTTTCAGAAGACAAACCTGTTGCATTGTACTTGACACAAGTTTGTTCTGAATTCAAATGGCAGCTATGTGGCTCTAAGAAATAATCAGAATTTAATCCACTTTTCAGCTCAAAGAGCCTAAACTTAAACAATTCCTCTATCACAAACTCAAAGGTTGCCATTTCGTAGCATGACACTGACGATATGTGCTGTGTGTCCTGGAGCATGTACTCAGAAGATGCACAAATGTCTGAGGGAACAATAACTTGGAGTCAAGGATCCTCAGAGTCACAGCTAAGCTCTGTCCAGAAAGAAGCTAGCTTCCTAGATGTTTCAAAATGTCTGGGAAGAAATCAGGACATGTAGGGTGATTATGAAAAGTCAGAAAAGTCAGAATTGGACTGAGCTCTACCCAATAAATGTTGTTTCAAGCTCTGTTAGTCCCAGCAAAGTTTCAGTTGAGCATGCTATTTCTTTCACGTCCTGTGGTCCTTCCAGTCTTAAACTGATTCTTTAGGATACAGCAACATCCAGTTCTCCAACCCTGTCTGTTAGTGGACAGATCCAAATGAGTCAGGGGTTCGGAATCTGAAGAGAGTGGTCAGAATGATCTACATGTAACTTTTCAAATCCACAGTATTAAAATGTGCAGCCTACACAGGGCTGCCAGCTACACTTTCTATCCCAATTTCCATTAGAATGCATTTTTTAGATCTGCTCTGTGCATCTACTGAGATCCTACCCATTATTCTAGGATCCTTTCAAGTATTCAAATTCTTTTTCTCCTAGGTTCCTGTCTGGAAATGGTAAATTGTGCCACCCAGGTATGTTCTGAGCTAACAGCTCTCCTACTTAATTCCCTTAAGAATCTTTGTCCCCGTCATTGTGTTGTGTCCTATTTGCTTCTCACCAACAGCTCCCTTTGATTTAAACCCATGTAGCTATGTAGGGTACTGCCTGATAGCTGAATGGAGCTGCGTGTTACTGGTACGACACGGTGCAGACACCTGTGCAGGCAACATAAGTGATCCTGCAGGGAAATGTCATGTCACTGAAACTCCAGTGGAGATCAATGTGTGAGCGGAACTGTAAAGAGCGGTGAGATGTGCCAGCAGCAGCAGCTTTGTTTGGATCTTCACAGTATTCGGAATGCAGCTGGATGGTTTACTGTAAATGAGATAAATCATATTAACTTTCTGAACTGCCTTTAAATGTTGGGCTTTATGCTCCTTTGCTGTAGCAGAAAGTTTCTTCACTATGACACAAAGGCAAGAACATGACAGATAATAACCTGAATAGGAGCTTTTATGTTTTCACTTTCAATGCATTTTCCAGCAAGAAGAAGAGTTGCATTTGGGTACATTTCAATTTTTGGATGCCTGTGAGGAAAATGGCTTCTTCGCTATTTCCTAAAGGTCTGCACCCCTACTCTGAAGCAGAAGATAAATTTTGGGGAAAATGTCTTCTTTGTATGTCATCCTGACTCTCCGTGTCTGCAGCATGAAGAGAGTTAGAGACTTCTATTCTGTAGTTCTGACTTTTCCTCTTGGTCAAAGAGGATAGTCAGCTATTTCTTCATCCATCTTGCCAGAAGTGTTTGAGGAATGTGTTGTTGTGGCACTTAGGGACATGGTTTAGTGGGCATAATGGGGATGGGTTGGTGGTTGGACTAGATGATCTTAGATGTCTTTTCAAACCTTCATGATTCTGTGATTCTACATCAGACAAGGTTGAGCTATAATTACAGAAACATCTTTAAATAAAAAAGCTAAGGGGATATATATATATTTATCAGACATTACCTCCTTTGGCCAGCACATCCCGCAGTTTTTGCATCACAGCCCAGTCCTTGTTTTTAAGGGATGTAATCAAAATGAAGCTGTCCTCAGTCCCAGAATCTACTTTCTAAACTTAGTTCAGACAAGGTCTAGCAGCTACCACATTTGCAGTAGCTGATTTGCAGTGTGGTCATGACTGTGGGGAACAAAACTTGATCGGTCATATTCCTCCCCTTGATACCTTGTGTACCACCAATATAGGAAGCCATTAGAGCTGGATACCTGGGTTTTGATGCCAGCTCCTTGGCAGAAAGGAAATAAGTGTTGCATATTAGATGTGGTCAGTTGCTGCCAGAATCTGTTCCCTTCCTGGTATGTAGGTAGCACAAATAGGATTAATAATCAGAGATAATCTGAATTATATTTTCAGGATAATTAAAAGGCTAATGAGAGTCTATAAAAAAAAATAAAATAGAATCATAAAGGTTGAAAAAGACCTCTAAGATCATCTAGTCCAACCATCAAATAGATGAAGTTTTAATTTAGAAAGTGAAATAAATAAATGATGATGAAAATAATTTCTCCTCACTCTTGTTCCTCGAGTTTTACATTCTCACCCCTAACCATGTCTACACAGTCATGTATCTCAGGGATCTTGCTCTATGTAATTATCTTCCTTTTCTGTCAGTCAAAAAAATAAAAAAAGAATGCACTACAATGGTACAGTTTATAGGGCACATTCAGATATGGGGTTGTACAGTTCTTTTCTTTTTATCTTTCTTTTTTTTTTTTATATATATATTTTTTCTGTGTATGTGTGAGATTACAGCAGGACTTAATATGATCCTATATTTTCAGAGGATACTATTCAGTTTAATAATGGGCAGATCAACAGATTTTTGCTTTGGCAACTCTCAGTTTTTCTTTTTGATCAAAGGCCTGAAACTCTTAGGCTTGTGCTGTTGAGGTTATTTTAGTGAAGTTATCCTAATGATGGAGGTAAAGTAGGTGTTGCCTTTCGAATGCATTGTCCAAAATCAATGTAAAGACAGCCATTGAGATCAGAATGACTATTTTTGGTGCCATCCTATTTTCTGCTATCTTTAGATTAAAAAAATAGTACTTTTTCCTCATTAAATGTAACCTACTTGTACAATTCACTCACGCTGTGATATAGAATATAATTTACAGAGGGTGAATGCACACACAAATCTTCCAGAAAAGAGAACAATTTTAGTGCAAACTCTCCTGTAAAGAAAAGAAGGACAGACATTCATTTGGTCTGTGTAACACCACCTACCTTGCATTTATGCTCTTTCCATACGCGGCAATCAAGTGAACATCTTTATCTGTGAATGCTTCTCAGGCAGTTTAGGGCTGTGCCTGTGGTGACGTGACATAGATGCCTGGGAGAAGTTTGTGTAAGGACCCCACTAAGCAGTATTGTGGTTTATGGTCACTGCCTGCTTAAGCCCTAAGTCACCTTGGTTGCCTTCAGTGCAGAAAAAATGCCACAGCACCTCACTGGAGGCAAAAGACAGTGTTTAAGCAAGGAGTCTGTAACAACTCATAACAAAACAGCTTTTAACTTTGGACAGTCAATTAGATTATACAGAAGTTTAGAATTTAATGAGGCATATGTGGAAGTCATGCAAGGCCAAACATTTCCTTGCAGGCCAGGTCAAAAGTTTATGAAGGATTAAAACATTTATTTTCCTTAATCACTGGAATAAGGAAAAACGGAGTACTGAAACACAAATTTGTTAGAAACAAAGTCAGCTCAGTTTTAAGTGTTGAGTTTAGACAGAAGCACACATTTCTGTTGCAGGTGAGCCTGAAAGCTCTTGAGGGGCTGACACCTACAGATACCTAAGTACTTAGTTGTTCGGGAATGGTTTTGGGTTTAATATGACAGAGAGTTGGGGCTGTTCAGTCTGGAGAAGAAGGCTCTGGGAAGACCTGATAGCAGCTTTTCAATATCTAAAGGGGGCCTAAAAGAAAGAAGGGGACAGACTCTTTAGCAGGGTCTGTTGATATAGGGCTAGGGGAAACGGTTTCAAATTGAGAGAGGGGAGATTTAGACTGGATAAAAGGAAAAAGTTTTTATCACAAGGGTGGTGAAGCACTGGAACATGTTGCCTAGAGAGGTGGTGGATGCCCCATCCCTGGACACCTTCAAGGTCAGGCTGGACAGGGCTCTGAGCAACCTGGTCCAGCTGCAGATGTCCCTGTTCACTGGAGGGGAGCTGGACTAGATGGCCTTTAAAGGTCCCTTCCTGCTTGGCCGATTCTATGATTCTATGACCATTGCTCATGGAAAAAAGTGCTGACAGCAATGGCAATGAGTGTTTGAAAGCATGTCCTTGTTATCCCATCCAGTGGGACTGACTTTGGACCAGAGGCAGTGTTCAAACATCTTAGAAATGAAAATATGGAGCCCGTACAAATAGATTTTGGTTATAAGTGAAGATTTAAGTGAGATTTATTTCAGGAGAATTCAGTGTTAACTCTCCTGCAATCCATTTGCTTACATCAGAAGACACAAAATGTTTACCAATAAATGTAAGCCACTGTGGAATACAGGAAAAAAAGGTTCCCATTGTTTTGTGCTTGGAAGGCAGGGGAAAATGAAAGGTGTGAGGTTTGGAGAAATATCCATGTTGCTGTTGGAACTTCTAGGGCCAGAATTTGCATCTAGGAGTTGTGTGGTGTTCCTCTTCTCCCTTAATATTTCCCCTACTTATATGTTGAAGCTTGTGACTGGACTGCAGTTAACAGCTCAAATCCCAGATGAGCTGATTTTGAGAAACAAAAAGTGCTTTTGCTGGTAAAGAACGTTTATCACTGGTTTTGCAGTTCAAATACAATGGCGGGTGTCTTGAGTTTCTGTATGTTTACCTGTGTGCTTATCTTACATGGTTTATGGATTACAGTGAAAACATATAATCAGTGCCGAAGAGATTGCTGGTCTGTTCCTGCTAGTCCCCTCAGTACTTATCTTCTCAGTGATCAACTGTAGGAAGGACAAATGATACAGTGTCAGCCTCCTAAGTCAGAGCAGTTGAGGCTGAAAAGGGTTTTGAGTCAAAAATGCTCCTTTTTGGGTGCTGAGATTTGCAGCCTTTCAGATGACAGTTAAAAAGGCTTCTGGCACAGAGTTTTCATTAAAACATCCATAGCATGGTCCTTGTGAGCATGGGATTTCAATCATTTTCTTGAATGAAATCGTTACAATCTGAATACTCAACAGTAATTGCTAGCTAGTTATTGTTTGTTTTTTGCTTATAGATTACAGAACAGAATGGAATAGATAGTTATGTTATTCTTCTGAACAAATGATGGCTACCAAAGCAATTTAAGTGAGTTTAAGTATCTGTGAGTTACTATGGTGAATTCACAAAGTAATGAAATGAGGTCCAACATCTGGAGAAAAAGCTAACTTCACCTACTACTGAGCATGGCATGCAAAAATGTAGAACTACATTCTAAAAGAGTACACCTCACTTAGAAATCTTAGTGTGTTTTCAGTCCAGGTATTAACTGCGTTAGATGTATGACTACAATGCATTTTGAAACTGCAAAAAGTGTTTTGATACCCAAGCTTTGATACCCTGCCCTTGTTCTTGTCATGGTCTTTTAAATAGAAACTAACATAAGTGAAAACATAAAATTGAATTTCTTTAAGAATTTAGCCATCTGGGTCATTTTCACTTCCTGGATCTCATGTGAGATTATTCTCTAACTCTTTTTTTTTCTATGCTGGAAAATAATCTAACTCTCACTCCCAAAAATCTACTATTTTATGGACAAGAGTTTTTAGTAAATGTTTAGCAGGGTATTTATTCTGCAAGTGGTAATTAACTTATTTGTTCAAGTATATGTAAGTCAAGGTTAATAGAATTATGTTAATTTGGGGTTGGAAACAATTTTATGGTATATTTCTTCCTTCTTGTGCAATATTTGCATACACATTCTTTTTAAAGAATAAACCTTACTATTTATGAGCTTGGATAGTCGGCAGCCAGTAGTGATTGTAGCCCAATCACTACAATAATTCCTGGGAGAAGACGCAAAAGGAGTGATTTGAGTGAGGATAACCAAATGAGTTGTAGGTATATTTAACCTGCACTGTTCATAGAAAATTGATTCTACTCTACTAATTAAAGCTGGAATACTATCTAAAGGATACTACTGTTCCAAGGTGAGTACACAGTAGAGCAAATCAACATTCATACTGTGCATATGTGTAGAAATTCCACTTTAGAAGACACCTTGATTGGAAGTGCTCATAATCTCAGAAAGGAAGATAAGTTTACACAAAGAACAATTGTCAGAAATCTTGGAATTTAAATCTTGAGAACCATCTTGCGTTCTGGAACATTTTGGAAATTAAAGTCAGCATCTTTTAATGGGTCCCCAAAGATCCCAATAAATTTGTAAATTGTCTGTAATTAAAGACCTTTTGAAGGTCTTATATTTTATTTTTATAAGTCCCTTGAAAGCAAATTTAATTCTTTGAAACTATGATTGCCATCTGAATTTCAACAACATTTAAAAAAATTTATGAATAACAATGTTATCTTGTCTAATTCCCTGCTTTCTAATAAAGGATGGGTTTTCTGAATTTCTAATTGCATTTTCTGTTCCTGCCTTGTGGTAGAAAGTATAATTGGAGACCTTCATCTTTAGAAAGATTTCTAATTTAATTGGTGGCTCCAAATAGATAATTTACATTATATCCAAATATCTCAGAAAGATTATATACAAAGCAAAGGTTATGAAATCTGAATTTTAGTCAAAATACATCTGTGAAGTCTACATGGTCATCAACAAACTGGTCATCTGACTGTAGAATAATAATCGGAATTTGGAGTTAGCTTGAGAATTAAGATTCTCCTAGTCTAGAAAAGAGGCTAGAAAACAGCAAATAATAAAATGTAGCTGTATGTCCCTTGATTAGACTGGCAGGCTGTACTGGAGAAAGAGCATGACTGTTTCAACATTACAGTAGCAAAGTAATTCTAAAAACTTTACAGACTTCTGGATTAAATTATAGAGATATTCAAAGCTTGTGCCTAAATTTAAAAAGGTCAACAACAGAATATAGACAACTAGATTCCTGCGTTAGTTAGCACGTGATGTGCCATCTGTGCTATCTGCTGAGTGATAAAGTACTCAGCTACCTCCAACTGTTCATGTGCATGCTGTTAATAAGAAGCAGCTTTTTCTGCTTTGATTGACTGTTAACCTACCGTATTTGTCACTGGATAAGAGTCTACACACCAGCAGAAAATGTAGAGGAAACCTCACCTAATGATAACCTGAATGTGTGCCCCATATTTTAATGTTATCTTAAGATCCTACTCAATGTGCTTTAATGCCGGTGTTGTGTTATTCTTTTAATTCTCATCTAACTTTGATGTTAGTTCTGCTGTGAGCAGTGTCTTGGAGTATGTGACATCCAGTGGTTTCTTCCAACCTAAATTATGCTATGATTTTTCATGTGCTTTGGTGCACAAAATCAGGCAGGGCTAAAGTAATCTCATCTTCACGTGCCAGTCCAATCTAGAAAACCAGTATTTGAGAATTGGAGTCTATCAATGGAATATTTTCTTATTTTTTATTATCCTGGCTCTGCCTAAATCAGTGCCCATCAGGACTTCACAAGTTCTCTGTATTTCTTCAAAGGCTGATGCACTTGGTGTAAGATCTTGTCTGAAAGATCTTCTCAAGCTAAATAGATTTGTTTTGCTGATGGGTGGGCTATGAGCTTTTTGAACTAGAATATCAGCCAAAATTATAGTTTATTTCAATAATTTTTAAAATAGATTTTATTCATTTTTCCTTTTTGAAGACATTGATTTGATACAGGTCTTCATCAACAAGAAATAAGATAGTGCTCTAAGAACAGTCATTGTCTTGGATAGGAAATTAGTCTAAATAATCCAATTTCACTTTAGTTTAAATTGAAAATCTCTTTTGTTCTCATTTAAATAAATGATACCTGGTTTATATCAAACTAATTTCTCTGACAGCTAAAATTGATGTAAATGAGAGCACAGCCCTCTTTTGTCATAAAGGACTGAGCATATCCATCATTAATTGCTGTTTCATCAGGCATCTGATAACATAACATTCAGCTAAGAATAACTACGTCTCTTTGAACCACTTCTAAGGTAATTATGGAAGGAAAAAGGTCTTTAAAAGTGGGTTTAAATACATTTAGGAATGGTGATGTTCTTTGAGTAGTACACATGAACAAAACAAATGATGACACTTCAGAATCTAGCAATGTTTAGGCTTTTCACAGTCAATACAAGATTGCAAGAATTACATTTTAAATCTACTTTCCTGTAAAAAACTTATTTACAACAGTATTTGTATGACTTTGTGTTAAAGAACACTGATCATCTATAAAATTACACTTCTGTTTGAAGTTGTTTCCTTTTGATTTTAACATGAAGGTTGTTGTATTGTGAAAGTTGCACCTGAGGAGGTAAGAAAATTATGATTTTTTTTTTTCTTCAGCTTTGCCTTTCCCCTTTCC
>VXAV01009424.1:330767-347715 GCA_013399715.1 Alectura lathami | reverse complement strand
TTTCAAATGGTAGCTAGTGTGGAAAGTCATCTGGTTAGTAGCTACTCAGCATAAAAGAAAAAGACAAGGTACAGGAAAAATCATAAACACAGAGATACATAAACTACAACATAGATAACAGAGACAATAACAAAGACCGAGGCTCTTAAGTCACAGATCATTGGGCAACTGATGGAGCCATTCAAGTGTAACTTTGAAGAGATTCAGCTGGAATTTCTTGTCTGCTAGGAAGGGAAATAATATTATCACAGAATCACAGACTCGTAGAAGGGACCTCAGGAGATCACCTAGCCCAACCCCCTGCAAAAGCAGGATCCCTACAGCAGGTTACACAGGAAAGCATCCAGGAGGGTTTTGACTATCTCCAGAGAAGGACACTCCACAGCCTCTCTGGGCAGCCTGTTCCAGTGCTCTGTAACCCTCAAAGTAAAGAAGTTTTTCCTCATGTTCAGGTGGAACTTCCTGTATTCCAGCTCGTGCCCAATGCCCTTGTCCTATCTCTGGGCACTACCAAAAACAGCCTGGCCCCATCCTCTTGACACCTGACCTTTAGAAATTTATAAGCATTTATAAGATCCTCTCAGTCTTCTATTTTCTAGGCTAAACAGTCCTAGGTCTCTCAGCCTTTCCTCATAGGGAAGATGCTCCATGCCCTGAATCATCATTGCAACCCTCTGCTGGACCCTCCCTAGAAGTTTCCTGTCTGTCTTTAGCTGTGAAGCCCAGAATTGGGCACAGTACTCCAGACGTGGCCTCGCCAGGGCAGAGTAGAAGGGGAGGATAACCTCTCTCGACCTTTGTAATGTACCCCAGGATATCGTTGGTCTTCTCGGTCACAAGGAACACTGCTGCCTCATGGTCAACATGCCGTCCACGAGGACACCGAAATTGTCCTCCTTAGAGCTCCTTTCCAACAGGTCAGCCACCTGCCTATATGTGGTTATTCCTCCCCAGGTGTAGGACTCTACATTGCCCTTGTTGAATCTCATCAGGTTCCTCTCCAGCCTGTCCATGTCTCACTGAATGGCAGCACAGCCTTCTGGTGTGTCAGCCACTCCTCCCAGCTTTGTATCATCAGCAAAATTGCTGAGGGTGCACTCTATCCCTTCATCCAGGTCATTGATGAAGATGTTAAACAAGACCAGAGCCAGTATCAACCCCTGGGGCACACTGCTAGCTATGGGCCTCCAGCTAGACTCTGCGCCACTGATCACAACGCCCCAAACTCTGCCAGTCAGCCAGTTCTCAATTGATCTCACACGACTCATCTGTCCCACTCTTCCTAAGCTAACCTACAAGGATGTTATGGGAGACAGCATTAAAAGCCTTGCTGATCATTACAATCTATCCTATCATTTTATTAAACTCTATTTCTATCTATTTTCTGTGTGAGCTTGCTCCCATCTCTGTCTGTGTATGTGAGAGATTTGCTAATGAACTTCAAGATGGACTAGCCAGTGAGTAGGAGGAGAGCAGAACCTGGAGAGATCCAACATGGGAGATAAAGGCTCAACAAACAGGGCCTGCGGTCTGGGCAGGTATTCTAGATGCATGCATGGTCTGGACTAAGTAAAGTTTGAGGGAACACACAGGTGCGAGTAAATACTGAAAACAAAACATGGAGGAACTAAGGATCATATCTCCCAAAGGAATTATATCCTAATTTTGAACCTAAGTGATTAAATACCATTAGATCAAAATATACCTCCCCATTGTAGATGGTTATGCTTAAAGACACCTGGTGTTCATAGCTCAGTTTTCTGCATTACAGTTCAGTTGTGACAAGATTAGGTAGCTGAGAAGCCCATCATGTGCTGAAACTTCACTGAAATGTGGAATAAAGGCCATCCCCTATGTGTCTGTCTCTGGCAACTCAGTCTAAAAAGTATGTACAAAACTTGCTTTAATGAGTCAGAATCCACACAAAAGACACCAATGCTTTCTTTAACCACACCATGTTATCACAGAAGGCCAGTGGGACAGTATTAGACCAGATCATACTTTTGGCATGAGCACTATATAATGGTCATTGACAGCTGTAAGATGTAAAAAGGAGAAAACAACTCCCGCTGTGGAGAAACTGAGCTGTGCCATAGGAATGAGAGGAGCTGCCCTTGAGTGGTTACTTTACTTTGGCTGTGCAGACACCAGTCAGAGTATCCCTGGCAGAATTGCAAACATTTCCCTCTGCCACTGATAATTGGACCCTAAGCAGCAAAAATATATCACACGTGGCATTACCCTTGAAGCAGATGAGTAGCTAAACCATGAAGGATAGTTAGTTTTCTGGTCCTGCTGGATGAAGACAGTAAGGTACAAATCACAGCAATGCAATCTTGTTCAGCTGCCATGTACCGTGCTGTACAAGAGGAAATATTGGGATGCATCCTCATATTTAATTATACATCCAAAGCTAGCTAGAGAGTGCTCAGCAAAGATAACCCTTTCTTTTGTATCAACTTCACTTTTTCATTTGCCAGAATATTTTGCTTTCTCCGAGTCTTCTGTTATTGCCAGCTGTTACACTCAAAATGAGCTTGGACAAAACTCTTAAGGAAAAGAGGGCTGTTGCTCTCCTCCTTGTAATGACTACCCAGGGCCAAGTGTAGTTTGTATCAGGTGGTGACACGTGTGCGGCTGTACAGCCTCTCTCTTCTTTTCCTCAATGTGGAGAGCAGTTGGATTTATGCAGAACTGGATTTATGCAGAACTTCAAAGAAAGATATCACATTATATATTGTTGTTGAAGACCTGAGAAAGACCTGTGCATGAGCATGAAGTGGCAAGCAAGGGAAGAAAAATGGTTTAGGAGACTAAGCTGAAAGTGCTAAAAGATATTCTATCATAACTGATTTTCAAAGAAGAGTGAGTTTTTGTTAACCACACTTTTTTCATGATAAGTGGATTTTAGTCACATTGCAATGTGTCATGGAAGATGTGACCTGATCACAGAATCACTTAAGGGTAAGGCTGGAAGACATCTCTGGGTCCATCTGGTTTAGTTCCTGCTCAAGCAGGAATATATTAAATTCCTGCTTTTTAGGAATATTAAAAGCTCCTTTGGTCAAATCATGGATACTGATGTAATCCATCTGTGGTAAGAAAATAAAAAGTGAATGAAATATATATTTCACAGATTCAATGGGAAAACACAATCGAAGACTATAGAAATATGACATAAACTATACATGGGACGTAGAGGAGATTGGATGCAGCTGCACATTTCATCAAGAGAAGTAACTGCCTCACCAAAATGTCCAGCAGGAGAGTTTTGAGGATTGTTTAGGAAAGAAATATCAGACTGTACTGTCGCCTGTGTCTTCCTGTTTTCCTCTTCTTTTCTCATGTAAATAAAACACTGATATTTTTAGCCATCTGAATTGCCACTTGCAGGTGAAGAAGGATGACTTAGTGACTAATTACAGAGCTTCATTTAATGTTCCCAGGTTTCCTAGTAGGGTTCAAACCAGCATTTGTTTGATACCCCAGAAACTGATCCTGGCCCTGTGGATGCCAGTGCAGGCTTGGCAGAGGAGCTATACAGGTACATCTGTATACAATAGGTGGCTTTAGCCACTGTGTAATTTCATCTCCATATGGTGCCTGGACTGACTGTACAGGCTATGAATTATTACTGCAGTTGAGCCCGAAGAAGGCTTCTTATTTAGAAAGCAGACTAATGGGAGTTTTTGCTGGACTGACCCAGGTCAAACTTATCTCAGCTGGAAGTTGTTTCTTTGCATGACTTCAACTCATTTGCAAGCTTTAGTGTACTGTTAGCACTAATATTGTCTTCTTCCTAGCAGGGAACAGTATCAACCTACATTTAGCTGTCAACCACAATTTCTAGTTACCTGGAAATTTGTGTTTAATTAAGCTTTTAGTGCTGTTTGGTTTCAGTCNTTTTTTTTTTCTTGTAGATCATTGCTGGTGAACTTAAAGCTCTCAGACTTCTCCCTGGAGTTACAATTCTTTTCAGCCTATAGCATGCACATCGTCCCAGAGCACAACGTCCCAGAGCACAACCCACCAGGAATACAAGCCTCTTTTTGTCAGATTTTTTTCTGGAGAAGTAAAATAAAGACAGCTAAGACATGCACTTAAACCATGCTCTGTCACTGTCTATACCATTTGTTTTCTTGCAGAGCTCCTGCTGTGATTTTGGCTCGTGCAGTCTTATGCTCTCCCAGAAAATGCCTGAGCTATTTGTATTAGGCAGAGTGGACCATGCTGTTTTGGAGCGGAAGAAAGGTTCACTGCCTAAATGTCTGTGCCATACCACTTGCCCTTGAATCGAGAGAATGGTCTGTGCACTTACTAATAACAGTATAACCTCTAAGTCTTGCCTTGAATTTGCTGAGGGCTAAAATATATTTAATAACCAATGAAGCTTTTTAATGAGGCTTTGTTTTATTAGGCTCTCTATTTGGGCAATAATTAATTATAGTTACAACACCTCTTTAAAGTCATCACGCTCCTGTAGCGACTTTCACACTGCAGGTTCTGTACAACATTACAACGGGCAGCATACATCACCAGCGGCGAAATGAAGCACGCTCTCAGCTGCCGTGCACCAGTTAATAATCTGAATGCAGCAATCCTGTGTAATTGGTATAGTGGTGATCCACAGGGAACATAGGTCACAAAACTCCCTACTGCTGTGTTTTTGCACTTTAGCTTGTGGTTGTCAGTTGAATCATGTAAGAGGCTTTACACAGTAGTTTTAGGGAACAAAGTGGACAAGAAAGTTGTATCTGGCTGAAATTACAAACAAATATGGTTAGGGAAGATGTGATTTTTCTAGCAAGAGGAGTTCGCTCTAAGACATTCTTTCAAGAAGTGCTGCAGAATGCTTAATGAGCAAATGGTCAGGACCTCAACGTTACAACTTGTCCAACAACTGGCACACTCAGGAGCAAGGCACTTCTTCCCACCAGGAGTAGGGCACCAGTTCACAGTCAGAAGGAAGAGTGCCATTCATTGAATCACTGACTTCTAAGGACTGAGCCAGGCAAATCGGACTTGACCTTAAGGTCAGAAGTCAGTAGAGACAGTGACATGGTAGTTAATGACTGCATATTGCTCCTAACCCTCTGACCAGAAGCCGTTGTTAGGTATGTTAAATAATGAGGACAGTATTTACTTAGATGAACTGAAGTAATATATACGCAACTGACCTGTCAAACTGTTGCATATTTGCATTTTTCCTCAGAAAAATGAGGATGATTTGCTGTGAGCTGAAGTAAATGCATAGGCTGAAGATATTACATTTTGATGTATCAGATGGACATTATCTTAGAGATAATTTCAATGAATAATTTAAAATTACAGGGAGGACTGTGAAATAATTTTTTGTTTCTTTCTAGTTGTGTTTGTCAAAGTAACATCATTATGATACTTTTTGGCATGGATTCTCCAAAACACAGTTGGAAAAGCCACTGAAGCTGATAATTCAACTGTATCTTGTTGCATAATGAACTGACCATCACATTAGTTTTGTTGAAAGATATACAGCACAAATCAGACGTTGCCGTTTCCTTGTCTGGATTTCAGCAGCGGTGATACATTTAGAGGTACTTTTGTTGTGCTTTGTTCTAATGCCCTGCTGTGGAAAGAAATGGCCTTCTGAGTAAAAAGTCAATGGAGGGCCCAGACCATGAGGAACTAGGACCTTTGTAATAATTTTCAGTTGGTGGACTTAAGAATCTTGCTTATTTCTGACCTCTTAACTTTTGTTCAAGATTGGTGCTCATGGTCTGTTTTCACTTGTTATTTTGAAATATGTATCTGCTTTCCTGTTGGGTTAAAAGGAAATGGCATATGCTTTGTGCTGCCATTGTGTTGCCATCTTGATGATGTTGGGATGCAATACCTTCCACCAACAGATTGTTTCTGCTCTGCGCTGTCATCACAGTGAAGGCCTTGTGCGAGTCCCGTCACCAACAGTATCTTCAGCTGGGCGTCTGGGAACAGCGTCGTGGGTGCAGTGTGTTGGGAACACTGTTTATTATCAGTAGAGGATACTATTTTGTTGCTTGTTCATTGCCCAGGCACATGCACACACATTTGCATTCATTCTGCATGCACACTAAACTTCTAATTCCTGTAACAAATCCCTATGAACCCATTTTTGGTCTGTGTTGACTGGTTAGAAATGGGTGAGAATGAGGCCACATCAATACCTTGCAAGGATTTCCTTGTGTGGGGTCCTTGTCAGATTTGGAACAAGGGAACATTTTCATCAACCAGGCAACAAAAGCATATTATTATCTGTGCTACTTGGCTGTTTTAAACTGTATGTGTCCAGCCTGGAAATTCTGCAGCACACACCAAGGTTAGCTATGAAAAGCAGCTGAATTTCTTATTTTCCCATCCTGCTCCGTCTTACTACAGCTATGGTTATCTAGGTTGTAGCTAGCTCTTTTAATCTTTTCCAGCAAATCAATCTTTCCTGCCCTTTAATTATTTTAAATGCTATTCCGTGAATTCCCTCCATTATTGGCAATAACCTTCTGATAAATTGCCTACAGGTGGCTTCAGTATTCCAGCTACAGTTGCTGCACTGGCATACAGAAAGACATTTTATGCATTTGCCCTCAGGTGCTGCTGCACATGGCATCTAAGATTGCTGTGTTTGCTTGTCTGTTTTATCATCATACACCTTTTATCATCAAGCCCCAGTAAATCTCTTTTCTTATTGGAACTTTCCAGGTTTCTCTGCCCCATTCAATATCTGGGAAGTGTATTATTTCTGAATCTCACAGTGGATCTTGCCTTGTGAGTTTATCCTCATGATCTTTATTGCTCTACTCTCCTCTTATTTATTATCTGCCCTTGAGCATTCAGAAGTCCTTTAATAAATATTATGATACATGCAAGTAGCACAAGTTCAACCAAAATTAGGGACCCTTTCACATCACTGTTCTGGCAATGATGAAGAAGCAAATATCTTGTCCTAAAGAGTCTGCAGTCCACACAGATGTGATTAACTGAAGCTAGGAGAGTATGTGTTATGTACTGGAATACACATTTTACAGAGGGAAAACTAAGGGGCAGAAGGTACTGTTCTGGAAGGTACTGAGATCCAAATAAAAGCTTTTACCAGGGCACTTTGAAGGGCAAGAGCAAAGTGATAGAAATCAACAGATACTTTCAACAGATAAATCACAGAGATGCCTCATACATTTAAAGTACATCCTCTGAGTAGCATAGATTTCTCAAGGAAAGCACAGATGCTAAAGGGGAACCGCTTGGAAAAGCACCGGAGAAATAACTATCAATCTATGTCTACATGGCTGCAATGCTTGGATTTGAAACAGCTCTTTAAATAGTGGCTTTAATAAAAGACCTGCTTATTTTAATAAGAATAAAGCCCTCTTAAAATATTGCTCAGCATATGCTGTAAGAACAGTTACACTAACATATCTGAAGAATGAAATCACATTATTTCCCCAAGGGCATACTGTGACAGAGAGGGGAATCAAGGACTTCCTCAGGTCTAACTTGGCACTTTCAGCTTACAACCACTTCCTTGTTAGCACATCATTCTGTTCTGGTCGCTTAATCTCCTGTAGCGTGAAAGCAAATCTCATGGCACAAGACTCTACACTACCAAAATCCAACCTGCATTTTTTGAAATAGGAGTTGAGTGCAATTGAAGTAGCATAGAAACCTTGTTTTACCCACACTATAACAGAGGAAATTACAGCTTGGATTACTTTTACTACGAAATGTTATCTTGAAGCAGAGGAGAATGAGTGGAAGAGATAATAGGATTAAAACTCTGTAACTAAACTGGCTTGATGTTTGTTCTATCCCACTCTCATTTCTTTCCCATCCAAGCAAACACCGCCACCTTTATCAGTAATAAAGCTGTTTATCTTAGTAAAGCGCTGAAGTCAGAGTTACAGCTTCGAAGAAAAAGGTTGTTTGAAGAAAAATAACATCTACTTTTCTCCTGTTTGTGGTGGCACTAATGTCAGTAAGTCCACTGAAGTCCCCTGAGAAATGAAGGAGAGCGGAGAGGAATATCATTTAGAAAGTTTCAGTGCACCTCCTCCTCCTCCTCAGTTCTAATAAGGGATGTCTCAAAGTCACTTCAGATGTGCAGGCTGAAATTACAAAAAAAAAACCAACAAAAAAAACACACATCACTCATCTGCTTTTTCTAGGATTTTATTCTGAATTATGACTTGAAACTATGAAGATTTTTGTTAGCAGTAGTGGTGTAGATGCAGTAAGGGCAACAGATTGTAATCTTTATTAAATGATTTATTAAAAATGGAATAAAATTGCTAATAGTAAAGAGATCATTAAATGTTATTTTGGTGTATGTTTACATGGCAGCATGGCAGTAAATATTTCTGTGACCAGAATGGTTTTAGAAGACATGAAGAACATGTACTCATGCTGACTACCAAGGAAGTCCTCAAAAAACTTCTGTGAACTTTTTGAAGTCTGTTTGAGAAAGAGTATTCATATGGCTGTTAAAGAAGAATGATGTAAATGTAAAAGAATAAATATTTCAATAATAGGATGAGGTATTCCAAATGTTTCATTGGAGACACAAACACATGCACATAGGTTTTAGATAAACATGAAAACTGTGTGGCATTGATTGTAAAAGAATATATTCATTGAAGGTCTCCCCAAGGTGTCCTTTTCAACATGTTTTCTACTTTGTTCTCCCAGGCTGAGGACACTGCGAATATGAAATATGAAAGACATATAATGCTTTTTTTTTTTTTAAGACTACTTCTGTGATTGTAGTGAATAAAGTCAACTTTGCTTTTTGATTTTCTGTAATGCTATTAGCATGATAGATTGGAAGACATTCTAACAAAAGTAGCAGGAATCAATTTTTATTTTTTTTCTTTTTTTTTTATTCTCAGTCTCTTCTGTTGCTCAGCAGACCAGACATACCATAATAACTTCTGGATCAGATTCTTCCCAGAAGCACAAGACTGAAAAATATTCATGTCCCACACGTCCCACACTAGAGCTTTTTCTTTCATTCTTCTTCTGGTGTTTTTCTCAAAGCTATGCAGGGAAAGAGAACTATTAAGACAGAAATCAAAACCCTCCTGGAGTTAGGCTCTTCTGACTCCATCTCTTATAATGTCGGAATATCTTGTCTTTAGCTGGCGCCTCACCAGCTAGCTATCATCTCACCTCCTGCTGACTGCTGAGTTGTTTATAAAAACACATTTCTCTCTGTGCATGGTACANAAGTTTCATGGGTCTTGGTGGGAAATCAAGGGAAGTTAGTGGCAGGAAAAATAATTCAAGCTCTTTAAAGCTCTTTTGAAGTTATGTCTTCAAAGCCCCCCTTTTGCATTTACTGTGCAATCTTGAAGCTTGGAGATGCAAATTTAGGCCTGATATTATAGCACTCAGAAAATTGCACAAGTTAAATCTACTGTGTATGGACAGACTAAGAACTATCTCACCTGTCTAGAAATGTAGATGTTTGCGTGAGCTGTTCAGCTTATCTTGTCAGTGGGAGATGAAGAGGATAGTTCACCCTATTTTGAGCTGGGAGTCAAGGACAGGTGGGTGGAGTCACACTTAAGAAGCGCCCTTCTCTGTCCTTAAAATACAGGTCATCAGCCTGAAGCAGACGGATATTTTTAGGTGGCTGAAGTCAGGTTAGATGGAGTCCACCAGCTGTGGTCTACCTGTAAGTGTCATGTTGCTAATGCCTGAATTCCACTGTGTAAGAGATGAAACTAGATCTAAATCTTCTGCCCCATCCTTTTAAAGCTATCCATGGAAAAGGAATAGTAAAATAAACTTTACAAGCATATCCACACCAGCACTGTGGGAGCTGGAGGAGAGTTCATTTCACAGGACATATATTCAGCTCCCTAAATACTTAAGTGACCTGTGAGTTATTTTAGACTCCCATTTCATAACCAGAATTATTCATTAGACTGAAAATATAATGAAACGGAAAGTTTTGAATGCAAGATTTAATTCAAATGAGAATTTAGAATGTGAATTTTAAAAGTATTCAGTGGTCACTGAACAGCAGCTAGTTTCTATGCCTTCTGCATGTGGATCTGACTTTAAGTTTTGTTTCTGAATGAGAAAAAAAGAAAAGTCAAAACAACAGGCTTAACTCCATCCCCTTTGGGATTTTCTTTCTCATGAAGTCAGTTAGCACTTATGTAGACATGGGAATGGATGTAGGCCAACGCAAGTCTCCGTAGAAAATCTGGGTTTAATCTTTTTAATAAATCTCTTCAAAATACTGAAATAAAAGAATTAAAAATGTTAGCCATATTTTATATAATCTTAATTTATGAGACAAAGAAATATTTTTTTTCAGAATAAGTTCTGTTATGAGCTAAATAAGGGGTTGCTTTAGGGTCACAGCATCCAGCAGCATAAAAAGAAGCCCCTTGAAAAAGTAAAAACTGGTAGAATCAAGCTCTATTTTTCTTGTTGTCACTTCAGGTGTTCTGCCAGCTTTTGGACTTCCTTCCTGCAGTGCAAAAAATCTAGACTAGTCTGTTCACAACAGGTCTTCTGGGGTTCACAAAGCGTCATGGCACAGCAGTGTTTGTATTGCAAGTGAGGTAATAACATGATGGTTTTCTGAAACGTGGTAATTTCACAGGCAAACTGGGTACTAATGAGGTCCCTGTGGACAGCTGGGTTATTTCAATATTTTAATTCCTATGCATCCCTTTTGTAGAAGCAGCTTGTTTACCATTTTACTGCTGTGATAACTGTAAGGACTGCAACGCTAGAGAGCAGGAGGAAAGGAAGGTCACTTATTTGAACAACAATTTTGGAGGGACACAGTTCAACTCCTTCCAGGATTTCCCTCTGAGCTAGTTCTGTAACTCTTTCTCCAAGATTTACTGCCAAATACAAGAAGTAAACAATTAGTCTGTCTGCAATGCATAGGCCGACCAGTCAAGTTGGGAAAAAAAAACAACAGGAAAATCTTCTATTTTTATTTTTATTTTTTTAACCACCTTGCAAAAAAGGCATCTCTATAAGATGAGAAATTGCCCCTTGGTTTTCTGCTCTGGTCAAGCTATTGTCATGCCTTCTAACAAAGAAATATAACTACTGGCTGTTGTCAATATATATGCTGCAGCCAACGGATCTTAACCATTTTAGAAATAATAAGTTTTTATTAACAAAAGCAATTGTTTCTGTTAATGTGTTTCAGACAGCTACAGAACAGCACTGCTTTTATATATTCAAGGATCTTGAACTTTCTGCTGATGGTTAATGTCACAACACTGTGCACATGTAGCATGTAAACTAAAATATTGCATAATCTTGCCTTCTTTGGAAAAACAGATTTTTATTCTAAGCAGTAAAATCTCACAAAATTCACAGCTATAGAATGATACTTTTGCTCCCTTTTGGAGATGAAACCTCCCAGTCAAAGCTCTCTGATTTCCCTTTCTGCATTTCTTACAATTTTGCGTTGAAGTATTTGATTTAGACATGAAGAAGCGCAAAATTATGCTGGTTGCAGAGGCACTTTTATATTGTGGTATGTCTATAAATGTGCAGTTGAAAATATAGACAGCGACATGATGATAAAATACAGCAATAATGACCTCAAATCTTACCAAACTCTATACATAACTGTTTCTTCAGGGAGTAATAACAACAGCCCTCTATATTTTATTGTACACAGAAATTGTCAGAAAGGAGTAAAATATCACTAAAGAGTCTTAAAAATAAGAAACAAGTCATCTCAATAGAGGAAAATATTGGATTTTAAGCAGTCACTCAACTTAGTCCAAATGGAAATCTAGCAGGAAGGTATCTGAGGGGTGTCAGTTTGGTCTGGACCATTGACTTTTCTCCTGTCAAAGACTGCTGATTTGAAATCCTTAGGTACAGTGAAACCTTTGAAAAATAGACTGGAAAAAGTAAAGTTTTCCTTTATTCATTCTGCAGGAAAAAAAAAAAAAAAAAAAAAAAAGACGTTTCTTTAACATCCAAGCCTCAACAGAAAGAAGGACAAGATGATGGGGCATGTGACATTGTGGAGGACAGCAATTTTCTCAGAAATGTACCTGGGAAGCTGTAGGTCAGAGATCTTTATGTTGGTGTGTTCATTCTTGTAATAGTTTTATTTCACTTTATAGCAGTTAACATGATGAAAATTGTGTGAAACTGTCATACAGATACAAAACACTCCAGGAAATTACAAAAGTGAAAAGTTTGGGTGGATTGGGATTTACTTACTGTATGAAATCTGTCTGCTTTTGGTTTGCATGCAATGTTTGTTTGCCCACTCCTACTGGTAGGTGGTTTATGTTAAAAATAAGAAATTTTGCTTATTTCTGACAAAAACTGCTGTTTGAAGTGGAAAGAAATGCAGTGGCTCTAGACTACAGTGGGACATAATGAGACTAGAGGCTTCTCTGAAATTTACACTGCATAATCCGTGCTTCCTCCAGCACACATGAATCTAGAAGCACAATTCTTCAGCCCATTCAGACAGCACAAAACTGGGTAGTGTAGTTGTTACTTTCCAAAATAAGATTTCCCTTCCTTTTTAAAGGTTCTGAGGCAGATACTCTTTTTGGGCTATTAATATAATGCCTTTAACAATTTAGTTTTCAGGGGATACCTGCCTTCTCTCAGTGAGGAAGAGTATATATCCCGTTCCCCAGTTATAGTCATCTGAAAGTGAGCTATCCAGCCTAATTAGTTTTCCTGATTCCCTATGAAGTTCCTTGGGAAAGATAATCACTTCCAGATGATTCAGCTGACCTATTTTAAGTACCTATTGAAAAAAAAAGAAAAATAGAATTGAAATTTTGGCTTTCCCAGAGTTCTCCTATTCTGAAGACTCTTTGTGAGTCTAATGACTAAGATTTATTTTGTCTAGAGATTTTATACAGTACTATCTTCAGTAATAGAGTTGATAGATAGAAAAACATGAAAGTGTACAAAGCTAATAATAAAACAGTAGCAGTGGGAAAATGTGTGTAGACAGACATAGATCAAAGCAGCTACTTGAAATTTAGCAGATTATGGAAAATAAATACATAACTGAGTTCAGAAGAGAAAATCAAAGAGAAAAATGAGAAGAAAGCATCTCAAATTACTTTTTTATGTGATCTGTGTTGAGCACCTTGTGTTCTAGTCAGATGCATAGCAATGATATTGTCTGATAATATTAAGTATTATACAATCATCAGTGTAGCGCTATGGAAAACCTATGTTTGTTAGATTTTATTGTCATCAAGGTTTTATTGATCCGTAGAAGTACATCATAAATGACAATCTTTTTTTTTCCAGAGAACATCTAGTCTAAAATGTAAACAACAATGGGCAGCTGAGATAAAAATGCACACTACCTTCACTGGATAATGGAAAAAATAATTACAAACAGACTGTGCAAATTCATAGCAGCAGTTTCATACATGTCTGGTATCACTGTATGAATGTAAGCACCATGATAGCTTTACAGGTTGTGATGAAGAGATTCTCTTCTGCTTGTTACTTGCAGTGCTTGGAAAAAGAGTAAAAGGAAGGGGAAGATGTGTGACTGAGACTTTTGTGGACTAAAGGTAGGAGGTGACGTTCTGGTAAATAACAGATTCAGTAGGTTAGCAGGAATTATGGAGGATAAGAATCAAAATAATTATGGGACAATATATATCCACACTGGGGGAAGAAAGGCTGGAGAGCAGTCCTGCAGAAAGTTGTCTGGGTGTTCTGGCTGATGGCAAGTCGAATCAGGGCCAGCAGTGTGCCCTGGCAGCCAGTAGGGCCAACCACACCCTGGGGTGCAGCAGGCCCGGCGCTGCCGGGCAAGGGCAGGGATCGTCCCCCTCTGCTCTGCCTGGTGCGGCCTCGCCTCGAGCACTGGGTGCAGGCTGGGTGCCGCCATGTCAGCAGGACATGGAGCTGTCAGAGAGCGTCCACAGGAGGGCACGGGGATGGGGAAGGGTCTGAGGGCAAGGGCTGTGAGGGGCGGCTGAGGGCCTCGGTGCGCTGGGCCTGGAGCAGAGGGGGCTGAGGGGAGGCCTCATGGCGGCCTGCAGCTCCCTCCCGGGGGAGCGGAGGGGCAGGCGCTGAGCTCTGCTCCCTGGGGACAGCAGCAGGGCCCGAGGGCACGGCACGGAGCTGCCTCAGGGGAGGGTCAGGCTGGGGGTTAGGAGAAGGTTCTGCACCAGAGGGCGGTGGGCATGGAACAGGCTCCCCAGGGCAGGGGGCACAGCCCTGAGCTGCCGGAGCTCAAGGAGCGTTTGGACACCGCTCTGAGCCGTAGCATTCGGGTTTGAGTGGTCCTGTGTGGAGCCAGGTTGGGCTCAGTGGTCCTCATGGGTTCCTTCTAGCTCAGAATATTCTATGATTCTCGTATTCTATTATCTGGGTTAAGTAAGTGATCTGGCTGTAAAGATGACTGGATGACTTTATATTTGCTTGATAACTACCAAACATCCAGGTACACGGCAAAATGCATGCAATAGCAAGATAGTTGCAATTAAAGAGTAAATTATGATGACATATGTTATTTCTCAATGTCTAAACCATGGTTGAAGGTTACATAGCAATTACTTTTGATCTCATTAAGAATAATTAGTAATTATCAAGTACTCTAAGGGAAACGTGATTACTATGAAGCTACCTGGTATTTCCCTAAGGGAACTCTATCTAGTTACAGAATATGTATGCCCCATTATTTAAAGCAGCACATAAAATACTGTTTTATTTGTGCCATACAAGCAAAGCGGACCTGTTGGAAGTGTTTAATGAAATATTTTGGCAAAGACAAAAGCTTTGCTGTGACTATACTACAGAATGTTTACAACCTCCTTTAAATCGGCTGCTGTTATCTACCACCTACCAAATTTTTTTTTTTTAAGTAAATAGATATATTAAAGAAATTCAAAAGATGTCAATTCTTCTCACCTTTTAATGATGCACTACTCTGAGAAAAAAGAAAGATCTGCAAGACACCTACTTCTGACTACAAAATGCTAGAGATGGCTGTGTAGAAAACATCCATCCTAGCTAGCTGACCATGTCATTAATATGAAGGAGAACAGATCTACTGGTCTGACTTTGCCAATAGCCCTCACTCAGAAAGACAAGCAGGTGTTTAAGTCTCAAGATAAATGTTCTGAAAGGAAAAAAAGGCAAAAAACTATTTCATGCTGACTGATTTGCAAAGAGCCCATGCTGCTGTGGAAAAGACATCTGATCTAGGAGAATGCATATTTTTCTATTTGAAGGTACATTGATCAAGTTTAAAAAGGAAATATTTCATATTGGCAAGTGGCTACATGTGGGACAGTGCAAATGACGCAGAAGAGTTATTTGTGTATTTTTGTGGTCATGGAGTTGATTGGGTTATATTATTTTCTCTGGATTTTCTTCTGGAAAATGATACTGTTCTGTGACTTTAAAAATTCCAAAGTTTAATTTCATTACACTTTGGAACCCACTAAAAGAAACTGTAGAATATTCCAATAAAATTGTCACATATAGGTTGGTGCAACAGAGCATTTTGAGGGAAACACATTTTGTCAGAGTTGGTCCGTCAGTCCCTGGCAGTAAAACATCCTTCAGAAATATGTAAGAATATGCTTTTTCAATTTGAATTAGTGTTTACCCACAAACCATTGTTCCAAAACATTGAGAAAATCAGAAGAACGGTTGCCTTCCTCTTTCTTCCATTTTCTGATTATATGCTAAATAGAAAAGTCAGCATTACTTTGAATAGTTTTATTGGTTATTGTGAGAAAGATGCCTTTGCTATTATGTCAGGGTCAGGAAATCTCTACTAAGGCTCAGGACACCTCTGTATTGCCTAGAGTGATACTGTAGGGATAGATGAACGAACGCGTGTCTGCCACATTTGTTCCAAATTCCTGAATAGCCAGTATATTACTGACAGTATTCGTAAGGAGGAAGGTATTCTGACTCTTTCTTTGTCAACAAGATTTGATAATATTTCCTCTTATTTAATATTAATTGTTGAGTTTGACTCTGTAGTCTTATTACTATTCCAGAAGATGTTATTTAAATGTCTTTCACTTCTCCCTTTAACACCTTGGCACTTCTGTAAATATCCTTTGTACCACTCGACCTTGTATTTAAATACCTCCTTTTTTTTTATTTTTATTTTTATTTTTTTGTAACACTGCAATATGTTAATTCAGATCTTTAGGAAACTTTTTTTTTTTTTAGATCGTTTGGATCACTTTTTTTCCACATCAGTGTTGTGTAGAAACTCCATATGTTGTATTATCAGTTCTCATGATTATCTCCTGTTCAAACCAGAGCACATAGAGCACGTATCTTCTTTGAAAAAGGTAGAGATGGATTCACTTTTGAAAGTACTGTAACTCAGAATATATTTGTGTGCCTTTTACAAAAAGTGTATGAATGCAATCTTCATAGTATTGGCTGGTTCCTAGCTGCAGCTGTGGACCTCTGCACTGCATAGATTGCATTTTCTTTAAGATTTACTTTTGTTCTCCTTGCAGTCAAAGACCTTTTTTTTCTGGTCATTTATCTGGAAGATAGTATAAAAGTCCACAGTTTCATATGAGTGGTGTTTCACTTTTCATTTCCTTCCCCCTTGAACCATAAACCTGTATTAAAATAGGCTCACTGTCCTCCAGATATTCAAGGACAACATGCTGGATTTTCTGTACTTACCATCCTACTGTGTAGTTCTTCATCAAATGTCTCTCTCTAATCAAATTAGATTACCTCCAGCAAGTTATCCTTGTCTGCTCTCTGTTATATCCTTGAAAAAGTACAGGAAAGCTTGTCAGGCAAAGATTTACACTTTATAAAGTCAGCTTGAGTGTTTTTGTCTACTTCTGATTTTTCTCATGTTTTGTGATCTCATAATTTTTCATCTTTTTAAGGTGCAATGTATCAACCAGATTTTCATTTATTTTTTATTTTTATTTTTATTTTTATTTTTATTTTTATTTTTATT